>JBAMBK010002436.1:0-584764 GCA_037043435.1 Drosophila suboccidentalis
AACAACAACCACAAAACAAAATCAACATATAATTAAATGTGAAACTTGTTGCATTTGTATAATTTTCGAATAGCGCATAAATTTTGTGCGAATTTATCAACCATAAAAATGATTAAAATAACAACAACAAAAAGCGAGACAGGAAACGTGGGAGTGTGTGAATCTGTGTGTGTGTGTGTGTGTGTGTGTATGTGTGTGAAAGCGTTGGCGTAAAGTGGGAGGAGGCAGGCAAGGAGTCAATGAAGTCCTTCGCAGTGGGTTCAACGACCAAAAACTCGCCCAGCCAGATGTGTGAGTATTGAATTAACAACAGCAACAACAACAACTTTGGGGGCCAACTGGCAAAGTGGGAAGAGTGTAGACTGAAGGAGTGTGGAGAGTCGAGATTAAAGAGCGGGGCCTGTTTTGGGGGTTGCAATTGCGACGCGACGCGACGCGAGGAGTCATTAACATTTTGGCAGCGATGTTTCGTTGAACCTGAGCTGAAGCAGATAGGCGGCAGGAAGGAGGAAGGAGGAAGACTGAAGAGTGAAGAGTGCAAACTGAAGAGGGAGAAAGGGAGACGCAGCAGATTCAGATACAAACTGGCGACACATGTTTCTTAGCCTTTCGCCATCTGCTCGCCGCATGACGAAATTGTTTACACAATGCAAACATACAAACAGAAGAGACACAAGCAGAGACAAAGACAAAGACAGAGATGGAGATGTTGACAGACAGACAGAGATGGCAACTGAACTGACTGAGCAGATCGTGCATTGTGCAAGGACATGTGCAACATCGAACCCAAAACTGAACTGAACTGAGCTGAACTGAACTGAACATCTGCCCATTGTTGGGGGTTGTTGTTCGATAAGATGCCCAGTTTTGGATGCACACCAAGTACACACGATTACATATGTATGTACATATGTATGTATGTACACTCAGGTGCAAATGACACACCTGCTCAACATGAATACCCGTTTTTGAAAGACTTTAAATATGCATATACTGCGAGTTTTACTGTACCAATAAATTGTTATTTCCCTTTATAAGGAAGTCAAAGATACTTAATTTAACTCTTGACTTTTCCCATTATCTCATTTAAATGGAGTTTAAAATATTTTCTTTAATTGATTCAATAACGAGTATTGTTGTATAACTGTATTGTTTTTTAGATCTGAGTGAAATTAAACAGTGTTGTACAATGCAGTTTTTCGCAGATTTTCAATTATTTGATTAAAAAAAGTCTATTCTTCAAAATCTAAACACATTTGTAACATACGATACTTTCACGGAAATGAATCAATATTATTTAACATGATTATTCTTTAATATTTATTAATAACAATAATATTTTAAATAATGAATACGTTTTTTTATGCGAATTGAATTTTCTTAAGTAAGAAATCAGTTGAAATCAAAGCCTTAATCAATTCACAAAGCATTGAATTACCAAGCACTGAATCAATGCCAAAGTTTTTTAATCATTTAAATTGATTTCAGGAATTCAATGCCACATACATACATATGTACGAGTATATTAAATCGTAAAACTAGACGCAATTTCCACCCTTAAACTGAAAGACAAACGAGAAAGCAAAGCATTTTTTATTTTTTTTTTTATTTAGAGCTGACGTGGCCAAAGTCGGGGGCAATACATATACATACATATGTAGATATATATAAATCGGGATGTATGTAATAGAGTGTGCATATATGTATGTTAATGCATGTATGTATGCTATTCTAATTGCCAACACTGAATTATACTTGACAACAATAAAAACAACAGGCAGGAGAAGGGGTATAAGTTGAAAAAGGGAGGCCAAAACGGACCCCACTGAGGCGTCTCTTAAGTCTGCTCGTTATTACAGTGGCTCTTAGCATATTTGATCCACAACTATTACATACAACAAATTTTAACTCAATTAATTTTCTTTTAATGAATAGAAAATTTAAATAAAATTTAAATGAAGATTTCTGTTTATTTAGTTAAAAAATTAGTTAAAAACAGTAGTGGGTCTACTAAGTTCTGAGCCACTGTCTGTATGCATGTGTGTAAGTGTGTTGCCGTTGCGTGTGTGTGTGTGTGCGTGTGTGTGTGTGTGTGTGTGTGTGCAGTCGGCACGTACCCTTGTGGCAGCAGCAGCAACAGCAAGAACAATGCTGCAACAAAGGCGCATGTTGTGTACGTGTCTATTTGCCAACGCTTCCTGGCCTTTTAAGATTGCACCCCAAGCAATAATTTTTGTACCCATTTTTTGTTCTTCTTTGCTTTTCTTTTGTTATTGTTGATCAAATTGCTTTGAAGTTTCCTAACCTCCTTTTAAAAAGCTTGCGCTCTTTGAGAGCGTCTCTTAAGTGTGCGCACTGTGGGACCAGTATAATTGCCTCTATGTGCGTGTGTGTGTGTCCATGCCACATGTAGAGATGATTGTTTTTGATTAGCAAGTTGCATTTGAAACTATTGCAATGCTCCATATTTTGCACAACTTTCATAATTCGCAAACTGAAGTACATACCAAAATTTAAACATAGATTAAGAGTGATTAAGAGAACACTTGCAGAGCGGCCAATTGAGCACAAGGATGCATAAACAAATCCATTCATGTGTATGTACATATGTATGTATGTGTGCAGGTGTGTTGGATCTTTATGTTAAGAGAAATTTTGCACATTGGATCTAATTGCGTAGATTAAATTGTGCGTAATTGAACTACATACAAACATACATATGTACATGTGTATCTATCCCTATGTACTATATGTCTTAAAATGTATTATTATATAGCTAGATTATTCATACATCAAATCAAATACATACACACATATTTAATGAATGACACGGCTGAGTTGATGATGATTTGAATATTTTCATCACTTTTGGATGGTTGTTTAAACAAGTTTCGCAAAATTTGGAAGCGGCTTGACTCACGTGCTATTTAACATTTTGTTGTTGAGATCACCAACCGCGTGCTATTTTCCTGAGAGAGTCTAACATGGTGAGAGACACAGAGAGAGAGTTGGCAAGCGACAGAGAGTTTGCATTAACTGCAAAAAGCTGAATCATCGGTGCACAGTGGTGCCCATATGCCATATGGCATATGGCTTACAATTACATCATTGCTTACGGTAGCGAATTAAATTTACTGTGTATAAGAAGGGTAAAACAGTTAATGTCTGATTAGATAAAACAAGGTTTTACATTAATCCATTTATGGCATTTCATCTATCTTTGTATGTTTAATTTGAGCGCCTTATGTGCGCGCGATTATTGTTGTCACATTTGCCGCTTTGATTTGCGCGCTCTCTAGTTTGTTAGAGCCAGAGAGTGTTGTGAGAGAGCGTAAGTGGGTTTAACATAATGTTACACTCATTTTGCGGCTAACAGTGCCAAATTGAGTATAACATTAACATGTGCTTGTGTTAACATAGACATTGTGCAGTTTCTCAGCATGTTTGCGCCTATTTTGAATTGGGGAATTTCGCTTAACATGCGCAACTTAACATGTGTATGTTACGCTGCCATGAGAAACAGAAGAAGCAGATGCAAAAACAAAGCCGAACGAGACGGACGTGTAACGGTCGATGCAAGCAAACGAGCGAACGAGCGTAAATTCGTGATTCCTAATTCCGGTCTGATTTTCGTTGAAAATAAATATATATAATAATAATTCAGAACGCGTCCCCGTCGCAACTATCTTTTTGTTCGGCTTGCAAATATTTGCAAGTTTTTGTTTGTGGTGCGGCGAAATCAACGCGTGCAATTGGAAATAAAAACAGTTGGGTCCACAGCAAGCAGTGTGTGTGGACGGGTGCCTCAGTCATATTTGGGGGTCCATGCAAATCAAAACATGGCGTTACAACAACAACGGCTAACAGCAGCAATAATAACAGCAACAACGACAACAGCAGAAGCAGCAGTAACCGCAACGAAACACAGGCACATCAAGAAGCCAAAGGATACGCACACAATGCCACAGACAACAATTACAACAAGCAGTGCAGCGCGACACAAGTGAATGAGTGAATGAGCGCAGAAGCAGAACGAGGAAATAAAGAAATAAAAAACCAAAAACAAAAACAAAACTGATAAAGGAACGCAACAGCAAATGCAGAAGCGAAACTCTTACGAAACGTGAACCACGAATTTTGCACAAATACGCAAATTAAGTAATTAGTTTGGGAAAAACCGCAACAAAAAGGGAAAATTTATTAAAATATACCCAATCAAAAGTAATAATAATAATACAAAAATATAGCGCATAAAAGTACGCGCGCCTGCGCTCTGCAACAGCAAAGAAAATAAAGAAAAATTAAAAAAAGAAAAAAAGATACAAACAAATTTATGTACAATCGTTTAGATAATTTTATTTTGATTTATTTTATGTGTTAAGTGTCGTGCAGTGACAACAATATTATAAATTATAATAAAACAATAAATTCAATTACAATTAATAACAATCGAAATGGAGCAAATCACGCAATATTTTGAGCACATGGATTACGTGTCCTTTGGCGTGATAGCGCTTCCCTGCGTTATCATCGCCATCTATGGATTTCTGCAAGTTGCCAGCGGACTTGCCAAAGGCAAAAGTAAGTTGTACATTTTGTATGCTCGTATAATGTGAAATCGATATTTAAATGTATTACGTTATCGATCAATTAGCAATTAACGGTTACTAACGGTTAAGCATGTCAGTTATCCTCTCGTTCGCTCTCTCAATCTCTATCTCTCGCTGTCTTTGTCTTTCGGCAAAGGAAACATTTGTTAATGTACATGTAACTTCTGCTTAAATAATTGTGACTCAATTTGAGTTGGCAAAATAAATATACATCTTATTCTTGTGACGCATCCAAAATTAATTCAGTCGATGAGATATCTCAGAATTTTAAATGTAACTGGACACATACACATACACACTCGCATCCATATATGTATGTGCATATTCAAATGTATGCGTTGAAAGTTATTTACAACCTTGTTAAATACTTGCTAGTGATATAATGGTGTCTACTTTGTATGAATTACAAGTCTTGCATTTTTAAGTTTTTTCAGTTTCTTTAATTAGGAAACAAACCTAGAAAACTCCATTTAATCTTATTTGTATCATTATTAAGTTTTTTCAGTTTAATTTTAAAATTCTAGCTCTTTGACTTAAGATAAATGGCAATATACATACATATGTGCATGCTTTCAAACTATTTTTATTTAAACTAAATATTATTTCAATTAAACTGTCGCTCTAATTTGGTAGCCTAAATTACTCCGACTAAGATAATATGACACATAAAGCAATTAAATAAATAAAGACCCTTTTAACCATTTTAGACCAGGCAGACTTTCAGGCCTTAAGTTATAACAGCTGCGACGTATTCGAATTGCAAATAAAGAAGAATTTTGCGCTTGGGACTTTCCCAAAGAATGTGACGTGTGCATTCAGCGTGCCCATGGCTATATGTATATATTCTATATATACTCGCTTGTACTTATAAACTCAACTAAAGTTGACTGAAAACCAAACGTGTTTATCAAAATGCTGCGGGGAATTTTGAAAACTCTTAAAAAGACGGAGGGAAAAACATAAATCCATAAATCGCGACTAATCAGTATGAGATGTAATTACATCTAAATACTTATGTATGGTACAATATATAGGGGATTTATGGAGGGTTTATGTGAGTTATACCTGACCTATCCCACGAGTTTTGTATTGTGTGTGTGTGTTTTTTATTTTTTTTATTTTAGTGCTGTTTGTGTTACTGTTGCAGTATCTCGAATGATAACAGGCAAGCGAATATATATATAGTACATACTATAATATATTTACTTGTACTTGTACTTGTACTCGTATTCTTCCCGGTTTGAGTTAGAGCAATTCAGCAAATATCTGAAATTAATTAGCCAGAACAAGCTACCAATCAGGCATTACATGGAAAAAAGTATCTTCAAGTTGAAATCGGGAAACACTCGACAAATGGCGACGCAGTCCCACGAAAATGAAAATAAAAAACGTTGATGGTCAATCTCGCTATTGAGCAATAAACAAAATCAAGTTTTATAAATAGTTTTTTTTTTTTTCGAGTGTAACACCTAACTGGATCTTTATATAATCATCTAGTTAACTTTCGTTGCAACACGAAAAAAATATCGCCAAATACTAAAATTAGCACACGAAACTGAAACCGAAGCTGACTTACTTTCTTTTTAGTTGAGAAAGGTCTGTGGTTTGTCTATCTCTGAACTATAATCAAAAGAGTGTGTGTAAATAAGAGTTGAGACTGCACACACACACACACACTCGCACACACACACAATTGGTCACACCAAGTTAACATTTTATTTTGTTTTTTTTTTATATTTATTTTTATTTATTTCTGTTTGTTTTTGCCAACTATTTTCGTTGACTTTTGTCTTTGCCTTGCTCTTGTTATTGTTGTTGTTGTTCTTGTTGCTTGGCTTTTCAAATTGAGTTCATTTATTTATTTTTATGTGTGCCACACACACAGACACACAGACACGCACACACGCACACAGACACATAAGCCTGAAGCTGTAGAGAGGCAGTAAATGTATTTCAATAAATAAATAAGATAGAAAAATGCGTTGCATTTGCTGTGGCATATGGCATACAGTGACTGCCAAAATTAGCCTAATCTCTATACAAAAAAAAGTAGATGTTAAACCCAGGAGTTAAGGACTTCTTCAATATATAAATATATAATGAAATAAAATATAATCAAACTACTTGGGAAAACTGTAATTTTCCCGCGCTTTTCGCAGTATTGCAATTATTATTTCAGTTGACGTTGCATGCATGCAACGCCAGATGGCGCTTTAATAGGGCACGGCGATAACTGGTGCTAGTTAATTGGCTTGAACAATTTTAACTTATCATTGTTAAACAAACTTTTAGCTTAATTATAATTTACTATTTGTGATTTATAGTACCTTGTTTATTTTTCAAACTTGTTGTGGTAGTTGTTGTCGTTAATGTTGCTGTTGTTGTTAATGTTGTTGTTGTTGTTGCATTATGCAACACTGGTGCATGTCTCACAGCCATCAACTGTTGAACTTATCCCTAATTACTGTCACCCACTGATCGCCGGTCGAAAGTTTTCTCTTGATTTCCCTTTAATGTTTTTGTTTTTATATTTTTCCCTGCACTAAATGCGCATTATTAGTGTGAAAATACTTTGATTATATGTTTGTTTAATAATCTAAATTGTTGGTGACTATTCCGTAATTTTATTGTGATGACAGCTCATCCAGCGAATCGTTTAATCGCATCAAGTATACGCCCAGTCATCATATCAATCATACGCACTGTCTAACAAGCAGCAATGTCAAACATTATGACTTTCAAATCTATTGATAATGATTATACGTATAATATATTGCCAATTGTTAAATGTATATTTAACAATTCCTTTAGTTGCTGTAATTGCTTATTTATTACGGATTTATCAGTTGGAATCCCTTGCGGTATTATCTCAAATCTCCAGCCTTGTTTTCTGTGTTTTTATATCTTCATTATTTTGACACTTTTCAAATCAAAGTTGCCGCAATTTGTTGTCGTCGTTGTTTTTGTTTTTATATGGTATTTTTGGCATTTTATTTCATTTTATTACACAATTTGCGGGCACTCATCATCATCATATGATTTTGATTATTGATATCAGACCAAAAACATGTTTGTCTTCTTCATCTGTTGCT
This sequence comes from Drosophila suboccidentalis, assembly GCA_037043435.1. Taxonomy (NCBI): domain Eukaryota; kingdom Metazoa; phylum Arthropoda; class Insecta; order Diptera; family Drosophilidae; genus Drosophila; species Drosophila suboccidentalis. Next base: position 7,703 of record JBAMBK010002436.1, read on the forward strand.
GTTGTTATTGTTATTGTTGCTGTTGTTGCTTTTGTTAATATTGTTTTTGTTGTTGCTGCTCTTGTTGTTTATGCTCATTCATATTGCTCGTTTATTTATTTAATTTATTTGAACTCTTATGCTAATTTGCTGGCATTTAGTCGCATTTCTTGTTGATATTAGAACACAATTTATATTGTCATATATACAACACATACCCTGTAGTCAGCAGCTGCCCTCGATGGGGTATTAACAACATGCTTTGCTTTCCTTTTGACAAATTTCTTTTGATTTAAACTACCCCACTTTGCTGCTTTTTTACACGGTATACATTTCGTATAGAAAAAAAGAAAAAAGAAAATGAGATGTGCTCAAGTAATATTTCGTGTATATACAATACAAATATCTCTGGCCCATATAATCTTCAAATCACGCAGCTGCTGTGGCCTTAACGTGTTTCGAATTGGCCTGGCCAACAAAAACCATAGGGCATCAGTCGCTGTAGGTTAGGGACGGGGCGGGGCAGGGTCGGGTCGTGCCTCGTGTGTTGTCGATGTCTCTATGTCGTGACATAATCGACCATGCGATTAAGACAATAAATTAGCATTAAAAAAAACGCAAACTCTGGACAAAAGTGAAAAGTCAAAGAAATTCCGAAATTCGCTGAGAAAACTAACAAAAAAAAAAAATAAAAAGAAGCAAAAAAATTATAAGCATGATTAAATACGTGACATAAGAAAGGTCGAACACCATTGTCATGGCAAAACCCGAAGACCAAGAAACCAAAGCGACCAGTAAAAGACCTGACGACTATCTCGTCATTCATTTCATTTCCATTTCCAGCTAAATTTGGCTTATTTCATTATACATACATACAGACATAGATATATATATATATATATATCTTTATACATATCTACATCATCTGTTTTGCTTTTGCTGGTTTTCTTCAATGCTGATGGTCCAAGTCCAAAGCCAAAGCGAAAGTTTTTTCGTTTTGTTTTTTTTGTTGTTTTTGCTTTTTGAACTTCTTATTTAACTTGGCTCCGTTTTCACTTTGCCTCGTTGCTGTTTGATTGAACGTGCCGCAATTCAAAACTCAGCAACATGTTTAAAAATAAGAAATATACATAAATCATGTATATAGTCAAATATTGTTTATATAGACATAAATCACAAGCATATATTTTGATCAATGAGCTGGTCGTGGCAATCGCAACTGTCGAGATACTCGAATTTGTGTAAGGGTATTACCTATAGATCATTTAATTGTCAGCCCACACTTGAGATACTCAACAGTCTTTTGTTTTTACTCATTCGATGAATGCTGAAATCTATTAAACTCTATTAAATTAGTTGCCTTTTTAATTATTTTTGTCACTTTTCCTTTAAAAATTATTAAAATGATTTGTGTACTAGTCTCTCAACTAATATTTATTTACTTATTTATTAGTTTCAAAACAATTTATGCTTTAAATTGTTTTAAAAACCGAGCAATTGTACAAATTTCGAAGTACACTATATCCACTATCGACTGTAATTGAACTCAGGGATCGTAACGAACATGATTTTAACATTTTTCGATAAAAGTGGAAGAATAGTTCTTATTTTAATACTTAAAACTAAACTAAAATGGAAAGTCGCGAAAGTTCAAGGATTATTCAATTTAATTAATCGCAATTTAATTTTCCAACAAAACTCTTAGTTGAAATAAAAAAGTAAGTCAAATTAGATTGTGCGAATGGAAGAGAAGGAGACAGGAAAAAAAACACATTTAGTGGTAGTGAAATTATTTAGCAGCTTTTCACATTTTGTTGATGGCCTTTGTGACTTGTCGTTTTTGTAGTTGTTGTTGTTGTCTATCGCACACTTTGCACAGAGTTTAACTGACTGACTGACTGACTTTTGTTATTGGCAACTGACGTTGGCAACTCCGACACTTTCTTCAGGCGACCTAAAGTAACACTTGTTGTTGCTTTTTGGGACTTTCATTTGAATGCGAACTGAAAAACGAAACGCGACGATTTGCTGATGTCTTTTGGCTGACACTGTTGACTGTTGGCCAAGTTATTGGCAAGTGTTATACAAGTCGCAGCATGCCCCGTATTAGGTGTGACCAATTTGGCCCAAGCAAAACGACAACAACAATAACAACTTTAGCAGTAGCTACAACTCTTAGGTAATATGCAAAGCCAAACAACATTTGGACACAGAAATTTGTCAAGGGTCAGTCAGTCAGTCAGTCAGTCAGTTGGACAGTTTGTCACTGATGTTAGTTAGTCAGCTGGCCACGTTTTTTTCAATTGCCCGCCGGCCGGCTAGACAAGTCTTGTTGGTCCCAAGTAATAACTCAAATTGTGCGATGTGCTTTTTGTTTTTCAGTTGTTAACACGTTTTCACGCGCACATAATTGCAACACACAAACACAGACACATATTCAACTGAGAGTGCTAAACATTTGTATTTGTATATTTATTTTTGTTGTTAGTGCCGAGTCACATTTGGCCAGTGTGAAAACCATAAACAAAATTGAGGCTAATTGAAGGCACTTTTACTCTCGCGCGCAACATGTTCCTAAGCAACATGTTGCCAAGTTACATTTCAACATCTAATGTTACAACAACAAATATTTATGTTATGTTTAGAAAATATATACATAAGTATTTATATCTGCTTAAATAAAATCGTCATACTCGTATTTGTGTGCTTGGAATTTGCCTGATTTGATTTTATTTATTCCCTTGAATTTTAGTCACAGCATTAACCTGAAATAAATTGTTTGAAAATAAATTACGAAATCTATATGTACATATATATATACTTACAAAAAAACAACTCGAAACTATTATTATCACTACTAGTATTATCATACTCGTCTTATAAACGATGTGCTGTAACCTGAAGTATATCATCTAATATATATTGTAAGTGTTTTCAACTCAGTTTTAAGCTCTTCTTTCAACTTTAATGTTTCTTAGGTTTCCAAACTGCATCCCAGATTTCTGCTTAATTTACTAACTCATCGGAGACTGCATTGAAATAAGATAATGAAACTGTTCTCAAATGATTTGTTTTGGTTTTTTTTTTCAAAAGATGAGATCCTCATACAGTTTTTATGATTTTAAAGTTTATTATGCCGTTTACTAAATAGAGTTTTAGCTGCTTCATTCTACAAAAACTATTGTTATTTTAACAACCTACATATATATTTTTATTTTTATATTTATTTCAAAAGTGTGCTTAGACTTCTGATAATTTGAGTTAACAGCTGGCTGTTAATAGCTTTAATGTTATTCCCAGTCCAACATTTGCTTTGACGCAATCTCGCCTGAATACTTAGTAAGTAATTTTGCTGGTATGAATAGAATTCTTTTGGGATAGACTCTCTTCAAAATAGTTCTATTTTTATTTCTTTGTTTATTTGCTTATTGTCCCATTTTCTGATGACATTTCATTCAGTTGAATTGAAATAGTTGCATGTAATTGCTCTGACAGGCGGTAAACAGCAAATTTGCAAAATGCTTTAAGTTTTTTATTTAAGTTTCTTCGTTGTCGTCTACACGATTTATATATATACATATATATTATTCATAAATGTATACGTTTAAATATATACATTTGTTTGTACCTTTGTATAGTTTTATGCTTGTTTCATTCTTTCGTTTTATTGTTTTTGGTTTTTGCGGTTTTTCAGCGCCAACTTGTTGATTCGCACACTCATCGCGTCGTATGACAAGCCCAACAATTTATTACGTTAAACAACAGAATTCTTACACGGCAGAAAGTATGACAATTTTGAATAGGAAATGCGTATCTCTGGTCGACAACTTTTCTGCCAAATCCTAACTTTATAGTTGTCATAATAAACATAAAAGATACGCATTTAAATTACATCAGATTAGTTGATGTTGCACATGAATCATGAAGATCAGCTAAGATCTGAATATATACAGTATCTAAGCATTAAAAATACATCTTAAGTTTAGAATTGACTTTTATCATTTTTCAACTACTTTTTATCAAATTATTTGACTGTTGTTGAATTTCCAAGATCAGTCACTGTATTAAGTAGAATCACACCTTTTCTATCATATTTATCAAGTGCTCAGTTCCCATAGTAAACATAAAAGAGACATATGAAAACTGTGTCAAATGGGATTTTTACGCTTCAGATCAGCTTACTATATCATATAGCGACAAGCTGTCTGTTATTGTTACTTATTGTAATTTCATTGTGTTTATTTGTGATGAGCTTGCTTTTCCTGAAGTTTGTTTGTCATCAACTTTTTTATCATCCTGCATTATTTCCTTAACTGATTTTTATTCCCATACAAATGAAAGCCATGTTTTTTTTTTTTTTAGCTTTTTTGCCTTTTTTCACTTCTTTCCTCTTTTTTACCTTTATGGAGGCCATTATTACCTTATTGACTTTCCCATATCGTCATCATTATCATCATCATCACGATCGTCATGTAATTTCTTCCTCTTGCCACTTGGCCTTTCACTCGAAACGCATTCACAATAAAGCAGTTCACAATTGTCGCTGTATGTGTGTATCCATCAGCTTTTTTTTACCTCGTTTTTTTTCAGTTTCTTTCAACTCTTTTGGGTAACGGGGCATGGCCATATTTACTTCGTCTCGCCTCGCTTCTCATGCGCCTCTTTGCGCCTCTTTCTCTCTCCTTCTTTCTTTTCTTATGTATTTTCATGCTATTTACTTATGTTTTTCACAAGTGCAATTGAGGTTACTTTCTATTTAAAATTAAATAAATAAGTACGCATGCAAATAGAGCCAAAGCCAAAGCACAACGTTTATTTCTCTCTCATTCTTTCTCTTATTTCTTTTTGTTTTTTTTTTGTTTTTTTAATTTTGTATTTTGTTGTTGTTTGTTGTTGCTGTTGTGCTGGTTTTATTTTTCACACAGCTGCCGGCATGCATCAAAATTTGCCATCAATTTTTCTAGCCAAGTTGCCCTTGTTCTAGGCATTCAACTAGATCCCCTAGATACTTATTTAACACACTGCAGATACAGACACAGATAGAAAGATGGAAAGATACTTCTTATGCTGTTTACTGCGACAATTCCCTCATTTATCTATCTATCTATCTATCGATGTATCTATCTGTCTGTCTGCCTGTCTGTCTATTTCTTTTGTTTGTTGTTTATTTTTATAAATTGTGCTCTCATTTGTATTACTTTGATTACTTTTGCACATTTGCCTATTTTCCACGTTTGTCGTTTGCCCGTTTGTGCGCAAATAAATCATTGGGTCTGCGGTTTGTATTATGTGCTCAAAATAATATACCCTCATGTCGCTGAAAATACCTAAATAAAATCCAAACTATGTGTATTCATAGAAATCGCGACATTAAATGAAAATATAAACTAAATAAATACTATCATCGAGAGTGCTTCATTGTCAGCTACCCTGTAATGATCGCTGAGTCGTTATCCTATATTCAGATTATACAAATAACGTCTTTAAAAGTTTTGGAATGATCTGCCAAAAACTACCTCTGAAATTTCTTCCTTTTTCTTCATGACATAACTTTTTAATTTAAAAGAAAACACACTTAAGGTATTTGAGCAAACATACCAAGTTGTCCAGCTCTAGCTCTTGTGGTCTCTTGGTTCACATAAAACAATATAAAAAGTACAGGGTATACGTCTATAAACGAATGACAGCAGCAAAATAAAAGCACACGTCAGCAATAGGAAGAGCAGCATTTAATGGCATTATTTATGTATGCCTTATAATACTTGATCTATATTATTATAATAATAATAATTAAGTATCATCTATTCTATATTGTATTGATGCTATAGTGTAGTATATATGGGATATTTCGTAAAGAATTTGTTGCGTACATTTTGTATGAATGAATATGAAATTTTGGCACTCGAGACCAAAATGCAAAACGAATCAAAACAAAATACGTTGATAAACACAAAATAAAATGAAATTCACACAAAAGCAAAGCATGAAATCATTTTGTCATGAGCACAAATCAAAACAACATTTCTTACATAGTATTTGGCATCTGTGTGTCGACGCCACCTGAGAAATAATCTTAAGTTTTGCTGTGGGCGTCACAATTGAGAGACAGATACAGATACAGATACAACTATAACTACAACTACAACTACAACTACGACAGATACATAGACTGTTATTATATAGGTCGATGGTATGGTAGATTTATCATCTGTATAGAGAATCGATGTAACTGGGTTCTGGGCCAAAAAAAACTAGGCCCCGTTATTCAAGTAACTTGAGATGTTCATCAGCCAAGTTAATTGCATTTGTGTGTGCAACCAACAGACTGGAAATGGAAATGGAAGTAGAAGTTAAAATGGAGCAAACGAGCAACCCACAATTCTAGTCAAACTCTTTTTTTTATTTTTCGTAATTCGTTAATTTTTTGCAAGAGAGTGGAGTTAATTAGATTCAAAGCACTTGCCATAATTGAAGAATAGATGAACTCGTTAGATAAGTTAAGTGATTCAACAAGGTTTCAGGCCATCCAAGTTATTAACTTGTTACTACTTATAACAATATTGTAATAACTGTGCAAACTCTTGCGAAATAATGTTGCCAGACTGTTGCGTTAGCGTTCAATAAACTTCTGATGGGCTAATTTAATATTTGCCAGACTTTAATTTAACGCTCTGATGACTCAAATGCACATTAACTCCTACTTAAGTTAATAACATAGTGGCAACTGTTGAAGTCCGTTCCAGACTACGTGTATGGCTCTTATGATAGATCATTTCTAAAGTTCGAGTAAAAGAATCTGCAATGTTTAATGTTGTTTCTTACTAGAAATGTTGTTGATTTTCCATCCGTTTGTTGTGACAACATAGTATACTCATAATAATATATAATACTTATGTATTCAAGTTTGTTTGAATGAAAATGTCAAAAATGAAATGTCAACATCGTTGTGAATTCTGACAGGCAGCACGCGGTCGGGCACGGCCTACTGAACGTAACAGGCAAATTTAAATATTCCGAGACGTTATAAAAATACATTTCAATCACATACCAATTTTCTAAAACAATCAAAAACGAAAACAAAAAAAAAACTACGCCTTCAATTAGATACTTTTTTTTTGAATACATATATATATATATAGATATATATATATAAAAAAAACTCATATGAAAAAATGGGCATGTCTTTCTGTATCATCGCATGGATCTCAAAAACATTTAGGGCTAAAGTCAATCATGTTGGTATGTATTACATTTTCTCTATTCATTTCTTATTCATTACGTATGTATATATGTATATACTGGGTATGGCCTAGTCGTTCAGCGCCGTCACTTTTACTTTTTTGTTTATTTCTGCAATGAATTTATTTATTTTTTTGGTTTTTGTGTTTTTTTTTCTTATTCTCGGTTTTGTTTTTGTTCTGCTTAGTTTTGTGTAAACACAACGTCTCATAATGTTTCCAATTAATAACAATTGTGAATGATATGCGGAATATTTGCCACCTCTTCAAGTGCCAACAAGTTGGCCCGATTCACGGCTACGCCCACGCCACGCCCACTCATAATGCCAATGACGCAGGCCATTTACCCAAAACTTGACTAATTTATCAATATATTTTCGCCTCATTAAAACAATTGCTTTCGGTCATTATTGACTTTCAACGACGATGTCGTAATAGTGATAAACCCTGAGGCAGAGAGTTCTAATACTCACTTCGATTGTAATCTTTGACTTTTTGGTAAGAGTCATTACCAAAAAAAGAATTCCATTCCCATATCCAAGTGATTATTTTAGTTGACGACATCTCTCATAAATATTCTTTGATAGTTCAAGTAATTCCCCACGGATTCTACGCAAAGTGATTAGAACAAGTTGGGCGAACTATCGATTACAGTTCTATTTGGAATTGATTGAATCATCGTAATTGCCCTTGTTTTATGTTTATCATAAACATCGTCCGCTTATAGTTAGACAATATAATTTAAAATTCATTATTAAAATAAATAATAAATATTTTTAATTTTTTAACAATTGTTACATATTGAAAACATAAAAATGTTACTTGTTTCTGTTGGATTTTAGAAATTAAAACAGTCAATTGTGGATCTATAGTATGTACAGTGCTAGTCTTAAGTGTTGAACAATGTCGGAACATGTATTTGAATAATTATACTAATTGTCAGTGCTGTAAAACGTACTTTTAATGTATCTGATTGATCAACATCAGAGCTTAGCTTATGCATTTTGATATTGCACACAATTCACAATACTTATTCGCAGTGTTGTAAAGCGTTTGCACAGTAATTCATTTACCGATAACTGATAACCGATATCATTGGCATATTTGTATGTACCTTGAGCGTATTTATTATTAAACCTGCTGACAAATCCATTTCAATGTTCGCAGTGTTGTTGTTGTTTCTCTGCTCCCGTTTGTTTTTATTGTATTTTTTATTTTATTTTTCCATTAGTCGACAAGTTATCAGAACTTTGCCGCACGATAAGCGTCGATTCCCACGCATGAATGCACTGGGCCAACCTAGCACAACTTCCGCGCTGATCCCTTTCATGAAGGTGATCTGATAGCAGTTCTACCGAGATTGCGAACGGTGTAGAGAAAGAGAGGGCATAAAAGATAGAGAGAGAGAGAGAGAGAGAGAGATTAGATATCGCGCATTGCGCATACGCCATGTGCTCAATGTCGTCATCGGAAGTGATTTGTTTATCGATTTGCAACTATAACAACAATACGATTGCGAACATTGTTCAAGCGCGCTTGATTGACGCGCCCACCCCGCCCCCTCTCCCGTTTTCCACCCCCTCTTTTTTTTATTTATATTTTTTTTGTGTCTTGTTTAATTGTAATCAGAAAATTGTACGTGAAATCAGAATATACTCGTATATATATGAATATACATATATGCATATGTGTATCTGTGCCTTGGGGCTTGGGGCTTGAGGCTTTGGGATTTGAGCTGTGGGGCGGGGCAACCAGTCGAGCATTAAATATATAATTGGCTGACTAGCGTCATCGCAGCAAGTTGCGTGAGCTTCTTCCTTCAAATGTTGATTAGCAGCTGCTTGGCCCGGTTAATCACGTCAGCATAGCCCCCCCCCCCCCCCTTTCTCATATAAAATAAATCCAGTATGAATCGCAAGTCGAAAAGACGCTGCACGTAATGTTAGAGAAACTCTTCCTGTATTTATTGTATTTTTTTTTCCGTTTTTCGTAGTCTTACATGAATCTAATTTCATTTGCTTGTGGCCACAATACAAACCCAACTCACACTGTCAATGTGTCTGCTGTCTGTCTATTTATCTATCTGTCTGTCTGTTAATTGTGACTCTGGGGCACGTAATTGAATGCGAATGGCTTAATTTGCTGTGGATTTATTTTTATGGCCTGACCACAATTATACAATCCATTAAAGCGCCATTTAAATTTCCGGTTCTAAGTCTTTCCCACTTTGGCAATTGGTTAAGTTATTACAATTTGAATTATACACATATTTCCTAAGCGCAATTGAACATACCAAATGACACTCGATTTCAAGAATTTCATAATAAATATACTCGTTAGATTTATGTTCCCATAAAATACACATTCCAGGTGTGTAACCTGCGCTTGAACTCCCAAAACAAGTTTGCAGTTCAGCACCCCTAGAAATCTGTTTCGGTATGTGTATTATGGCATAAGGAAGGCATTAAACCCATTTCGTCTAGTCCCCCAACATACTTAGTAGAAACTCGTTTAAGGTCCAACCGAAATACGCGCCAAATTCTTAAATACCTTTCCCAACTCGTCAGCGACAGCTCAACGGACAGAGTCCAAATTCAAGATTCGCAAGTCAGACTGTCGCTCCATAAAACTGATGTTCAGTCATGCCATCAGCCTGTGCGACGTTTTGTAACATATTTTATCTATAGAACAGTCAACGCTAGTGACGAAAGCAGACTCCAAAAATATGAGAGTTCATGCTCTGCAGTAATTTTATTTTATATTTCCCCAATAGATCTTGCACTGCATAAAAACATGACTGTACAGTGTACAGTGTACACTGATAAAAATAATAAAATATTTTAGTCTCAAAACTAAGAATTGTATTAAAAAAAGATGAATAAAATGTATTATTTTCATCAGTGAACGCAAAAATCGTCCTCAAGTGTATAACTAGGGTATTTATTAAAGAAGCATATACATCTGTTCATATATAAGTCAAAGTGCTAATTTACAGGGTATTCGAAACTATTTGCACGTTGTCACAAATTGTCCTTGATCGACGCAATCAATTGGCCGTCAAAGACTTTTTCGCTAAGCTGCCTAAAGGGGAGGGGGGAAAAAACATGCGCGCATGCGCTCATCATCATCATTGCCATCATCATCATCATCGCCACCATCATGATTAATCTCATCATTACTAGCGTTGGAATCGTTTTGTGTTGCCATGCGAAAAATTGCCACGTTTTTTGCTCAATTTTCTGCGTCTCCTTTTTGCGTGCTCTTCCCTTAATGATCTCCTTTGTTGGCTTCGCTTCACTTCAGTTCGGTTCCAACTCCCTGCTAACCCCCACCTCTATCTTCAGCTTCTTCTCCGTCACCGTCTCCGTCTTCGTCTACTTTGTTTTTTCTTTTTTGCCCCTGTTGTAATTCGAGCGCTTGGTTCGATGGCTTCGCTTCGTCTGTGTTGTCTTCGTGGAATTCATTCAACTTTGGTCGCTCACACAGATACACACATGAACACACAGTGCGAGTCACAGTCTATGGGAACTTATGAATGATGCCAATGATCATTAGCTTGCCAGTCATCGTAATAATCATCTTGATGATGTTTGCTTGTGTGTTTGTTTTGTTGCCACAAAAATAGAAACACGCGCCGCATCGCATTGCGTTGCATTTCCGTTTTGGCAACGTCAATTGCCTGCCAGGGTTGCCATCTCTCTCTCTCTCTCTCTCTCTCTCTATGCACATATAGATAGATATGTATCTGTATCTGTACCTATATCAAGCGATCGGTTTCAACGAACTCACGCTGGTATCATGTTAAAACTTATGACACATTTTAATAGCTGATTTTGCATTGATTTGGAATACGAAACACTTTTTTTTTTTTTGGTTTTTTCGAAAACTGGCTTTTCACTGCTACCCTAACTGAGGAAGGGAATTTGAAAATTGACTATCTCTATAAAAACCATATATACATACATATATAAAAAAAATATAAATTACAAAATTTAGTTGCTTAATATTTTGATTTGATTTTCTGAATTTTCTTTTAAAATTTTGAAACACATACTATACATTTTCTATAAATCTCAAACCTCACAATATTCGATGATTTTGAATCAAAGCAGCCAATGCATTTAAGTGTCAAAATATTTATTGAGAATTTGGATGAAATTTAAATTAAATGAGTTCAATAAATTTAACATTTTCTAAGCTGCAAAAAGTTCTTGAAAACAACTTGTTAAATGGGCTGCGCTTGAAGAAGCTTGCTTGAAATGAAGATTTACATGATAAAGTGAAACAATTGTCAATTCCCATCCAGTTTCTAGTGCCAAATGAGCTGAATACATGATGAGAAAGATACAATTTCCATTGGGTAATTAATTTGGATAGAGTATTCGAATGGCAGTGTGACCAGTTAAAATGTTTTTTATTGCTTTATACCCACTACGCAATTCCCATTCAGGCAGCAAACCGATTCAATTCGATTCAATACGATTCGATGTTGTGATGCGCTGTGATCTGATCGGTCGTCGCCGTCTTTTCTTTCATAAATCACGGCCGATAACTGCCGGCCGGAGCAGCTTACCGAATTGAGGGGCGGGGCGGGGCGGTTACCAAAGGTTTTGTTTTGAATTTCAATTAGAATTGACTTTTATTTTGCCAAAAATTACGCTACAATTTTAAAGTATCTTTCACATTAAAAAAAAAAAAAAAAAAAAAAAAGTTAAGACGAAGCGTGGCTTAAGGGGCGGACTAGGCGTGGTGGGTGGGGTACACACACTCACACACACACACACACACATACGCACACGCGGGCAGAGAATCACATGGAGCGGCGCTAGGCACGAGCTGGTACCTGTTTATCGTAGTCGTTTCTTGCTTGCTTTTTTCTTGTATTTATTTTAATTTTTAATTTTCGGCTCTTTTTTTTTGTTTTATTTTTAATTTTTTGCTTGCTTTTTCTTCTTCTTTGTCGTCGTTTTTGTTTCAGTTTTATTTGGTCATATTGTTGTTGTTTTTGTTTTCCTTCTTATTATTATTGTTATTTGTATTTATTTCTTGTCTGTTTTTGTTTATTAAACGTGCGTTTTTGTTAGCTACGAGTATGTGCCGTTATTCGCGCATTTCTAAGCAGCAAAAGTCATAAACAAATTGCAGAAATTCCAATGAAGTGAAAGCAACAAATTAACAATAATAACAATAACAACAGATTAGTTGTTGTGGGCGTGTCTCGCATCCGGGCCCCAAAATGATGAGCTCCAAATTTATTATGTACTTGCCAGAAAATGTTAAGGCTATTTCTGTCATGTGGCATGCAACTCAATTGAATGTCCAACAACAGCAACAACAGCAACAACAATGCAATGAATCAACCATCTATAAAAATACTCGATTCAAGTATTTATTTTTGGATACTTTAACTTTTTCGTTTTGTTTATCTTAGTCTATTATTTTAATTTATCTTGACTGAATACAGCTGTTGCATTTCACCAGAGTTGTATTGTATTTAGGGATATATTATATCATTATAATACTTCATTTTATCTGTTGATCACTAGTGTTTTTGTTTCCGTCGACGTTCATACGATATTGTGATTTCTAATAGTAATACTTACATAGGAGCAACTTTATTTGAATTTTCACATCCAAACTAAAATAGAAATCAGATTAATTTAAACGCAGATTGTTAGTATATTGCGTAAACTTATCGAAAAAAATTTCAATTTTTTTTATGTATTTTTTTAAAATTATTTTTAACCAATTTAAAACTATAGATTCCACCAAAAATAAAATATGTGTATGAAAATATTTAATAGCTTTTATTTAACTTAACTGTGATTGTGACGTGCACGTTCATTCATGCAATGACATGTTTTGTAAGTAACTGACAACGTTTTAGCATATGTACGTACTTTAAACTGCCACCAACACACGGCAACAACATGTGGCGTCAACAACTGGCGAGGCATGTGCAACGCGTGCTATACCCCAAAGCACAAATCAGTGCGCATTTTGTTGGACTTGCCCAAGTGTCTCTGGGCTTTGGCCCAGATCGCCCCTCCCCCTCCCCCTCTCCCCACAACACAGACAACAAGCTGTTCGCGTAGTTATCAAACAGACTGTCGTCAGAATAAAGTCGATTCATTTGTTGTTGGGCTTTTGCCTGCGATGATGATTCACAGTGTCGTCATCGATAGCCGAGAGCGCAATATGAATCGCAATTGAATATTATATGACTGAGTGGAAATACAAGTATTACTGCTAGCTTTGTACTTCCCTCCTTGTCTTGCTTTCTCTTTCGTCGCGCCCTCTCGTTCTTCTTCTGTTATTGTTTATATCGCGCTCGTCGCTAATCGCGTCGTTTAGTTTGATTTGAGCTGCAAGTGCAGGCGGGCGCGAATATATCGTGAATATTAAGAAACGCATTGAGATCATTCGAACATAGAATACATTTGATTTTTGAGTTTTGAACTTTTCTATGTCAACAACATGCATTTGTCTCTTGAACATTTGTGGCAACTGCGAAAGATTTGTAAGCAAAGCGAACTAAAAATTAAACTTAATCATTAAACTAATGACAAACTCTTTTTTCTCTCTGTCTTCTTAGATGACAAAATGCAGCGCTGCAACAATAACAACAGCAACAACAATAATAACAGCAACAGCAGCAGCAACAGTGGCAGCAACAACAGCAAACGTTGCACACAGAAATATGCCAATGGCAACATGGCAGCAACAACAGCAGCTGCAGCAACAGCTGCCACAGCAACAACAGTTGCCAACGGTTATCAACAAAATAACAATAACAACAGCAACAACAACAACAACAAAAGCAATGCAACACGCAAAGCACGCTACAACAGCAACAGCAACAACAACATGAAGCGACAGGATGGAAGTGCTTACAACATGCAACAAAAACGTTCAAATGTTGCCGGCTCCGATGCAACCTGGCATCGTTTTGTCACTTCTTCATGCATCGAAGGTGAGTCCAACATCGATCGACAACACTCGCAACAACAACAACAACAGCAACAGCAACTTGACACGCTGATTCACAATTTGCCGCTACTAAAATTCCAAGCAAATCGCGCTGAATGAATGAATGAATCATTCGTCAGTCACAAATACACTCACTTACACTCACACACACTCAAGAACGTCATCGTCAGATTTCAACAAACTTATCTTAATCAGAGCTTAATTTTTTTCCGGCCAGCTGGCGTCCAGCATTGAATACACTGAAAAAAACAGTCAAAACATATTGGACAAGAAATTGAAAAATCGTATTTGAATCAAAAAGTATTTCGCATTCGATTTAAGAAATTTCGAGATTACTAAACTTTTGACACCGTTGAATTTATAGCCCATTGAATTTATACCCCTGAAATCCCCGATATTTTTCTGTGTAAGCTAAAAAACTCACAGACAGACACGCGGATACATTTTGATTCGACCCACATTGAGTGTTTGTAGCCTGCAATCGAATGAGTACCCGTTTGTTGATTTTTAAGTATACACTCACTTTAATTAGACACTCAGCCTATATGGAACGGCTTTTATTGGGTCAACAGTGGCGTCTATAATTATGCAAACAATTTCTGGAAGTGATCTTTAAGATTGATCAACATTTGTATCGTTGTGTGTACAATTGAAGCGATTGACTTTGAATGTTGGTCAGATAATTTTCTAAAAAAAAAATTATTTAGAGAGCGTGCTCGACTTGAAGATACTCTGTAGTGTGAAACAAAACAGACACTATAAATTGCATTTTGCTCTGGAACTCTCATCATTTAAGAATAAGACAAATCATTTTGGACTTGGCTGTAGGAAGTTAAGCGAGTGTGCTAGACTGGAAACTACCTTGTAGTTACCGAAAGTGATTCTTTCATGACATGACTATCATTTACGAATAAGACAAATGACTCAATAGTTACTCAGGTAAATAAAAGTCGCAACTCAAATAAGGTAAAAAGTCTGCTCGAGTACGTTTATAGTATAATATTTTGAAAAATCAGAAAATTATCTTTAGGAAGCGAAAAAGAGCTCTCTGGGAAAAACAGGTTGATTGTCCGAAGCAACTTTATCATATGCTTTATATTGAGTATCATAAAATCATATGAAAAATTAAAGACGCAGTTTCGTGAGCTCGCACAATCATTTTACAACAATTTATTTGTTCTGGTATATAACTTTATCTATACCTATATATGAACATACATATGTATGTACATTAGGGTGTCCCTTATTTGGTCAAAGTCAATATTTTTAAACGCATACGGGCTAGTTTTGTTCATTAGGTCCTAAAGGACTCAGAAATAAATTTTCACCTCAATCGGAGTATGATAACCCGTGCCGACTTGGATCGGAAAATTTAAAAATTATATAGGAAAAAAAATTTTTTTTTTTAATTTTTTTAATTTTTTATTTTTTTATTTTGTTCATTTGGTCCTAAAGAACTCAAAACCAAGTTTTCGCCTTAATCGGAGTACGATAACCCATTCAAATTTGCATCGAAACATGCAAAAACAGTGTTTTAACACTGATTATACATATTTCGATGATTTTTCATGTTTCGATGCAAATTTGAATGGGTTATCGTACTCCGATTAAGGTGAAAACTTGGTTTTGAGTTCTTTAGGACCAAATGAACAAAATAAAAAAATAAAAAATTAAAAAAATTAAAAAAAATATTTTTTTTTCCTATATAATTTTTAAATTTTCCGATCCAAGTCGGCACGGGTTATCATACTCCGATTGAGGTGAAAATTTATTTCTGAGTCCTTTAGGACCTAATGAACAAAACTAGCCCGTATGCGTTTAAAAATATTGACTTTGACCAAATAAGGGACACCCTAATGTACATATATTTAAAAGTGGCGCTATCTAGCGGCCATAAGAGTCTTCTTATAGCGTTGATTTTGGAAAGGGCTCTTCAAGCTGCCCCATTTTTATATGGGCTATAGTATGTTACCAAGTAGATGTTGTATTTATGTAGATAGCCTATGTGTATAAGAATACTTAATTAAACTAGAAGTAGGAATGGGGATTTCATATTTGGGTATTTCATGGCGATAAGACAAGGATAAGGAAAACGATCGACTTGTTAATGATAAATATAAATAAATATAGGAAATGCTCAAATAAAAATAGTGCTATGGGGGCACATAACCCTATGCGGGTCTCTCTTTCTCTCTCTCTCTCACTCTGTCTCTTTCTCTCTCTCTATTTCTTGCTGTCTCGCTTTCTTCGCTGATTTGCACAACTATTTTGTGACCTCGGTATTTCCATTTCAATTGCACTCTAGACTCATAAATAAGAAAATTGCAGGAAATCTTTGCTTAAGCTCATCGCTACAACCTTAATGAAAGTCTTGAAATACACACACACTCTCACACACTCACACACCTACTTCCCATAGAGCAAGTCGATTATGTTATATTTCATTTTCGACTTTCGCTTTCAACTTTGTTCAAAGGGAAGGGGATTAACTGATAGGGAGAAACAGCAGGGAGGAAGAATCAATTAAAATTCACACCAAAAGAAGAAGCCAAAAGAAGAAGATCAACCACAAAACCCATAAAAATAAAATACTTCATTAGCTAAACAAATAAACAAAAAGCGCGATGAGAAAGCTTCCCATAAACATCAAACAAATCTTAAAAGAAAAATTCCAAAAAACTTTGGGAATAGAATTTAAACAACGTCAGAGAGATTGAGACAGAGACAGTTAGAGATGTGATAAGACTAATAATTTGGCTGATATCAACAGAAAACGCAACAAAATTTGTTTACCAAATTATTAAATAATAGCGAAATCTTTAGATTTATTAAAAAAAATACAAACACACATGGATGCTAATTTCTTGTTGTATTGCAATGGCGGAAAAAACCGTGACAGTCGAAACTCCCAGTTCTGAGTCAACTTTGATCCCATACTCTGCCTTTTTCAGGTTTAGATTGTGAGGAATAACGATTTTGTACTGTTTTAAAATCAAATACATGTCAACATATTATGTATGTATATTTTATGAAAAACTTTAGATTCTAAATCGCAATGAAAATTGCTCAGTCTCAGTCTCCAGTTCCAATTTTATTAATTAAAAATGATACAATTTTAGTTCTTAAAACTTATAGAAATAGAGAAAATATCTTGATGCTCAGACCACATTAACATAATTAATGTCAATCCTGATTTTAGATATTGGTCTCATTTATCACTATTTTATTTTTTTCTATCCGTCCTGAAAGTGTATTCAATCTTTCGCACAACAGGTCTTCTTACTTATGTTTTTCTTTTCTTTGCCAAAAACTTTCCAGTATTTTTTGTATTTTGTAATGCGCTGTTAAATGCGAGTATTTTAGCATTTATTTATAGCAATGTCAACAACAACAACAACCATAAAGACAACAACAATAACAAAAAATAAAAATAATAACAAGAAATTAAGACGCAATACTCGTAGAATCAGCTGATTAGCATTGAGATCTCTCAGTCTTCCCAGTGCGCCCTGTTCGTATTGCCCGTTGTGGTATCTGAAAAGTGGAAAATAAACCGCTTAAACGCCTCAACTGATAGCCAAGTCAACAATCAGTTTATAGATTTGCCCCCAAAGCGAGAACATTACATAAGTTGTTCGTTTTGTCATTGATTAGCACTTGGAGCAAGTTAATAGACATAAACATACAGATCACATACATATACATATATACATACATATATAGATTCCCATATTGGAAGAACACATTTTGAAAACAACACGGGAAATTTCTCAGGTGAACTGTAAAATTTGCAGGCAAATGTTAAATAATTTGAAAAGCGAAATTCGAACATGTTGTATCGTGTCTCCACGTGTCCTGTCCTGTCTTACGTCTTATGCAAACAACTGTTGATCGTGCCACACGACATTTGTGTCATTTTCTGACTTGAGACAGTCAAATTAGTCAACTTACTTAATAGCAATCGATGCAATTTTATTAATAATTCTCAAACGGTGAAAGCGTCAAGCTGATGATAAGAACTGGTGATTAGTGTAATTATAAACTGTCTGACAATTGTTAGCGCATCAGTGCGAGATTGCTCTTCCGTAATGTGTAATTGAGATTACAGGCCGCTTTTCCGCTCTGGGTTGTCTAATATCAATATCTAATTAACGTATTTTATAGTTCACCTTGTGCGTGTAAATTAAGTCATTGCCAAGTTGGCCAAGACAAAAAATTGTTAGTGATGCGATTATTTAGCCATTGCAGTCGCACAATTCACGCCTCGTTGCATCTTAATAAGGTTAAACGGCGGTGGCGTTTGTAAATCCCATTTAAATCATATCTATATGTAAAAAGATACATTTGTATCTGCATTTGTATCTGTGTATCTGAGCTACAACCTACTAGCCAACACTTTATAATGGATACAAAAAAACTTGAACTCATTTTGTTACCTTTTTTAGTGGCAACTCCCAGACAATGTGGAATGTGGAGTGTAGAGCGGCTAACGGCGTGGCAAATAGATACAGATACAGTACATACAGATACAAACACTCGTAAAATGATATTGCGTCCACAATGGTCGAGCAGTCGCATTATTAACCTATTAAATGGTCTCTGGCACAGAAATCTTTCGAGCAAACACAATTCTGTTTCTGTTTCTGTTTCTTTTTTTCTTGTGCGGCCCGTCAAACGTTATCTCTTTTGATGCCACTTCAAAGAGGTTGGCACAGACCAAAGCTCTGTCTCTCAGATCTCAGACAGAGTCTTGATCTGAGATCTGCACTTGTGTCTGGGTCTGGTCTCGATGTTTGTTTGCCGCTGGCAATGGCCAAGGTTAACCCGTTTGCCTTTAAGCCACAGACGTTTAACCAACATAATGATGATGAGATCGCGATCAAAGATCACACATCTGCAAAAAATAATTACACTCGCATTCTTCTTATTTTTTATGAGCGAAACTATTGTAATACCCGGAAATTTTGGTATCACAATGGAATAGAACAGAAACAACTTGTTATCTGTATGCACTTAACTGCCCTTAAGTATCTATTAGATGTTCGTCATTAACTTTAACCAAATACATGCTAACTTTTATCTCCCTCCCAGGGCATTATCTAGATTGATAGTAATAGGGCTCTACAATGGGAATACTCTAACATCCCATCACTCTCTGATATCGTGACGACCTCCAAAGATTGCGTGCAACAAGCTAAAGTTAAACTTGTGTGTACATCTATATTTTTAGATCGCTTAACCACAACATATAGTTGGGGGTACCTACGATTTGTTTGCTAGTTACAGTCAACTTTACTATGTATTATGCATTGCCAACTTTTTACGGCTCGTATATTTGCGAATTGGCTATTAAATCTGACATCGTTGTCGGCGTTGTCGTCGCCTCTTGGCGCTTTGACCTCAATGGCCATTTTGCATGCATACGATTTTGTATACCCTGTACTGGACATTAAGTGCCTGAGAAGGCTATCTTAAACTATGTATAAACGACAGGCTTCAAATTAGCTCACAGGGTTTCCATTTTTGCAAATCTGAGTGGCGTGAGAATTTATATTTCAATTGGATTAAATACTAATATTTTATTAAATTGAGAACATTTCTTAGGATCACTTTATTTATTTATCAATAATTTAAATTTTAGATTAAAGTAAAATTACAAAAATTTAATAAGAATAAACATTTTATTTGGCATTTGTATATCCAGCTAATTTCAAAAACATCCTACTAATATAAAAGCTTGAGTTAATTTGAGACTTAAAGTCTTTCTAAAAATAAATATATATTTTTTTCTAAATAAAAAAGGGTATCTGCTTTTTGAGCGTTTGTTTTTTGTTGGCTTTGCTTGGCCAGTTTGATTAATAAATCAAAATCAAATTCATATTAGTTAAAATTTCAAGCGAGCCTATTGACAAAGTACGACACATTGTCACGTACACACACACACACAGACACATACACATAGATAGTTGCATAAACATTGGCATTACCATAACCATTCCCATATTCACATGAATGATCATTAAGTCTCGTCTGTCATATGTTTATGCATTTTTTTTGGGGCTAGGTTTGAGCTTGATGTTGTTTATTTTTTGTATTTTTATTTATCTGTGGACTCTTCTGTTGGCCTAGGGACAGGAAGCGACGCTTGCCATTTGGCAATGCCACTTACTTTGAAGGCCAACACGATCCCAAAGAAATTCAGTGAGCCAAAAATTTGGAAATGATGTTGTCTTATAAGCGAAATACATATTGTGTGAATTCAGCAGGAGCTTTTCAGCTTATCTTTGCATAATCGATAACTATTGTTGATCGATAAATATGCTGAGCTTGCTATTTCTCTGCTGAAAGACTATAAATAAGCTTTAAACAAAAAGATTTTCAAGATATTAAGTAAACATTTTTATTACAATTTTGCACAAATCTTGCCATAATCGTTAATCGATCTTAGCGCCTCTCTTGCAGCGTCATCTTGACGCAGCTCAAATCAAACTACATATTTTGTGTATTCTCTTCATCGTGTCATAGCAATCAGCTGCAGGCACTAAAAAGCTGCTTGCCTCAGCAACAATCGCCAACGATTTGTCATGCTGTTCTTGATTTATTTCTTTAGTCTTGCTTGTGAATTTTTTTTTTTGGGGATAGCCGTCAGAGCTCGTAGCAACTGAAAGCTGATTAGAGGCATGGAAACGGCAAAGCGACAAGTCCACTTGATAACTTGATACTCCAGGTTTTCGCTTTTGGCTGTTTAACTGTTGCCAGTTGTAGGGTATCTGGCATACTATTGGCAACATCTTATCGCCGCCCGGCAACTGAATTAAAATATACATATGCGTCTACGCCTTAAATCGATGTCTAAACTTCCAGACAGAGCATAAAACATTCGGAAATCTGTAAAATATGGCAAAAATTCTATATTGACGTAAAATAATCAAATCGAATTTAAAATATTCCATAGAGATATCAACGACTTACGTCAATTTGTAGCGTGGGAATTGATAGATATAGAAACATAAATAGTGTGTTTAGTGCCTGTAATTAATGAAACAAATATGAAATTAAATATAAATACAATTAAATTATATCATAGTCTAGATCATTTGCATGCAGTTTTTCATTTCACGCCTCAGGGCACACAGAGATTTTTGTTCTTGCTACACAACAAATCGGTTGACAGGGTAAATTCATCCCCCTACCTAATGATTAGCCTTACTTTACTATATAAACTAATGGGATGTTGCAGCTAGAGACAGCAAATATGTTTTATAGCTTTCATTACACCTTATTAATAATCAATTTAGTTATTTGAGATGATAATGTTATAATTCCTCGTTGATTATAAGCACGAATTCAAAGTTGAATCATCTACAACCGCTATACTATTATATTACCTATTCTAAATATTTCATGAAAATCATTCAAGAGAGCTTATTACAGAGTATCCATGTAACGATCACACTTGAACTTTTTTTTGTCAGTCTTTTGTTGTTCACGCAGTAAGAGCAACAACAACAAATGCCAAATTATATAGTGCGTACAAATATATATGTATACAGTTACTTTGAGTTTATTATAATATATTTATGTATAGACTGAGGTTTGTATTTATTCATAGATTATCATCGGGCAGATCGTAGTGCTAGGCACAGTAGTCACATTCAATTCGCTTTTGCAATCTTATCAGGGACTTTGAATAGTTCTCATTGTCGTCGTTGTTGTTGTTGTTGTTGTTATTTTTGTTGTTCTTTTCGCTGGGGTTTTGTAACATTTGCCAAGTTTATGCAAATGGCAATTCTATTGTAAGCTCATTTAAATGACTTTGGGACACTTTTAATCTTGAATGACATTAATCAGATCTCGATAATCAAGTAACATCATTTTTTTTCTAGTTTTTGCCTTCAAGTTAATAATTAATTTTTATTATAGAAGGAACGTTTATATTTCCTTTAGATCTAGTAATTTTCTCTAAACGGAATTAAAGTTATAGAATATTTTTAGATTTTGTAATAAATTTTGTTTAATTTAGTAAACTCCCAAATTTCTCTAGTTCATGCTAAGCTTAACATTAACTTTAACCGATGATCAAATATGACAATTGTGTTCCTTAAATAAGACAAACTTGCATTTGGTTTAAGTAATTAGTGACAAGTGCTGCCAACTAGTCGTTGTAGTGCACATGGCGTTGCCAGATGTTGCCCAAAGCGAGACTTAACCTGACAACTAACTTGCCATGTTTGCCATGTGCTCATGCTTTCAAGTCTTTTGAGTATAAATGTGAAACGCACCTCGCATAATTATGTTATGTTTACGTTTTAATCACATGTTTGTCATTATAAACACACACACACACACACACATGTACATACATACCTTAAGTATCTGCATGTGTATAAATTCATATATATTCATTTATGTACGAATTTTCAAGGTTGTTGAAGATTTTGACGCGTGTTTGTGTGCTCCTCTGATAAAGCATAGCACACACATTGACCTGTGCTAATGTGTGTGTGTGCGTGTGTGTGTGTGAGGGTGTGTGCTCCGGCTCGGGAAGCTCGTTTATCTAATCGCTGGGCCAAACAGTTTGCCGTGTTGTATGTTTAAGTACGTGTTGCACATATGTAAACAATAATTGGTGCCTGACGCTGGGACGACGCGTCGTATGCGTGATTTAAGATATTGTGCGGAGAAATTTTGCTTGAAAATCGAGCCATAGCAATGACTGACTATACACAGAGCGAAAAAGAAGTAAAATAAGTATTTTTCATTCACGAAAAGTAAGCTTGACATTTTTTAAGCCAAGATTAACTAGAAATTAGTCAAAAAATGCAATTGTTACTCAGTTTAGAATCGAGTTTCAGCACAAATTCGATAAACTCCAAATCAACATTTTTTAAAGTCAGTAGTGTTATAAAAAGTGGATTTTTAAAGATACAATGTGCTTGAATTTTTCGCTCTGTGCATTTG
This sequence comes from Drosophila suboccidentalis, assembly GCA_037043435.1. Taxonomy (NCBI): domain Eukaryota; kingdom Metazoa; phylum Arthropoda; class Insecta; order Diptera; family Drosophilidae; genus Drosophila; species Drosophila suboccidentalis. The sequence continues at coordinate 30,871 of JBAMBK010002436.1, forward strand.
TATGTATTGGTCAATTTGTGATTCATGTCACGTGCAGCAGCAAAAGCAACAAACACAACAACAGCAACAACAATTACTCTGATGCCAAATAGAGCTAGCAAATGTCCTTCGTAGACGCAGCGTGTCAACAAACTCAACTCATGTGTGTGTGTGTGTGTGTGTGTGTTTGTGTGTGTGTGCTGATTAAAGTTTACTTAGTCGATTGAGGAAATGCGTTGAGCACTCCGCCAATTGAACCAGACGTGAACTTGTCTGGGAAAAACTGAACAAATTGGCATAGCAAATAGGAAGTGCATGCAACATGCATTTTAGATAACATTGTTGTTGCCAGTGTAATAAGTATGTGGTAGTAAACAAAAATAAACAGTGTCAGATAGATAACAGAGAAGATCTCTGATGTGAACCTGAAGCTGAACTTGAACTTGTCAGCTGAATAAATGTTTATGAACTTAAATTTGTGAATTTGCCACGTGTCGAAACTGAAACGAGTTTCCCCATATCAGCCCAACTCCCCCTTCCACATTCCAAAATGGCCTAAAGCGTGGATCAATCCAAGCGACAAGTTCGCTTGGCAACCACGCCTCTCCCTCTCCCTCTCACTCCCGCTCTCACTGTTTCTGTCTCGTTTTACTACGCGGAAGTCACAAATTTATTTATAATAATTATGTTGATAATGAGTAATACTCGTATTTGTAATAGCTACCACTTGTCTCCACCCCTCGCCCCCTTTGATCAACCTGCCGCCAGTTGGAACTTTTTATTAGCCAGAAAAAAGAAGAAAAAAAATTGAAAACAAAGCAAACACGAGCCACGGGCCACAAATCAAATACAATCTTCCATCTTCCAGTCATGCGTAGCTTCTACGCGATTATGAAATAATGAACGACACAAAAATACCCAGTAAAAATTGACATAAGAAACCATAAATGAAATCAGCTTAAAAATACATTTTATTAAAGCAAACATTTTGATTACCCAAGACTTAAATATTTAAAGCACGCATATACTGCATAAGTCTGTCCATTACAGGGTATTAAAGGCTGAGAACATTTTGAAGCAAATATATAAACAAAAAATATATTTTTAAGCATATTATACTTATATATATACACACATAAAAAACAATAGTCACAAGAAATGAAAAGCACGTGGCCGAGCAACGATTGCCAACGATTGATAAGCCTTCTCGGGCATCAATAGACCGAGCATACTACTTACTCACACACACACACATACACACACACACGCATAATCGCACGCTTCGTGTTATCAGCGCACAAATTAGCAACGTAAATTGACGTCAACCAAATTTACTACACCTTCCAAAAGAACAAAATAAATAAATAAATAATTAATTTTTGAGTCAGTGAAACGAACTAGTTCAGCAGGGAACAACTAAAGAATGCATAAATAAATTTCGAATATTGAATCAGCTAGCAAACTAGTTTCGAGAAATACCGTAACAGTAGAATATATACATATATTATATAAATAAAAAAAACCTACAACTAGTTCATAAGTGAGCAGTAAAAGAATACATAAATTAATTTGCAAAATTTTAAATTTCAATCAATTAGCAGAAAAACAATAAAATAGCTTCAATTTGAAGAAAAGACAAAAATAAATAATTGCATAAATTTCATAATTTTTTGTAGTAATTATTTAAAAGTTTTTTTTACTAAGATAACTACATATAATTATTAATTTTGTTTTTTTTTAATAACCATCAAAATCAGACTTAAAATAAAAATTTAAATTTAAACCGATTTTTTTTAAATATACATACAACATTTTTATAAAAGTAATTGATCATTGTAATTAATACCCGTTTATTTATTTTTATTGCTCGTTGCAGAGAAATTTTTGAGCCAACACAATCCGGGTCATCGCAATAGCACCAGCAGCGAGGCGACCAGCGAGGACATTCACTCCAGTGACGAGCAACCGAACAAGGCCAAGAACCGATCGATCAATGGACACGGCAATGGCAGCAACAACACAGCTGGCGGCAGCAGTAACAGTAACAGTAACAGTGGCAACAATAAGTCGCGCTCCAAGCGGCAACAAAAGTCGCAGGCTGTGAAGCAGGCGCTGAACAGGACACAATTGTCGACGTCGGTGCAGGTGCAACCGCTGGAGGTGCAACCAGCAATTAAAGTGAATAGCAGCAGCAGCAGCAGCAAGTGCAAGCAGGGCAAATGGCGCAACAGCAACAGCAACAACATCAGCAACAGCAACAGCAGCAGCAACATTAACAGCTGTAGCAGCAATCAAAAGCGCAGCATCAGCAGCAACAACAACAAATCGAAGCAAACTAAATGCAACAGCAAGGCAAGTGGCAACAACAACAACAGCAGCACTAACAGCAGCAACATTAACAACAGCAGCAGCAGCATCAATGGCAAATCAAGTGTCAGCTATTGTGGCAGCAACAGCAGCAACTCCTCATCAGCGCTCAGCTCGCCAGGCAGCTCGCCCAACAGCAACAGCAGCAGCAGCAGCAGTGGCAACAGCAGCTGCAACAGCAGCAGCAGCAGCAGCAGCAATAAAATCAGCAACAACAACAGCTGGCAGTATAAATCATATAGACAGAATGTCAACTTTTTGGTGCCGCCATTGCATCAATATGAACGCCTCGATTTGGACGATGCCACATTGCAGCAACAGTTGCAACGTTACATCATCGAGCCGCATCTGTTGCGCGTCTACGGATTTCCCGTCGAGAGTGTCGTACACGAGGGCGCCATTGAGATTTTCAAGTGTCTGCCGCACATGAATTTTGCCGCTGCCCATGTCATGGCTGTCACCGAGACGGCTTTAACCGTCATCAATTGCCACGATGGCCTAAATACGAGCAACTTTGAGTATAGCCAATGTCCGGAGATTAGCAATGACAATGAAATTGGCAGCGAGGAGCTCGAGGCAAGTCCGGCGAGCACATCGACAGATTCAGGGAACATTTCGCCCCGTTCATTGGACTCGGAGTCGGGTGGCGAGTGGAGTGGCAGTGAGTGCGAATCATCGTCGCCAAGTGGACTGGAGCTGTACTGCAACTATGCGCACATGGAGCGCAGCTTGGCCAAGCAGTGTGTGCGCTGCAAGCATGATTTCCTGGTGGATGAGCTGAGTGGTCAGTACTTGACGCGCGAGGAGTGCAGCTATCATTGGGGCAAATATCATCGATGCTACGATGGCAACGCCTGGATCAGTCGCTGGACATGTTGCAGTGCCAGTGATGAGTCCGTTGCCGGTTGCACGCGTCACGAGTTGCATGTGTGGACGGGATCCGTGGTGGGCGTCAATGGACCCTATCGTGATTTTGTTCACACACGACCCAATAATAACAGCAACAATAATCGTAACCATCGTGCTGTCTATGCTTTGGACTGTGAGATGAGCTATACGGGACGTGGTCTGGATGTGACCAAAGTCTCATTGGTCGCCTTGAATGGCCAGCTGGTTTATGAGCATTATGTGCGTCCCGATGCGGATATTGTGGATTATAATACACGCTATTCGGGCGTCACTGCCAAGGATCTCAAATCGAGTGGCGTCAAAACGCTCGCCGAGGTGCAGCGCGATCTGCTGGAACTGATCGATGCCGACACCATTTTGATTGGTCACGGCCTCGACAATGATTTGCGGGCATTGCGACTCGTTCACAACACACTGATCGATACATCGATTGCGTTTCCGCATTCCAGCGGATTTCCCTATCGTCGTGCCCTCCGGCATCTGACCAAAACGCATCTGAATCGGGAGATCCAGAGTGGCGATGGTGCCACCGGTCACAGCAGCTTCGAGGATTCACGTGCCTGCATGGAACTGATGCTCTGGCGTGTCCGCTGCGAACTCGACTCCGATGCCAGCTGGGAGGATTAAGCTGGCGGGGGGGAAGGGATATTCACACGGGGGAGAAATCAGTTTGAATCGAATCGGGATGCGGGAAAGCGGGAAATCGGGGAATCCTTGGGTCGCGGGGCCAGCAAGTACTTTTTAGTCTGTAAGCCTGTTTTGCTAGTTTGTAGTTCTTTTTTAAATTTTGGAGCATGCCACATGCGGTCAAAGGTCAACGCCTGTTAACTGTCTAACAAATCTCAGCCCAAATCCATCTTAAAAAGAAAAAAAAAAAAAAAAAAATCAAAAAAAAAATATTGGCTGGCGATCAAAACTATTGAACAATTTGATCACATTTTTTGGGCAGACAGAAAGACAGACAGGAGAACAAACCGCATTGCAAACATAGAGAAAGAAGAAGAGAAGAAACGCCCAACAACAAAAATGACAAAATGTTAGTTTATCGTTACAATACGAGAGTATGTATGTGCGATAAACGATAAATGATATATAATTACATTAGACACGCATACACATAACTAAACATGCACATACACACACACCCATACACCCACATACACACACACCCACATACACACACACACACACACACGCGCGCACACACACACACACACACACAGACAGACACATCTACATATATATGAATGTATATATGTATATATATGTATGTATGTATATATATGTTTATGTGTATATATGTCTATATATGTATGTATACATATATTCTATATTTATATTAATTTGTAAGCATGTATTTATAAAGAATTATATACACATTTTGTTTGCTTGTTTGTTTTTTTTTTTTTTTTTATTAATTTTGTTTTCGAACCACAAGAAAAATGTACTGAAGTTTTAGCTGTGATGTTTTTTCACTTTCTCACATATTTACAAATACAAAAGAAAACGCAAAAAAAAAAAACACAAAAATAATGAAGAAATGATGTAGAAGAAGAGGAGAAAAAAAGTATATAAAACACATGAAATAATCAAAAAAATATTCTATATATATTATTTACACAAACAAAATTCGACAAAAATCACTTCATTTGCTGTTTAGAACTCATTCTTTCGCCCCACTGTGCATAGGACAAGCAACAAAACGGATAAAAATGGAAAAATTGATTACGAATGAAGCATCTCATATTGAAAAACAATTTTGAATTACTTTCTACGCACACCTCAGCATAAAAATAAGTTTAGCTTTCCAATTATTAAAGTTATTTTATTATTTTTTTTTTTTTTTAGTTTTTACGACGAACGCGCCTTTATTTATTAAAATATTTAAAAACGAACTCATGCCAATTAACTGCATCGAACTTAATGCAAAGTTCATTGAAAATTTCTTCAAGTGTATAATTTTTAACATTGAACAACATCGCATTCAACCACAACCACAACAATATCAAAAAGCAAAATAATTAATGATTATAATAATAAGTGTGAACATTTAAGATTTAAGCAATTGTAATGTTTATTATTAGAATTATTAAGAATATTATTATTATTATAATATAAAATACTATTTTTTTTTGTAATTATTATTACTATTGTAATGATGTAACGATTCTTTCTAAAGCGTATGCTAAGAGAGACGAATATATATATATTTATATGTCTTATGTGTCGCAGTTCTCCCTTTTGCACAATAACAACAACAACAACAACAACATTTAGAATTGATGTTCCTAGCAGCAACTAGCGCACACATGCGAATACGTATGCAAATGTATTTTTATATTGATGAATATCAAATATGGAAAATGCAACTCACACAAAGAAAAAATATATAACATGAAAACAAAAAAAAAAACCCAAAACAAACAAAAACATCAACAAATGAAAACGATGCAGAAAATAAATAAAACATTAATTTGTTTTCGAACGATTTAACATTTATAAAAACAAAAATCCACAAACTTCTTTTCATTGAATACAACGGGCCAATGGGATTATCAATTATTTATTCGTCAACTTACAGAAATATGTCTGACAGTTGAGAGTTTGGAGCGTCCAATTATATCAGTAAGTATAGTAAGTACTTTTATCTAAACAAAATCATTTACAGCAAGAATATACATTTACTAGGGGGCTCCGCCCCCTGCTCGCTTCGCTCGCCAACCCCGCTCGCTTCGCTCGCTATAGTGATCCAAATTGGACCAAAGTTGGTCAGAATGTAGGGGACAGTTCCAAACATACAATCATTGAGTTTGGTTGAGATATCTTCAGAAACAAAAAAGTTTTTCATACTAAAGGTTATTTTCATCCGATTGTTCCTATGGCAGCTATATGATATAGTCATCCGACTTTGACCAAATTTAGTCAGAATGTAAGAGACAGTACCAAAAATATAATCTGTGAGTTTGGTTGAGATATCTTAAGAAACAAAAAAGTTTTTCATACTAAGCAATTCCGTGACCTTTGACCCCGATTTAACCCACTTACAGGTCGAATTTCGCAAAACGCCGTCTTATCTCACCTATGTTGTGTGAAAATTTCAGCTTTCTATCTTTTACCGTTTGGGCTGCACGTTGAATCTCAGTGAGTCAGTCAGTCAGTCAGTGAGTCAGGACAAAGAATTTTATATATGTACAGGGTGGCGCAAAAGAAGTCATCCGATGTGGTTTGGCTCTCATTTTTTTTCTAAATGAAAAATTTTGATTCTGTTTTTTGATTATGTTTATTCGAACCTTAAGAATTTTATTGTTTTAGGCGAGAAGATGACATCGGCCAAGTGTTCGCTGCCAGAGCTCATGACCATACGCCCGTTTTATGGCATTTTCCATCACTTTTGCCAGAACTTCGGGCGACAGGTTCTCGCATTCCTGGCGAATATTTTCCTTAAGGGCTTCAAGAGTTTGCGGCTTGTTGACGTGAACCTGCGACTTTAAAAAAACCCCATAAAAAGAAGTCTGGAATGGTTAATTCGGGTGATCTGGCCGGCCAGTGCAAATATCAAAAACGAGAGATAAAGCGGTTATTATTATTACATTATTACAATTATTCTGCGTTCTTGGGGAGTGTATCGCTCCATGGCTTATTCACTTGTATTCTGTATCTGTCTAGTCCACAAATGTCAAAACAGATTTGACATTGGCGGCCATTTGCAAAAATGAGAGCATCTTCCAATAGGGTGACTTCTTTTGCGAAACCTTGTATATAGATAGAAGAGGTTTTTGAGGGCAAATAATTAAGATTAGTTAAGATTCAATATCGAAATATTTGTAATGGACCAGTTCAGTACTGATTGTATAAATTTATCGTATTTAAATCAATACACTGATATGAAAGAAAAATAATAAAAATAAATCTTGTGGGATTGTCTATAAAAAAAGATAGCTATCAAATATTAGATCTATCTCTAAATATAATATGAAATTTAATAAGACATTAGTTAACAGTCTATTTTGAACACAAAAATCAAGATTCTGTTAGTCATGAACCTGTATTAGAAGTACTTTTGATCTGATTCGATGGACCTAACGCTAAGCTCTGTAAACTGATCGATAAACTGCAGCTGTTACGTGACCATGTGGCTGATGTCGCCTTCAGGTCCATGATACTCGTAATAATGCCAACTCCAACTGGGCCACACATCGTTTTTTTGGGGTCAATGCGAGATGAAAGTACGCGCTGAGCAAACCGCAGTAATAAACTTGACTCGTACTCAACGTTCAACGACAGAAACCGATGCCATATCACATCGCTTTTTGTAATGCCACTTTGTTGTAATTGTCGTTGTAGTTGTAATTAATTGTGCTGCCACATGAGTCGCTTTTTATGGCGCTGTATGCACAGCTGAGGGATTGAGCCGCATGCACTGCCAAATGTTTGTCCAACCAAGTAACCAGGAAGTGTTAAAGCTGCGATGTATCGCAGAAACCTGCCAAAAATAACGACAGACTCACGTATATAAGTCTTGGCTTACCTATGATCGACTCGCAGATGCCCTCTAGTACAATACAATTCCAATTCTTACTGACTACTAGAAAACATACTCAAATTCACTGAAGAGACAGGTCGCTACCAACGAAAAATCAACATTTTTAAATGATAAATATTTTGTTATTTTGTAAAATTATGGAAAACATTAAAGTTCATCTTTATAATCTAAAATAAAAGTATGACTGTATTCAAAGGAGAACAGACTATAAATTTTAAATATAAATGTATAAATCTTAAACTTTAGCCAAGTTCATTGAGCTATCTTTAAGCCCAAGTCAAAATTATCAATCGAACAAAACTCTTCATAAAACTTGGAGTCCCCACTTTCGGCTTATTAACATTACAGGGTATTGAACAAAAGCTGATCTTGATTTCGAGTGCATGGTTAACAGCTGACTGAGGTTAACGCTGAAGATGATGTTTGTCTTTCTCCAAACGCTGACGCTGCAATTTGCCCACAAGTTTTGGCCTCAACTCTGTATGTGTGAGTGTGTGTGTGTGTGCGTTTTTGTGTGTGTGTGTGTGTGCAGTGAAAGTAGAAAGTGATCCAGATGACGAAATTTTAAATTAGTTGCCGCCGTTGGCTTCTGTTGCTGCCACTGACAGTGGGACAAAGTCGAATTACAAAATGTGTATCCGCTATACATATACATATCTTAACAGCATTATGTGATCACATTTTTTTATTTGTTGCTTTGTTTTTGTTTTCAGGTTTTTTAGCTTAGTCTAGTTTAGTTTAGTTTATTTGATTGCATTTGTAGATTCTTTTCTTTTTTTTTTTCTGTTGGCGTGACAAACGTGCAACTTACTCGCTCGAACCCCTTTAAAAGGCGGTAGCTGTGTGTGTGTGTGAGTGTGTGTGTGCGTGAAGGGCGGGGGTGTGACAAAAGGGGGGAGTGAGCTGCGAAACGGTTCTGTTGTGCTATCATTTGACGTATGAAGGCGATCGACTAAATATAAATTGAATGTTCGTGTTTGGCACATTTGTGCTAAAAATCGCATCGATTGTTTTTAATTGTACATTAGACATGCTCGAGAAATGTGTTTACCCGTCTGACGATACACATACATAGCCAAATATACACACATGATCGCTAAATTGCAATATATACATACATATGTAGTTGTTATGTACATAGCAACAGAGACGCCCCCACCGCCCTCTTGATACAATTCACTGTATACATACATACATACATACATACATACATAGTACATATCTGCACATGCATCTGAGAGAATCACAATATTTATGATTTTATAATGCTCTATCACGGATCATGAACCGAACCTTTGAATTTATTGACAATGAGAGCCCGAAAACGAACTAATCAACTTCCTTACATCATTAGAAAAAAATTATAATAAATATAAAAATCGTAAAATTAAGTTTAATTATTTACAATATTTGGACATTTGTTTCAATTAATTTGATCAAATAACATAAGGAAAAAGGTTGGATCAAAAGGTATAAAATATAAACGGGACCTCAAGCTTTACGACTCAAACCCAAATTTTTTTCAAAAATGGTTTTCAGTCTTGTACTAAGAAAGACTTTCGAAAGTACGATACGAAAATTCAATTAATCAATCAATTAAAAGGCAGTGATCTGTTTAAATCGGATTAATAACAAACTATTGTTTTCGTTCCGCTTTTTTTTGTTTATGAACGACGGGCAAATTTATCAAGACTTGCGCTATGCCTGAGAAAAGTGTAAAACTCAAAGCAAAATGTAAACAAAATAAATAATGCATGATAAACATTGGATGCTCCCCTCTTCTAATATATTGCATATGTATTTATAAATGTAAAATATGTTTGTATATTATGTAATTTAAATGTGATGAAAATGAAAAGATATAGACAGATGATCAGGCATTAATTATGTGATATAAAATCTGGACAGACTGGATAGTTTTCGAATGAGCTTTTCCAAGGATACTAATATTGTGTTTATATGTTTATGCAGAAAAAAATGAATACAAATGTTTTGTTTGTTGTTGTAGCTAATTAATGAGTGACAGTGAATTGTAGTAAAAATAGCTTCCAATTTGTAATTTGAATAATTCGCTGCATTTGAGGGCAATGCATGTCTATCGGGCTATCGATAATTAATTGCACTTTTTGATTGCAGTTTCAGTGCTGGGCAACGGCTGCATTGTGTGGGCGTTTGGCGCGAAAGTTGAAATGAGTGTTGACTTAAAAGAATGGATGCTGACGCAGCCAAAAATATTTCAACAATTCCATGAACACACACACCCACACACACACACACAGACGCACGCATCTTAAAATATATGATTATAAAATAAAATTTAAAGCGTTTTATTAAACATATGGCTAAATTTTGACTTGTGATTCATCATACGCCGTGTGTGTATTGTGTAAAAATTCAATAAATTCACGAATTTACCAAATTTGGCCAAGACGAGTTCAGTGTGAATCATGTGAATCACGCCAGACAATCTGGTCATCAATACAATTTCTTTTAAATGTCGTCATATTAACGTAAATACGCAAGTTATATAATAAACTATGCGCATATATGTATGTTTTTTTGGAATACACTTTTATCAAATATATTGTCATATTCTCATACGAATTTGACCATATGCTGATTCCAGTCGAACGAATACAGCAATGAGTACCCGTTTCGTTTCGAGTTTGGCAGAACGTGAGCATTTGCAATTGCTGGCGCCTATGCTAGTATTTATTTATTATACAACAACATTGAAATCCAAAACAAATATATATTGTAAACAATACCAAAATATCGACACACATATGTATGTACATAGCATACAAGATATGATATGTATGAACATATTTGAAACTGAAACTGAAACTGACGTCGCGTCGTGTCGCCGGCCAAATGTCGTCATTTATTTTGGTCTTTGATGACGTGATTATTTTTAAGTGGAGCCAACTACTATATATCTCACTAGAGGCGGGAGGCGGGAGCCGAGGAGGCGTGGTTTTACGGATAAATGACATAATTTTCCATGCCGAAACTTTTGCATTATGCCAAGTGCATTTAATTCAGCTGGCAGTTTTATTAAAAAATTATAAATATATATAATTTCAAATCCAAAATATCTAAATACATCTGGTAAAGATAGTTTCTTAGTCATCAATTCCTGTTGCAGCAAAATAAATAAAAACAAAATAATAATTTTCTAATTTTTCAGCTCTCCCTGAAATATATAAAAACTTCAGATTGATTTGTGCATAAGCAAAAAAAATAATAAATAATACATACTTAATAAAAATGAAAATTCTATAATTTGAGAAGGGTTTACAATTTATTACTACATATTTAAAAAAAAAGATTTTAAACATGATTTCTTCATTTTGAATTTTTTAAGATATGATTGAACAATTCTCTTGAATAAGTTTCTCAACAACACAGCTCAATGTATATAAATAAAAAACCAAAACGTTAAGAATTTCTTATAGATTTTAAAACTTTAAATCTTTGAAGACAGTCAAAATTATAAAGAACCGTGCTATATAATTATTAAAATACCATATACATACTATATATGCGAATAAATTCAAACTGTATATAATACAGAAAAATGGAGTTTTAAAATGGAAAATCTAAGATTTTACTATGGAAAAAAATGATGGAAAATACTAGAGATATTAAATGTTAAAATTATTTTTTTTTATAAAAAACGAACGTAAAATAATGAAAAAGTTTGCGAAAACAATGCCAAAGCAATAGAGAATTGAACAGACTTTTGAAGAAGAACTCAAATAGGTAACATACGTATGTACATATGTATACAGATTGTAGACTTACCACATAAGTCGGTATTTTATGGAAGTCACGTAGTCGTCGACAGATATTCTTTTTATTTTCAGGGAGGAGCGTTCAACGCTCGACGGGCCTTCGACTAAGTATATAATATATTATAATGTATATGTATAAAAACTACAACAAATTTAAAAGATTTATCATGTTGTTGGAAAATATTGCCATGAAAATATGTTTATGTTTGGCATAACTCAGCAGTAAGTCGACTAGGGGCAATTGTGGTCACATAATTCTTCCGAAGAGGCCCTCAAAAAGCATACGAGTACTACGACGCACACACACACACACACACACACACACACACACTCACACACACATAGATACGGCGGTGTATTTGTTGGAAAGACGCCCATAAATCAGCTTGGGTAAGACGAACATTTGGTCAAGAGTCAACAATTCCAGCAGCCACAAATCTAATAAAAACTATGCAAAGAATGTTGCAAGATCCGCGACAGCGCAACACATTTTCCTCTCGTTATTTTTGGACATCACTGTATTTGTGCAAGATGTTTGTATGTACATATGTATGTATGTGTAGACAGTGGAACTTTTCGAATGATTGTTGTTAATATCAATATGTAAAATCGGCAATCAATAAATCGAGCTGTCGTTATGTCCTCAAATTAATCCTGTACTTGCACTTATTCTTGGTCGGAAATCGAACCAACTACAAACTTTCATAACTTTGCCAAAACCAATCCGATTTCCAAGAGTTTAATTTACTTTTTCTGGATTTTAATCTCATTATGATGAATTAAAATACCGTTAACGTTTGCTTCTTAAAAGTGAAAAATAATTACCAACAAAAATTGACTTAACACACATTTACAAAATTATAGAATTATAGAATTTTATAAAGTTTTTTCTTTTGAGAAAGAAATTTTGTAGAGTGCAGCTCAAACTAAAAATACAAATTAGTTTAAATAAAACTGGAGAATAAACATTACAATTTTTGTCGCTATAAAGTTTCTATGTGATGAAGAGTGCATTCGTTATAGGATAGTTTGACTGTAGTGTGTTGTATAGCATTTTGTATGGCAGCTGCTGCAGCTTCCCATTCCCGACTGCCTTTCTCACTTTCGCTGTCGTTTTGTTGTTGCTTTTACCAAAAGGGAAAGGCATCGAAACCTGTTGCTGTAGTTGTTGTAGATGTTGCTGCTGTTGCCGGTTTTCTTCTGCATTTTTTGAGTAACTTATCTAATGGGGCGCATGCCTTATACACGAGTATTCACGAAAACGAAAGTGCAACAGCTTGTTTAAGATTCCCTTCCCTTCCAATCCCTTCCCTTCCCTTCCCATTCCCATTCCCTAACGGCGCGTCGGGTCGTCGCTTTGTTGAACTCCACTGAACGCTTAGTCAAGTTGAAGGCTTTCAATGGCTTTGGCCGGCTAAATAAACCCGCCTTGGCTGCTCAATTTCAATTTGTTTATCAACTTTTGTTGTTGTTGTTTTGTTTTACTATACGAATATGCGAACACCTACATACAACAAGTGTAAAAGACATTGCTCATGTATTTGAAGAGTTGTCAGCGCATTTGCCTTGCACGCGCAATTGCCGCTTTTTTTCACACCCACATTAACAACAACACCAACAACAGCAACAACAACAATTCAACCCACCATTTCAGTTTCTGGGCCATCATATTGCGAGTTTGCCCCTGGAAAGTTGGCTGCGCAGTTGTTAGTGAAAGTTCAAGGCTGTTGCCGCCGTGCAACAGTTAAAACCAACATTAATATGAAAAAAAATTAAATATATCAATATGTGCACACTGGTGCCTGCATGTTTAACATAAATATTGTTCTTTGATCAAGCAATTTGTGTGCACGAATAATTTTTTTATTTCATCTTGGGTCAAACACCGCATGCATTTTTGTTTTTTTGTGTGTGTGTGTGCGTGTGTTTGAAATAAAGTTCACACGTGTCATTTAATTGTCACTTGCTCTCTGTCTCGCACTTTTTCGAACCTGGTCAAAATATGCATATTACTCATACGACCCCGTGACCTAATCGATTTAGTCAATCAAATGATTGGACTGTTCCTCTCCAAATACATTTCTCTGAATTTGTTTCAGGCTGTATTAACCAGAGCACTCACTGTAGTTTCCATAAAGATAATTAGAATTGATATAATGGCTCGATTTGACGTATAGTTGATGTGTTCTGATTTATTTGTTGCAGTTATTTTTATACCCGTTACTTAAAAAATAAGTAAATAAGAGAAGGAAGCATCTCCGACCCTATAAAGTGCATATATATATTCTTGATCAGCATCAACAGCCGTGTCGATAAAGCCATGTCCGTCTGTCCGTCCGTCCGTGTGAGGGCCTAGATCTCAGAGACTATAAGGGCTAGGGCAACCAAATTTGGCACACAGATCAAACCCCACGCAGGTCAAGTTTTCTTTCAAATTTTTGCCATGCTCCTTTCCGCCTCCGTGTATTGCGAAATGCCACCACACGTACAGTTTTCAAGATAATAGGATTGTTTTGCTTATTAACGTTAAGTACTATTATTACCCATCATTCTACCAAATCGTAATAAGATCGGACAATTAGAAAGGTGGTAATGACTGATTAAAGTTTTTAAACGATGAAAGTGCCTAAAAGCATGCAATAAAAAATATTTTAAATTTATTTAAATAAGTAACGGGTATCCTATAGTCGGGAGCTCGACTATAGCCTTTCCCACTTGTAACATCATAAATATCCGATAAGTTCGATTGCCCCATTTATTGTGTTTTACCCGAATTTTGACTACATTTTTGAACCAGTTTTAAACAGAACTTGAAATGCATAATTATTTTTTTGTTTTAATTAAGGACTTCAACAGGTTTTTGAACCAATATTTGACACGTTTAATTAATGAATGTCTAATGATTATACGAAAAACTTTAGATTCGATGTGGCGAAATGATTTACCGGAACTCGAAATTAATTTAATCTTACTGCAACTAAATTTAAGTTTTTAGATAGATCTCTCTTTTAGTTTAATGATTAATAGCATAAATACTGTCTGGACAGGAAAAGCTGGTAACGAGTATATTTTTGTTTTTAACTTTTTTTTCTTTTATGGAGACTGCGCCTGGTAGTGCAATTTTTGTGCATCCGAAATCTTGACTACGTTGGGCGCCAACTTGTCATACGACTTTCGAAAATGATTAAGAAAGAAAAAAGAAAAACTTACAAAAAATATAGAAAACTTGTGGGCAATTTGTTGCATGTTGCATGTTGCATGACGACAATGTATCATTTTTTCTTCATTTTATTTATTCATTTTTATGACGTAGGTGGGCGGCATTTCCTCAATGTTGCCTAATCCGGAAAATTCAAAGAGGTTTTTTTTTCTTATTTTTTAAATACAACACGAACCGACGCCGTTATGATTGAGTAATTATGTATGAACACAAATGTACTCATGAATATGTATGTCTAAATGAGCCTTATATTTAATGACTACATAGTAAAAAGATAAGGCTCTAATAACTCTAACCCATGGGGCAAGACCCCCTAGAGTGGATTGCTTTTCTATGGGGGTTACAGACTAAAGGGCAAAGGTATCTATGTATAATCCACATATATACATATAATATACATTGTATATGCAGGAAATGCCTTTTTTTTTGGTATCACCACACAGTTTATTTATTTAGCAGGTAAATAATCTACACTAAATACTCTTTGGACTTCATTTCTTGTCAAATTGAAATATATTTAATAAATAACATTTTAAATTTAAGCGTACAAATGTATCTTTAAATGTAAATGAACTGGAGGTTTTCAAAATAAAACAATCGTTGCTAGAACTAAGATTGGGGGATAATTTCATTACTAAATCAGCAGAAATATGACAGCCATATGTTTTTGTATCTCGATTTTGATAGATTTTAAAAAATATGCGAAAAAAAAAGTTGTTAAGCCAACAGTTTCTTTGTAAGTAGAATTAAAAAAGATATCTACAGTCACAAAAAACTTGTTCATATCCGGAAAGGAATAAACTGTACACCTTAATAATTTTGACCCGTCTACCTCAATGCGTTGCACAGTGCATGCCCAAAACTATAATACCCAATATAGACATAGGGTTTTCCGCATCCAAATCGTTGCGGGCTTATGATTAGATTATATAGCCAAGAAGAAAAGGTATTATGAATGGTACATAGTATGGATATCGGTGCCCAACCAAGCATGATTTAGCTCATTAGCAATCGAAAGCACTTTAAAACGAATTACTTACTATATGTAATTGATCGTTAATCAGCTCATTTGCGTAATGCACACAGGGGGAGTGAGATGGAGAGAGAGAGAGAGAGAGAGAGAAAGAGGGTCAGCGTTGATAAGCCCTAAACAAATAGCAACCCGTCCCGTTCCTTTTTTTATGAACCATTCGAAGAGCGACCTTGGATATTATCACACAGATATTCATTTATATTTATGAATATCTAAATGTACTCGCATTATAAACATTACACTTACATTTTGCCCAAAAGTTCAATGTCAGGCAATTAAAAAACATTGTAAATTCAGCATTTTTGGCTATTACATATATTTTACGGGCCATTTCCGAATTCGGCACATTGAAAAAAGTAAAAAAAAAAAATGTTGAATATTTCGAAACAAAGCTACAACATTATGGATAAACAGATTTAACGTATTATCGTAAAAAGTTGCGTTTAAAATATATTTTAAAAATGTATCTTTTTATAGTGAGAATGTAGCTGAAACGCCAAATTAAACAGAATTGGAATTCGAAAAAGGCTTAAGTTTATATATGTATGCTTTGATCACTTTCAGGCTTAATCGTACAAAATGTATATATACATACTATGATTGCTAAACATTGAATTAAGCTTGGATAAATATACGGGTTATATGTATGTATATCGCACATAATCGATTTGGCTTAAGGCAATGCAACAATAAAACCTTTATATATAGAGATGTATATGTGTATGTATCAAATAAAAAATAAACAATATGCGGATTGCCATTTAAAACAAATTAACAAGTCTAACAGCTCAAACTAATAAATAATTGCAATGGCTTGTCCTTGTTGTGTTGTGGCAATGATTTTACAGTTGCTTTGGTTGTTGCTCTTGTTGTTTCTAGTGTTGCTGTTGTTGCTGTTGGTGTTTTCGTTGCAATGCATTTGGAAGAAATGTGTCTTTTATTGGCCCAAGACATGCAGTAAATGCAATTGTTAATTGCTTGCCGGTGTTGTTGTTTGCTTGTAAATAATTCCAGTTATTTCACCATCCTGTTGTATAACACAGCGCCTATAAAAACCATTTGAATTGAATATTGTAACCGAATTAAGTTATTATTTCTGCACTCACTTATTGCCACTGTAAAGGCAAATTGTAGCAGGCACACTGACGTTTGGCTCCAGTTTGTCAACCTGCTTGGATATGGCCATCGCGATGCCGGAAACATTGGGATTAATATTGCCCTTGGCTATGAAACAGTCCATTAGCAACATATAAACAAGAACATATTATATGAATGAACGTTTTACTCACCGCCCAAGCATAGACCTTGTCGATTTGCTAGCAATGCACCCACCGTGTCCTGTTGTGTGACGCTG
The DNA here is from genome assembly GCA_037043435.1 of Drosophila suboccidentalis. Lineage (NCBI taxonomy): Eukaryota > Metazoa > Arthropoda > Insecta > Diptera > Drosophilidae > Drosophila > Drosophila suboccidentalis. The sequence continues at coordinate 48,073 of JBAMBK010002436.1, forward strand.
CAAGTGAAATTGTGATTTAGTTATTATTTCAACAGCACGTGCTACGTGCCATGTGCAACACCCACACCCACATTTCGTTAAGTACTTTTTCCAGCTTTTGCTCCATTTGTTGTATCTCAATTGTCTAACAGTTTGTTAAAATGAAAACAAAGAATAAACCAAAACAATGCTAGTTAAGAAATTGACTATCGATAACAAGCTATTGAAAAATGTGTAGAGGCTGCCAGCTCGCTGCAAACAGTGCTGCAAAATGCCAAAAAAAAGTTATCATTACGTTTCAGTTGTTAATCGATTTTAAATGATAAACTTATCAAATTTAAATGTAATTAGAATCAATTTTTCGGACTTTAAATTTAATTGTATTTTGTTATTAGCACTTAATGTGGCAAATTTGATTGTCTGCTTTGGCGATAAACAAACAACTGTTACTATAATTAATAATAATTGTAACTATAATTTGGTTTCTTCTTTCTGTTTATTTCAAATCAAGATAGAAGTTGAATTATGCATGTTTTTTATTTATTTTCTATGATGATGGTTTGTGGAGATTGCACGACATTTGGAATTTACGGTTGGTCGTGTTGCAAACTTCACAAGTTTCTTGAAATATATGTATAGTATTTATATATATATATATATCTTTAACATTTATATAATCGTACATAAGGCGAGAAAAAAAACCGCTTCAAAAATATAATAAAGGTATGTGTATTGGATTGATACTAAGTATACAACTACGGCCTTAAACAATTTCATATTTCTCCACAAACAGAATCGTTTCACTTGAATACTTGACGGACGAATCATTGTCGACCTGGACAACATCGAGTGCTCTGATTGCCGCATATGGCGTCTTGGAGACGAACGACACCTGCAAGGGGAAGAAGTCACCCGGAATGGAGGCACTGCAGCTGAACTCCATGGAGCCGGACTTATTGGCCGCATCAATGATGGGAATGTGCCACTGCAGCACATGCTTGCGTGCATCATAGTTGTAGGTGCCATCGTATTCAGCCACTGACGGCTGCACATTCAATCTGTAAACACAAACCCACATATAAATCAAACAACTCTCTAGCGGATTAACAGACTGATCACTTACGGCAATGGTATTAAAATGGCCACATCCTGCAGTTCCAGATGTTGTGCCTCCAGTTCGTATTCAATGTTCACATCGCAGCCGCCTTCTCCGTTATCAGAGGGCCAGCAGTTGACTATGAATTAGACAGAGAAAGAGCAAGCTGTGTGAGAGCGAGAGATACACTGCAGAGATGCACAGCGTAATCATAACTTACTGGTCAATGGTATGGCCGATTCGTCCTGTGTAATGAAACGCCATTTGAGCACACCGACATCGGTGTTTAAAGGGAACGGCTTGGCCGGATTCTTGAGTCCAATCATGGCGCGCGACTTGAACAGCTCCTTGTCGACATTCGGATGAGTTTGCATCTGTATGCCCTGCGTATCGTTATTGGCCAACTTGACTTTGATGCGTCCCAGATTCTCATCCGTAATGCGCAACGTTAGCAAACCGGCCAATTCAAATTGTTGGACGCCACCATCGCGTCCCAGTCGCACCACCAGCTTATCCTCCATTTTGAGATGTACACTGCAACAGAAGAGGGAGACTCAACAATTGATTCAACTGTCGTACAACTGTTGCCATACCTTTCTGTATGAATGTCCGCCGAGATTTTAGCCTTGGCAGCTGCACTGGCGCTAGCCGCTGCTCCGGCGCCTCCAGCAGCTACAGCTGGTGCCAGATTGGCAATCTTCTCGCCTTCGCTCTTCAGCTGATCCACAAAGCTGTCCACATCCTTGGACTTGCCACCCAACTTCAAGGCATTGCGCGATGCGGGCTTTCTGTAAAAAATTACAAATTGTTGAATAAAGATTGCAGTAGAAGCTACAAGATCAGGTCAACTGACAGTGCCGCCTTGCTAGCCACCGGCTTGTTGTCCTCAATAGATGGTGCACCGATACCGCCTCCACCGCCGCCGCCTGAACCTGTGCTGATGCCGCTGCTGCCAAAGCTGTCGGAGCTGAAGCCGCCGCTGCGTCCGCCAAGGCCGCCCATTGAGGGGCCACCACGCTTGGTGGCCTCCATGCGCTGACGCTGCAGCTCCTTGGCCTTTTCACGCATCTTTTGGCGCGCCTCACGCTCCTGTGTCTGACGCACCGCCTGGTAGACCTTCTCCTCGTGCGAGTCCATCTCCACAAAGGTCTTGATCTGCGCCAAATTAACGCTCTCCCTGTAGCCAAGAGCGACAATCTCATCAAAGGCGAATATCAAATTAAAAGCATTCTCCACAATCTCCTTCTCGTCCAGCGAGTGACTGTACTCGGGTATCTGCATGGTTTGAATTTAAATTAAATGAGGAGTCTTAGTATTAAATTTGGTGATATACTCACCACTTTGGAGAAGAGACGCAGTGTTTCCAAATCCTCCAGAATGTTGCTGGCCTTTGTGGTTATCAGCAGCATGTATAGCTTCTCCATCGGCTGATAGACGTAGCGCACCGAATCTGTTTCCACATACGTGTGCTGCTTCCCGGCTGTCATCAATTTGGGGAACGCCGCCAGCAGCCCCTCGATGCGCGCCTTCGTCATCTCAACGAACTGACGTGACAATATGACTGCATGTGTGAGCGTGTGTTTGTGTGCGTGCGTGTGTGTTTGTGAACAATTTAAATACATATTAGAATTGATTTAAAGTCTATATTTTTATTAATTCGTTTGCTTACCCTTGCCATTCTTTGTGCAGACTGCCGCAGCAATGAGTACCTAAAAATTAGAGTAAACGTTAAATGAGATTAGCCAAAAAAATCGCCGACGTTGACGTATGCGTGTGTGCCTGTGTGAGTGCTTACCATTTTAATGCAGCAGTAATTGAAACAGCCAATTAATAATTTGAAATGCCCTGTTGTAATTCGTAACCAGTTTGCAATAAATCAACTAATTTGGAATGATCAAAACAAATTGTTGTCAATCAATCCGAATCCGAATCCGCGTAGCTGACGTGTTCGGTTCTGCAACTAAATAATGTTTAACTTGCAAACATCCGAAATACGTCTCTCTCGCTCGCTCGCCTTGCTTTTGCCTAAAGAAGTTGCCTGACGTTTAAAAAAAATCATGTGGCAGCCCTGCTAAGCTTGGCAAAAAAAAAAGGTGGCAGCCTTCAAGTTCAACGAATAACTCAAATCCTAATTAACTCAATTTAAAAAGAGTGAGTTAAATTGGGAACTTGCTTAATTTTGAAGCTAGAAAATTGCACTCGAATTTCTGTTGAATTTTTCTAAAATTTTTAAGATTTTTGTTAGAATTTCTTACTAAACTTCACCACGCGAAGAGTCTTATCACTAAGCAAATAACGTATAGAGAACCCATCCTATACAACTAAAATGTCACAGAAAAAATGCTTGCGAAGCGTCCACCGCGAAGTGTTACCGATCTGGCAATATTGTTATAGTGGAATTTATAAGAGAAGCGATTTTATTTTTGGGGCCGTTGCTTGCGAAACTAAAACATGTGAAATATGAAATACCCTCTACCCTTAAAACTTTTAACCCACATTATTTTATTCAAAACAACACCCTTAATTTTTATAAATTTCACTCGAACAATATTGCCAGATCGGTAACACTTCGCTGTGGACGCTTCGCAAGCCTTTTTTTCTGTGACATTTTAGTTGCATAGGATGGGTTCTCTATAGGTTATTTGCTTAGTGGTCTTATGCACCAAATCAATTTTAAAATTAGCTTCATTATTTTAGAAAATTTTGAATTTTGTTGTTTTTTTTAATTTGTAAGTATAAATTTTAAATTATTTTTTCGAAAATAATAAATTTCATTAGAGAAATGACATGGGACCAATTTTCGATAATTCATAGTACAATCGCTCATTGCCGAGGACCGACACTGCACGCCGATAACAGCTAATCAAACTGCAACTGCTTTAAAACTGTTTTTCGTTTATTTAATTAGAAACAAGTCTATTTAAGTATTGTAAATATATATGTAAATTAAAATATATATATACAATGGTCGGATAAAGTATTTTGACAAAGCTGTGTGCAATGTTAGATTGCTTGTAGTGAAAAACTAAAAGAAGTAACGGGTCTCTATTAATGGCCAAAGTAAAGTAGACAATATTAACTATTAAACTGAGAAATATTTTGTTAATTCCTCTATGCGTTCTTTTTCTATCAACTGAAATGCAAAGACATTTCAAAAGTTAGGCGGAAATAAGTATTTTGACAAAAAATTAATAAATTCAAAAAAATTACAAATTTTGAAAAATTTACACAATTAAATGATCAAATTAATAGAAAATTAATCCTTCTTTAGAATCAATTACTTTCTGCAATCGGTTTGGCACTGAATTCACAAAATTTTTGGGGATTCCTAAAAAAAGTCCTTCCAAAGGGATACGACCTCTGAATTTGCTTTCTCTCAAGTTTTTGTTAAGCATGGGCTTCTGTTTCGCTTTACATAAGTCCAGACATTATCAATTATATTTAAGTCTGGACTTTGGGGCGGCGAATCCAACGTTCTCCCTCCAACATCCTTAAAAATATTGGTTATCATTTTAGCTTTGTGACATGGAGCATTATCCTGTTGAAGAACAAACATTTTTACAAGTAACTTATCCCCAGATGTGAGCGAGTGATCATATAAAATATGTAAATATTGGTCCTTATTCATTGATTCCTTGATTGGTACCTAATTTCCGATGTCATTATAATAAACACAATCCCGAAACATAGCGCTGCCATCACCTTGGGATTCCCGAACATACACAGGAGCCACTTTTTTTCCACCTTATGGTTGGATTGATGCAAAATACTTTCATTTTGGATCCATGGCACTAGAAAGTGCGTTTAACAGTCCGAAGTATTTGCTTCCAAAATTATATTGGCTTGTGGACAAAGGTCAAGCGTTTTAGTTTGTTTTGTTGCGAAATTTGTGGTATTGGTCTGACTATATAGGTCGCATATCCGGCTTCCTTTAGCCTATTTCTACCCATCCTTTCGCAATTTTGAATATAGTACTCCTTATTCAATTTAATTGCTGTTGATGTTGTGGTCTTAAGGACATCTTCTTTGAATTTTCCAATAATTTCAATATTTTAAACGTTCCTCTCCCGCGGTCGACTTGTGTGGTCTACCGTAGCGTGGTAAGTTTTCAAAAGATTTAAATTTTTTTGTTTATTTATTTGAAAGTATATAGTCTACCGAGTTCTTTTGTATAGTTTGCTTGAGTATTCCACAGAATTATCCGCATTAAACTTAGTAACTATCTCGATCTTGATAATATGGCTAATTTCTGACTTTTTACCCATTTTTAACAATTTCATCTTAATCAAGTAATTAAAATTAATAAATTTAATTAAAACAAGACTTTTTAGATAGCAGTGCAGACCCTTGCTTGCTTGCGAATGACGAGAAACTATTAAAGAATACTTTGTCAAATTACTTTTTTCCGCCTCACTTTTGAAATGTCTTTACATTTCAGTTGATAGAAAAAGAACGCATAGAGGAATTAACAAAATATTTATCAGTTTAATAGTTAATTTTATTTACTTTACTTTGGCCATTTACAGAGCCCCGTTACTTCTTTTAGTTTATCACTACAAGCAATCTAACATTGCACACAGCTTTGTCAAAATACTTTATCCGACCATTGTACATTGTACTTCTCAACTGTTGTGTTCAGTCATTGTCATGTGGTTTATCTTAATCTATTGTTAATATTTCCACTCGCTTGGCGATCGACGAGGCTTGTGATTCAGCTGATTCTGCTTTTGAGCCTTGGTCTTTGTTCTTCTCCTTGGCATATTCGGCACCCAAGATGCGCATCACCTGTGCGGCTGTGAGATTGTCCCGTTTGTGCTTCTTAAAGTTATCCTTAACGTACTTGGCGAATCCCGTCGCCTCACGCACTGGCGTCGCCACAACATTCCCTTGCTTGTCCTTCTTGTTCAACTGCAGCGTGATGGGTCCCGAGCACTTGCGGCAACGCAGATCCTCCACCTTACGAGATCTAGTGTGGGAATTCGATCTGTTGGAAATAATGGCAGTGGGGGAATTTAACAAAAATATTCAGATCAATAACAGATTGTCGTGACTTACCCAATATTACAAGTATTACATCTATAGGTGTATTTGAATTCAATGGCATAATTGTGGCACCGCTCGATGGGCGGCAGATCGGGCAGTGCATTCATAGCCCTCTGTGTCCACATCTTCCAAGTGCGTCCGTGCCCGCCCTCGCCATTGAATATCCAGGCAGCTGCATGACACAGCTCGTGGATAAGCGTGCAACGCAAGCGATCCGCGCTGGTCAACACCTTTACACTCAGCTCCACCACGCTGTAGCGTACATTCAATCTGCAACGAGTTCAACAGGGAGTTACAATTAGTTGGCGGGACTAGAATCAGCTAAGCTTCGCTCGCCTAACATGCCAGTATTTTTTTTGGGTAATAATGGTAGTTAACGTTAATTAGTAAAAAAAATCCGAATATCTTGAAAACTGTACGTGTGGATTTTTTTTTCGCAATTTACGGAGGCGGAAAAGGGCGTGGCCAAAATTTGAAACAAACATGATCTGCGTGGAGCTTATAGAAGCCTGTGTGCCAAATTTGGTTGCTCCAGCTCCTATAGTCTCTGAGATCTAGACCCTCACACGGACGGCCGACAGACGGACATGGTTATATCGACTCGGCTGCTAATGCTGATCAAGAATATACATATATACTCTATGGAGATTGGGTTAGAGATACTTCCATCTCCTTGTTACATACATTGCAACGAATACAATATCCCCTTTCTTCCAATTATTTTTTAAGTAACGGGTATAATAATATAAAAATATAATATAACAGTTACGATTCCTGGTTACTAATAGAATGAACGAGCAAGTCTTTGGATAGTAATACGCACTTTTTCTTATTTTTACACCTGCCTGCCGTATTGCGTAGCAGCTTCGACCAGGTGATCGGCACATCCAGTTTGTTGTCAAAGACCTCGGCATTGTAAATGCTGTACAGACGCTTCGCCAACTCCTCCTTGTTCTTGGTAAAGTTCTCTCGCAGAAAGTATGCTTCATTGTCGCACAGTTCACGACCAATATTGCAATCCAGGGACTTAATGAAGCTGCATTTCCGATTGACATTGACATTGCGGCGTGGTGTCGTCCCCAACTTCCTGTTGCGTTCCACGGGCTTGGCAGCTGGTGCCGTCTGCGGCGTGGGCAACTTGAAGATTGGCTTGGAATTTGGCGATTCAATTGCTATGCCCAATTGTTTCTTTACCTCCTGCACACGCTTGTGGACATTTGTGCCCGGCAAATAGACATTCTCCAATTGATCCAAACTATCCAGATCGAGTGCTTGATCCACAATTTGCTTTGCTGCTTGATCATCCTCATAGCCCGTATTTGGCGTAAAAAGCTGACGACGCGTCGGATTTGTTGTTGTTGGAGTTGACGGAGTAGCGCACAATTTGGGTTTCGCTGTGGCACGACAGGTGCGCAGGATGTCATCCAGTTTCTTGGGTAATCCTGGAGCTGCAACAATGTTAAACATATAGATTATTGAATTACAGATTGCATTTCTCTCTCTTTCTCTTGGTCTTCTCTAAACTAGCATTTACATTTGTTGCCCGTTTCACCATCGGGACTGCTGACCACCTCCACCTCCGCCTTAGTGAGATCCAAATAAGTAACCTGGCCATCATCGTGGTCGCTTTCGCCACTGGCATTCGAGTCGGTTGCATCCGCATCCTCGTCATCGGAGGCATCTTCGCCGCTGTCCGTATCGACCAGAGCACGCCAGCGATCCTCGTGCACATGGTTGGTGCGGACGCGCTGCTTGCTAGCTGCTCTCTCAGTTCTTGCCGCTGCTGGCGGCAAATGCGTCGAGTTCAATTTCAACGCACGCTTAACTGAAAATGTAACAAGAGTCAGTCAGACGATCGATGTGAACAATTGAGGATCTCGAATGCTTACACAAACTAAAGTCGCCCAGGGCACTCTCGTTGGCCTTGGCTTTGTCTGGAACGCGTTTCTTGGCCGTTGTGGCTGCCGGACGGCGAGCTCTGGGCTGCCGTCTAACCTCCGTCAGCGGCGTGCGGGCGACAGTTGGAGCTGGCATCTTGCCACCGCTGCCACTGGAGCGTTTGAGTGTGCGTATAACATCCGGAGTTTGCCAGGATTTGCCGTATAGTTGATTCAGCAGCTGTTCAGCATTTGTCAGAAATTCCTCGTCCTCCGATGCATCCACGCGTAACATGGAGCGCTCCTTCTGCTGTCGCTGCTCCTGGTTTGCACTCGGAGACTCCACATGGTTCTCTTTGGCATCTGCATCTGGATCCGCATCTGCATCGGATTCAGCTGAGCTCGAGTCCATGTTGGGTATGTGTATCTTAATGTTGATTTTGGCCGAAATATTGATACTGCTCACTTGGATGGAAGGTGTGCCCGGCTCGATCTCTGTCTCCGCCGTTCCCGTTGATGACCTTCTGGGAGATTGCTCCGTCTCGCTGCAGGTTTCCGGTATGGTAATCGATTCATTTGGATCCACATCGTTCAGTGTGGAGTGCTGGGCAGACAGCTCTGCCTGGGAGTCATCCATGTCGGGTGTGTTCACCTCGGTGTCATTGTCTGCCAACCGCTTGCTGCTCTCCTGCTCCTGCTCCGACTGCTCCTCGGAACTCACTGTGTTCACCTCGGTGTCATTGTCTGCCAACCGCTTGCTGCTCTCCTGCTCCTCGGAACTCACTGTGTTCACCTCGGTGTCATTGTCGGCCAAACGCTTGCTGCTGTCCGGCTCTGGTTCAACCAGATCCTCGGAGCACAGTGTATTCACCTCCGTCTCATTTTCCGCCAGTAACTTGCTGCTGTCCAGCGGCCTCTGGGATGAGGATGCCAGTGGCGAGGATGGCAACTGGGTGCAGTCAACGTCGCCCTGGCTCATGGACTCCGTGTCCGCGCTGGCCAAGCGCGAGTGCAGCAGGTGATCCGCACCAGTCACGTCGGCTGATCCACGACGCTCCATTTCATGGCGCTCGAAGGAAACGTCACGCAAGAAGGCCTGGATGCGCTCCGTCTTGTCAATGGTCAGTGGAACAGCCGCTAGGCATATTTGCTGTTCACTCACTGCCATGCTTTCCTCCACCACCAGCTGTTCCACCGGATCCTTGGCAGGATCACACTCACTGCCACTTGTATCCGATATGGTAATGCATGAATCCTCCTCGTCCTCCTCTTCTGTTGTGGATGTTATGCATATGGAGATCTCCTGTTGTGGCTGCAGCTTTTCCTTTGGCTGCATTGTCAAGTTGGAGACTTGTGTGGACAACTTCTCCACATCCACATCCCCATCCCCGTCCAGAGTTCGCTGCGTTAAGCCATCGCCGCTTAATTGCAAGGCTTCCATATAATCAGAGACATCCTGAGACAGCTGCGTGCTCCTCGGTGAGTGCTCCTCGTCCAATCCCATGGCACCAACAATAACAACTGATGACGAGGAATCACTGCGCAGCAATGGATGCTCAAAAGATCTCCTATTCTTATTCTTATTCCTATTTTGATCATTCAAGTCGGACAAGAGCTGACGACTGACGCTGCTATTTGGCTTATTCTCCTTTTCCTTTTCCTTCTCCTTTTCTATTTCCAATTGCTTTTTCTTATTCGAGGATAGCGTCAGTTTGGCAAATTTCTCTCTTATCGGCACATTCACTGTGGACGGATCGACAGTGCGAAACAGTTTGAACGCACTTGGTTCCGCCGCCATCTTGCCGGCGTCGTTCGAATTAACTGTATTAGTTCGACTATGGAAAAACAGCAACCAAACGCATAAACAAAAGGTAAATACAAATTTCACGCGCGCGTCTTTAGATAAAACACGTATCTCGTGCGTGAGCGTTCACTATTTTTAGTATTTTTCTTTATAATTAAATTTTCTTTTGAAAAACAGCTGTGTTATTTATTTATAAATTAAATATAATACACATTTTAATTATTTGAGCAAAGGAGATTGCCAATCAAACTCAAATATAAACGAACTCTATTTGTGTTTAGAGTTGGGTCGTTTAGTTCTGAAAAAGTTCAAATGAACGGGTCATTAAAATGAACTAATGAACTTATTCAGTCTTTCATGAACTATATAGTTCATTTGGTCAGTTGGTCCGTTATTATTAATTTTTTTTTTTATCTTACTCAGCCCTGGAGTCGTTGAAGCTCGAAGACAAAGATAATTTTGGATTTCAATTCTATAATCTAGCTGATTTACCCAAAATTATACAGCTTTGTCTTAAAGCGCCTTTGTATTGTGACGACATCTGTGCAGTGTGAGAGAACCTTCTCAATTGCTGATCAGATTATTATGGTCAGACGGTGCTTATTGCTTCCAGAGAAATTGACCAACTGACCAACTGACATTTTTACATCATAACATGTAGCAGTATATTTGATTTTAAGACAAAGTTCCTTGTTTCGAACTCGATCTTCCACTTGATTATATTTTTTTTTATATTACAATGATCAATAAGTGGCTAAATATTAGACTGAATTTCTATGTTATTATTTTTGTTACTTTATTTTTATTTTTATATTTAACAAAGTCAAAATATATTAATGAAGTACTAAAACTTAAACGCATTTGCTATTTATACTTATTCGAATTTTAAAATAAATTTCAGTGTCAAGGAACAGGTGTTTAAGAAATCATCTCCTGAAATCAAATTGATTGGTCTGAACGATGAAGGATAGAAGCCAATTCACATCGTTTATCGTTCATAAGCAACTGACCAGCTGAGCAGAATGACCTATTCATCTTTCATCGTTCATTACCCACTGAATAGAAACTTTCCATCGTTCATAGTTCATGACCAACTGACCAACTGAGCTATATGACTGATTTAGTTCACGACTGAAAAATGAACGATTGAACTTGGTCAGCAAATTGAACTAAAAAGCCCAACTCTATTGCCAATCAAACTCAAATATAAACGAACCTATTTGTGTTAGAATTGTATTAGAGGTGGAGAAACATCGGATCCATCGATGTTTTGTAGGCCACTATCGAATGTTTCTCCACCTCTAAATTGTATGCCTTTGGCTAGAGTCAACGACAGTTATAAAACTTGTGGCAGCCTTAGTTGACCGATAGTTTTGACACGTGGCAGCCTTGTAACCACAGCAAAAGGACGATTGTGTGTTTTAAATTATTTTTTAAATAGATTTTTTTTGTTATTTTTTCTGTAATAAAATTTCGCATGCATTTTAATTAGATTTTTGTAAAATTTTTAATTAATGATTTACAATAAATAGCTATTTATCGAGCTTATAATTAATTTGGTTTCATTAAAATTATTATGTATTGCTGTAATAATTGACATTTTAAATTGCGCGCCCGCATTGCATCGCGTAGTACAGAATCGGTTGTTGTTGAACACTTGTTTAAATTTTAAGTTTTATCGATAAGCAGCAAACACACGATAGATCGCTGCGACAACTCTGTTAACAATAATAACAACAATACAAAACAATAACAACAAAAACAACAGTTTGCAATTTAAGTGGTTTGTTTTGACCAACCACCTGTCCTAATGGCTTTCAATGCCAGCGGTAATATCTCATCCAAGCTGTCCTTGGGCTTGCTGAACTTCGTACTGGCGGTCAGCTCGGGATGGGCACTCAAACATTACAGCCTTGAACGTCATGGACTTGCCGGCTATGGTTTATTGTTTGCCCACAGCGTGCTCTGCATTCTGCGCTACACGCATCCCAATCCCGGCCAGGTGCAGCGTCGCCTTTGCGAGCAATCGTTGCGCTATTCGCCGGCGATATTCGTAGCATTGATCATTGGCCAGATGCAAAGCATCGTCGGGGACATCAAGTTAATTGGAGGCGTCAACTGGCGATGCGTTGTCCTGGTATTATTTGCGGGCGTTTTCCTGCTGGCAGCCATCAGACGCTGCCTAAACGAGAAGTCAACCGTGGGACAGGTGCTGGCCAGGCTGGAGCGTGTCAGTCGTACGCTGTGCGTAGTGTGGAACATGTATTGTCTGTGGCGCATTGCCATTGTGGATGAATATTGGTGGTCACTGGGATTGGCCCTCTTGGTTATGCTCAATCACTTTGTGCTGTGGCGTCTAACGCTGCGCTTCAATATCACAGCACTCGAGGTGGACACTGTGGGAATGTGCTTCTCTGTCATCTTCGCCATCAATGCCAGTCAAGAGCTGGTCGAGGCAACGAGATGATGAAGTGCCATATTGCTTAAATTAATGTTGCATTTAGCACCAAAACATTGAGACATATTTATACATTATCAAATTTAGACATCTCTGTTTAACGTTTGGACTCCACAAAGATCAGTCAGGGGGAGAGAGAGAGTTTTATATATATATATACACAAAATATGAATTAAGCAGTTGATTGTTAATCTCGTCAATAAAACTAAAGGTTTTTTATATGCATTACATTTCCCTGTCATTTTATTGAGAGGTGCACATACATATAAACAGGACAATTACAATACAGGACTTACTTAAGGTATTTTTTAAATAATGTTCAATTGTTTAAGGAAAATCAAGTAAATCAAAAATAAAAATATGAATTACAACTAATCATTAAGAAATGCTTGAGTGTGACGCGGAGGTGGAGGCGGAGGAGGCGGACTGGGATAAGGAGAAGGAGGAGGAGTGAGGGTGTCTAAGCGTGTGTATTATCATCCTCGACAAAGTCCTTGGCCTGCTCACGGGTAACACAATCAATGTGGCTGACCTTGTTCCGGAATCGCACACCATAGAATTTGTGTGCATTCTCGAGCAACTCCGGCCGGAAAGTGGTCGTTATAAATTGGGCGGTGTCGCTTAACTCGTGTATCATGTCGGCCACCGCCTTCCGATGCATTGCATCCAGTGCCTGTCAAAGCAATTAAAGTTAATAAATCAAGCATATCAAGGAATGCGACAAATTTCTCTCACCTGATCGATTTCATCAAATAAATAAAATGGAGCTGGATCGCATTTCTGTATGGAAAAGATGAGGGCGAGTGCAACCAGAGATTTCTGTCCACCGGATAGTTGATTCATTTCACGCATTTCGGCATCGATGCCGGTGAAGGAGACACGTATGCCAATGCCCGTGAAAGCATCAGAATTGGCCACCTCCTTCTCCATCTCCTCGCCCTCGTTGTCCTTGGTTTTGAGTATCAAATAGCCAGCGCCTTGGGGCACAAGCTTCTTAAAGACCTTGGTAAAGTTTTGGGCAACCTGCTTGAATGTAAACTGTATCGCCTCAACCTTTTGCATCTCGAGGGATTGGATGAGCATGTGGATTTTCTGATCGCCAACGTCGAGCTCCTCCTTGCGCCTGTAGAGCTTCTCCTTTTGCTCGGAAAAGCTCAAGAATTGATCGAGCGCCTTTTTGTTGACATGATTGTATTTCTTGAGATGCTGATTGGCCTTCTCCAGCTCCTTGAAGATGTTCTTTAGCGAGATGCGACTGTAGGCGGCATCCACTTGGGGCAGTGCACCCAAACTGGCAATCTTCTCGGTGCACTCATCGATCTTCTGATTCAGCATATTCTCTTTGGTCGTCCACTTTTCCAATTGTTTGCTATCCTTGTTGATGTTCTCCTCGGCCTCCTTCTCCTTGCGCACGTGCGTCTCCAGCTCCAGTTGCAGCTCCTTCTGCAGCTGGACCGCCTCATTGACCCGCTTCTCGATCTCCTCCAGATCCGCATTGACCTTCTTGATGCGCTTCTCAGTGGACACCAGCTCCGTTTTGCAATTGTTCAGCTTACGCTTTCGATCCTCCACACTGATCTCTTGGAGCGCCTGGATCAGTTCATCCCGTCGCCTGAACAGATTGTTGATCAACAAGTTGTCCAGTTTATTCTTGCGCACCTCCAGCTGCATACGTTGCGTAAAGGCTTCCTTGTTCTCCTGGTTGAGACGACGTATGTCATCATTGAGTTGATCAATCTCACGTTGATCCTGCACGGACAGCGTTGACATTAGCTCCTGCTTGAGCTCGGCCTCCAGACTGGACTTGGTGCTGTTCATCGCCTCCAGCGATGCCTTGCACTGGGCAAGGGAACGCTCCTTGGGCGCACGATATTTCTCGATGCGCACCAACTCCTCCTTCATTAGGCGGATCTCGCCCTGGACCTTCTCGAAGACATCCTTTGATTTGCCCTGTTTGGTCTCCGTCTTCTGCATCTCGGACACAATGGAATTGATGTTGTTCTCCGTCGATTTGAGCTCGTTGCGCAACTTGCTCAGCTTCTTCTCGAACTCGGTGATCTGTTGTGTGTACTCGGTGCGTTTCTTTTGCATCTCGAGACGCGATCGGGATGTGTTGAAGTAGCCGCCGGTGAGAGAACCCTTCGACGACACCTGATCACCGTCGAGCGTGACACAGTCAAGGCCCGTGCTCTTGGCCAGCTCCGTGGCTCGCTCCAGGTTACGACAGATGAGCGTCTTGCCAAAGATGTAGCGCAACGCCTTGTCATGTTGTTCATCGTATTTGAGCTTGGATATCATTGGAATCGAATCGGGATCGTCGGGATAGTCGTGGATCTTCACCTGGAGGCGATTCAATGGCATAAACGTAACCTCGCCGGGCAGCTTCAGTTTGTTCATCTCCTTGAGGATCTGTGTTCCCTCATATTCCGACTCCACAATGTGATGGAACAGACGATTCGCGGCGGTCACCTCGACGGCTGTGTAGATGGTCTTGTCGCAGCTAAAGTTCTCAATTACCGGGCCATAATATGCCCTGGCTATCGCCGCCGACTGTCCGCCCCGCTCGACGAAACTGTCGAGCACCTTGCGCACGGAATCGCAGCCATTCAATATCGGCTTGCCGGCCATGCTGCGCAGCGCCTGATCCGCTCGTGACAGCTCCTCCTTTTGGGTCTGCAGCTGTTGGGTCATCTGGGTCTCCTTGCGCCACAGCTCGTTGCGCATCGACTGATGATGATCCTTGGTCTTCTTCAGCTCATAGTACTTTTTGTTGTGTTCATCGATTTGGAGTCGCAGTTGCTCCAGCTCCGACGAATGCTCTTCGATCTTGGTGCCCAGATCTTTCTCGGAGGTGGCATCCTTTTTGAGATCCTCCACCAGCTTGGCATGATGATTGATCTTGTCCTTGGTCTGTTTGCTTATCGATTTCAGCTCATTGTGGATCCACTTGTCGCGATCCTCACGCGACGAGAACTGCGAGCCACGCCCCTGTTTGGCATAGAGCTCCTTCCGCTTCTGCTCCTTCAGCTGCAGCTCACGGGAGCAGTCCTCCTCCTTGCGTTTCATCGACTCGTATTTCGGCTTCACATCGTCCAGTTCATTTTCTCGCTCGGCAATTGTCACCTTGAGATTCTTGAGCTCCTGGTCGGCGCGTTCCTTGGACTTGTTGTCGCCCTGGACTTCGTCATTCAGATCGACAATGGTTAGATCCAGTTTGGTTTTCTCGCGCAGCAATTGCTGCTGTTCGGTCATCAGAACCGATCGCTCCTCCTTGGTGCTTTGGACCTTTTTCTTTGCCTCCTTCAGGTTCTTTTGCACCTCCTTGATCTTCTCCTGCGCCTTCTGGATCTCAATGTTGTAGTTTTTCTTCTTGTCCGATGAGGACTTGCGTTGCAGCAGCAGTTCCTCAAGTGCACGCCGCGTATCCTTCAGCTCCGTCTCGTAGCGAATGTACTCAAGAGTTCGCCTTGTTTTGTCCCACTTTTGATACTCCTTTAGCTCCTCCTTCTCCTCCTCCAGGGTCTGCAGTCTGTCCTCAATTGTCTTTAGATATTCGCTAATCTTCTCCACCTTGCCATCGGTTTCGCGCAGCAAATTCAACGATTCCTCCTTGCGCTCATCGTAGACACGTGTTCCCGCCACCTCACGGAGCAGTTTCAATCGATATGAATCCGCCGCAGTGGCCATTTGATTGATTTTGCCCTGCTTGACAATATAATAGGGATTGGAGCTGGAGAAACCAGCCGATTCCAATAGATTGACGACTTCATTGCGAGGCACAACCTTTTTGTTTAGAAAATACTGATCCTTCTTGGCGCCAATGACACGCCTTAAGTAAATCTCCTCCTTGTCGATCTGGAAGTCAAATCAAGATGTGTATTTATGTCCGAGTGAAAGTAGCAGTCACTTACTGGCACACGATTGTCCGAGTTGTCGAATATGATCTCAACATAGGCCGAAATAACTCGGGCTCCTGTGCCCTCGTGCAACAGCGCCTGGCGCTGCTCCGGCCGCAGATGCGTGAACTCATCGCTTAGCACAAATTGTATAGCTGTCGAGATTCAATTGAAGCACATTGAGCAACGTCTGTATACGTAAAAACAAAAACAAAACGTACCATAGAAGAAATTACTTTTGCCAGAACCATTGCGACCAACAACAACATTGTGACGCTTGTCGAATGGCTCCACCACCGTCTGGTCCTTGTAACTTTTAAAGCCTTGTATAATAATCTGAAAAGGATGTGATTGTAAGCCGTAGTTTTTGCTTATTAAACCAATGATTACTTACCTGCTTAATGTGCATTTTATTATAACATCAACACACAAAAAATATAAACAGCTACGCCACAATATTTTTATTTGCGCCAGCACAGGGTTGTTTAGGTTTTGTCAGTTCGTTGCGTTACGTGCGACAACTCTCGCGTTAGCAGTGACTCAAAATTGCGTTAAGCGCATTATGTTAACAATATGTTAACCATAATTTGAGCGGTTTTCGTTGAAAAAAATGCTACTGTTTTATATACTTAATGCTGTGCCTATTATCACAGTTTTACACTTTCGTATTAAAATTTAAACATATCTTTATTCAATACGAAATGATCAGCATTAATTATTTTTAGGAGCTGTGTTAAATTTCTGCTAAATATGTGTAAAATGAGCATTTTGGTATTTAATGTAATTTAACAGATCTTCTCTTCTCCTATTGGCGGTCACACTGTATCGAGTAGAGTTGGGCTTTTTAGTTCAATTTGCTGAATAAAAACAGTCGTTCATTTTTCAGTCGTGAACTAAATCAGTCATTTAGTTCAGTTATTCAGTTGGTCATGAACTATGATAGATAAATAGGTCATTCTGATCAGTTGGTCAGTTGTTTATGAACGATAAACGATGTGAATAGGCTACAACAGTTTCTTTTTAGTGGAATGTGAAATGTATCTTAAGTTTTTAATTAGATTAGATGACAAACGCAAACTAGTTTCAGGATTAACTTCTAATTATTTGTGCTCTACTTATACCCTGTTTTATTGAAAATGATAAAAAAGTGTAAATTGGTTTTGTATTTCAGGCTTAAGTAACCTTTCATATTGTTCAAAACTTAAAAATATATTAAATTGAAAAATTGTTACAAGTAAATAATGAAGAAATTGAATCCAATCGCGGAACTCCATGTATATAATTCTTATTGTATTTCTCTAAGAAATTTACAATTTTTTTAAAGAAATTACTGACCAACTGCGAAATGAACGATTTAGTTCATGAAAGACTGAATAAGTTCATTAGTTAATTTTAATGACCCGTTCATTTGAACTTTTTCAGAACGAAACGACACAACACTTGTCGATACAAGAGCTCAGTTTGATTCAGACTTTCTTGCGTACAGTTCGTATGCACTGCAAGCGATAAAAAAAAGTTGTCGAGTTATTGTTATTGATTAACAAACAACAAAGTGTACGAACACAGAAGCCGGCAAAACCGCCAACGCCAAAAATCAACAACAAAGAAACTAAGCTAAGCTTACAGCAACGTGTAAATACGAGTGGGAGAGTGAGACCAGATTTTGTGGGTTCATTATTTTGTTAAGTGCAAATAAAAGTCGTGCTTCGTGTGCCAAAACAGAAAGAGTGAGAGAGCAGAAAGAAGAGAAAGAGGAGAAAACAAGCAATAACAAAATAGCAAAATAGCAATTATCCAGCGCAGTAGCGTGTAAAAGAATTAACAACAATAACAGCCATAAATAAAAGTCGCCGCCAACGCCGCCCAAAAGAAAGTGTCACCGTCAAACCCCCCAAGTCCATCTCCCCAGCACTAGCCAGCAAGCAAATCCACCACCAACCAACACAACACAGCACAGACAACAGCGACGCGACGCAGCAGCAGCAGAAGCGCAGTTTTTCGCACAACAAAAACAATAAGAGAGCGGCAAAACGGCGATAAAGTGAAATTAACTTTATAATTTATTTAAATACACTAGCCAATATAACAATAAAGAAATAGCAACGAGAACAGCAACCAGCAACAACAACTTTTACATCGGCAGCTACAACAACAATATAAGAATAACGATATCAAAATGGCAACACTAAACAAATTTACAAAAACTTTATCCATTGATGAAAAGGCCGAGATAAAAGAGAAATTTACAGAGGTGAGTGCATAATGTAAACGTCTTTTAACATAGCAAACAGTTAGACAAGTAAATGTTTTGACAAAATCAAAAATGATTGTAAATATGTTCATATGTAAATTGGGCACATGTTTAGTCAATATGTGCAACATAAATTGCATTTTGGGCGGCTTGTAATGGGCGGAGAAGGGCCTAAAGTGATAAAGGGAGGAATGGAAATATTATTGAAATTAAATGCCAATTGCATGAGTCACGTTTGCGTTGCTGCGCAATGCCGTTAACCGGTGCATGTGGGCGTCAACGCCAGCGTCGACTGTGGCAGCGGCAGAGACAGCGACATTAATAGCGACAGCGACGACGACAATGGCCTTCAACAACCCCCCATGAAGAGAGCGCTACATTAACAAGAGCTAACGGTAATGCTCCAGCCAGCATGCATACATACCAATATATATACATATATCTGTGTGCGTGTAAGTACATACATATGTGTGCGTGCATGTGTGTGTGGGGGAGCGCAGTGCATGGGGGAAAACAAGTTCCCTTGGGTGGTGGCCACGCCAAACTGTCTTGGTGTGCATGCAGACGACGCGACGCGGCGTTGTGCAAAATCACAACAGCAGCGGCAGCGCATGCGCTTTGTGCCTCAGTCGATGGAGTGCTGGCTCTGCTGACGCACAAGTTCAATGTCTGCCTCTCATTTCCCCCCGTCACACACACACAAACAAAAAGGCACACACGCACACATGACTAATCAAAATAAACTAAGCAAAATTTCAAGACACAACGCATGCCTCTTTCACTTTACTTGGAATCTCATACGAATTTCGCGAAAATAACATTTGAATAATACATGTATGTATATGTACGTACAGAGTTATGAATGTATGCAAGTGTATTTTCATAGTATGACAACACAACGGAACGTTAAGAGACAGGGCAAAGAAGGCAAACAAAAACCAGTTTCTGCTTAAAATAAAAACACACACACACAGACATGCTGATACAATAAGAAGATGGAGAGCGTGAAAAACTACGACTCAGCAGCAAAAGCCGAAGTCGAAGAGCAGCAGCAGCAGCGCTACATCATCAGCAGAGACGCGACGCGACGCCACGCGATGTCGACGTCGACGTTTAGCCCCGCTGCCCGGCCCGGTTCAAGGGGCAGCAGCAATTTTCATTTAACGTTTGTGTTAAATTTCTTTACACAGACGCACACACACACATGCAAGCAGAGGCATTCACTCGCTTTAAACTTTTAATAGTTTTCAGGTGTAGCTTTTCGATTTGCCAACTGTAATTGCTTTGACTTAAACTTCAAGCGCCCACTCACACGCCCACTCATTCAATGCAATTTAAAGTTAACAGCGCGGGAGCGCACGCGCGAGGCGTTAATCAAAACACAATGCCGCATTGTTAAGCGCGCGCACTGATGAAGATGCGTGGCAAACGAAACGATAAAAAGGATAACAGACGGAGAGAGAGAGAGAGAGAAAGACACACACACACATACACACACACACACACACATACACATGCAAGCTCACACACTCACGCTACTTAAAAATGACAATGAGAGTGCAGCGAGCGTGGGCGTCATCGGTCTTTGGGGGGGGATGCTAAGTTATACTGGCACTCGCACTGATTGACACTTGAAAGTGGATTTTGTTATTGTTGGTGTTGTTGTCTTTTTTTTTGTGGATTATATTAATCAGCGCGAATGCCTTGAAGCTCTGATGCTACTCGAGTCGAATGACTAATGCAGCCAGCAGGAGAGAGTGGGAGAGTAAGAGCGAGAGCGAGCGAGAAAAGTTGACCGATGCTGCCTTCAACTATTGCTTATTTTGCTTTTGTTTATGCCAATCAGATACACAGAGTTGTCATACTGACACAAAGCTTGGCTGTTGTTAGTATTGTTTACGTTATTTATACCCTTGCGGATGGTATTATAATTTTATCACAAAGTGAGTGAGATTACCATAAGTATACATTCTGACCGAATTTGGTTCAAATCGGTGCACTGTATCATATAGCTGTGATAGGAACGATCAGTCGAAAATTTAATAGTGTAAGGGTATTTAATCTTTGGTATACCAAAGACATCTTGATTTTTTTTTTGGTATTTTTTTGATTGCGCGTGGGAGTGTCAGTGTTAATTGCCTTCCCCATGTACTATATATGTATGTATGTATATGTAAATATGTATATGCATATACATATGTACAATGTATATGAATGTGCATACATCTTTTTATGGTTTATCAGCTTGCATGTCTTATAGGGGGGATTGGAAGGCCAGCACATAATTCATTGGGCTGCGTTTATTGGGTCTTCAGTTGTTGTTTTTTCTTCTTCTTTTCCTTCTCTTTGTTGTTGTTGTTGCTGTGCCCATTCACATACTAAAAACACAACACAACAGCACCGTTTGTTGTTGTTATTGTTGCTGCGCTTTGGCTTTTATCAAGTGCACTTTAAGTGCGAGTGAAGCAGGGGATGGAGTGGGTAAGGGGGGGGGGGGAGTGAGGGGTTAAGGGAGGACGCTACTTATGAATGCACTTAAACATACTTTGCATTTAGACAAAAGCCTCATGGACGTTCCGTTTGTATATGTAAATGCATGCTGAACATTTTACAGTGTCACTTAAAAGTCGTGCAACACATGCACAGTGGTTCGTGCATATTATTGTAGATAACGGCATGACATCACTTTATATGGAATGTGAATGCAAACAAAATGAAGAGTATTAAAGATACACACACGTATGCACATACACATACATACATATGTACATACGTATCGCACGTACAGTGAGTGTAAATTTTTTGAAATCATACGTTATCAAATTACCATACATCAAATATGCAATTTTTACAGAGATAAGCATGATTAATGATCGAGCATTGAGTTGCTTTTTTTTACCACAGTGCACAAATGCAGCGAAAGTGTTTTTTAATGCGTTCAATGCGTCGCATGCAACTGTCAGCTTTTTTATTTTATTTTTTTTTTTTTGGCGCTGCCACTTGTCGTTTGTCCTTATGCAAAAGTTTTTTGACGCTTTCTTCGATTCGTTTTGCGTGTGGAGTTTCTTGAACTCTGATTACCAGTTACTTTTATGGCAACAATATCATATGTATGTATGTATATTTTTGCTGGTTTTCACTTCAATCCCCTTTTTAAGTGTGGGGAGCGGGGCAGGATGAAAATGGGGACACACAACAATTTACTGCCTCATTATCAATATTTGCCAGTGTGGCAGCACTGGCTGGGGTAACTGTTTATTTGTCATGTAGACAGCGTAGCTTATGCTAATTAACACGCCTTTAAGGTGTGTTGTTGTAGTTGTTGTTTTTGTCGTTGTTGTCGTCTGAGTAGTTCCCAAAAGCGCTGACTCATCGCAAGCAAAGTTGTATTATTTATCCTTGTGACTAATATACATATTATGTTTCCTACAACAAGTTGCAATCAATTGTCTGCAGGTCACGCCCCTAACACAGCTACACCCACAACAACAACAACCACGAGACCAACAACATTTTGTGGAATGGAACAAACTGGACACATTGGTCATTGGTTTTCTTTTTTTTTTCTATGCGGCGGATATGTGTCACACTGTTGATTATACAATTCACTTAAGTTTACAACTACAAATAAATATATACTCATATGTATGTTGTTGTTTGTCTTGTGTTTTTTTTTTTTTTCTTTTTTGTTCGTCTTGTTGTTGTTGTTGGTCGCATTGCCAATTTCTACATAAAAATTTATTACATGACGGAGCTCAGACAATGCGCAAAGTCAAATTTGTTGTACGTGTTACAAATTTCAATTGACTGCACGATAACAACAACAACGACGGCGACGACGACAACTATATTCAAGATGACAACATACATTGATATGACAACGTTGAATTCACGTTACAGGTGACAAAATTGTCAAGTTCGAGAATGCAACTTTTAATTCGATTCAATTAAGAATCTAAAGGCAAATGAATTAATAAAAAATGCGATTGCTCGACTGAAAGATACCTTTTTTTAAGAGTTTGATTACCTAGGATAAATTATAAATGAGTTGTACTTAATTTTAGTACAAGAAAATCTAAAATAAACTTGTCAAAATCAGAGAATATGCCAAATAATGTTACAAACGAATCCTTAAGGAAATAAGGAATAACAATCCCTGAACTTATTATACCCTGCCCTAAGCAGCTTTTGATCTTAGGATATTTAGCTACAGATAGTTAAAATTGATTGCTATTGTTCCTGATGTTCGTTTTAATTAATTCTGTTTTAAATTAAGTAGGAATAAATATTCAAATTATTACATTTCTTTTTACATATTGTACATACGATAAAAACATTCAACCCGAATGTGTTAAATGAAAAAAAGAAACTATAAGTTATGTATTATAATTCAAATTAAACAAGAAGACGAAATAAAGTATAGAAGAATTTCAAATATATACTGAGAAGATGTTTCATAAAAATATGCGAGTGAAAAATGTATAATTTTCAAATACTCGTCAGTTTTTCCCATTGATTATTTCAATTGCTTGAAAAGATAAAACACTTGGCTTGTAAATTGAATTGTCGTTCATATGTCGGGTGTCAACTGATTTGTCCGTCGTACCCAACTCTTTCCACTCCCTCCTCGATCACCCGCTGTGCTGACAGCAACAACAGTAAATACATTGGCATCTACATAATCAATGCGGTTGACTCTGAGTCTCATTATTAATTTTTGTTCAATTGATTTCCTCTTTGACTATTTACGATCGTTGTTTCGGATCATTTTAATGTGCGTTCCTCTTGCAGGTAACGATGGAAGTACTTGGGTATTCATAGATACTCAACTGTTGTTGTTGATTAACATGTTTCGAATGTTGTTGACTCACTCGCCAATTCAATCAACGTCAACTGCTCTAATGTTTCTAATGTTGATGTAATGCCGCCATTGTTGTCGAGGTCGGGCTCTACCAGATCTACCCCCTTTTTCAAACTTAGCCCCTCTTATTTGCTCGAGCTCGACAAACTGCATTTTAAGTTTTTCAGTTATAGGCAAACATTGAAATAGTCACTTCAAATGCTCCACTTTCAGTTTGTTTGCGGGCTTAAGGTTCGTGCCTGGCATGAGCAATTGGAATTTGACTAGTGAACTGGTTCCAGGCCACAAAACCGGTTCAACGAAAGCGAAAAACTAAACTAACAACAACACACGTATAACAATAACAGCATAACAAACCATAACAATGTACATATACATAGATATAATACTTAACTTACCTTACCTTACCTTACCTTACCTTACAGACCTGCATACATATATTGTTTGAAACTGCGGGCATTTTTGTTATTTTTGTTTCGGTTTGTGTTTCTGTTTCTCTTATTGTCATTGTATTTTGTTTATAGCATTTTCTTCTCGGCTTTCGTTGACATTTTGTTGCTTATGTCAGTCGATCTGTTGATCATTCGTGTCACGAGCACGAACATCCGTTACACGACTGCAGATGATTTCCGATTTCGATTAGATTCTTGACTTGAATGAAGAATATATTGCAAAAATTCTAGTTGGCTTACGATAATGTCATTAAAAAAATACATACCTTAACGGTCTTGTTTTCGTAAACCATAGACTTTCTTTATTTCGATAAATTCGACAAATATGGATCCTTGCGATCTTCTTCATTCTTAGTTTGCAAGTATTCCAACACAACTTTCCAGAGACAAGTATTGCAGATGAAATTTGTCTTCCAATTTCGATAAAAATGTTTACCGAAGCATCACCATATTCCGTATTTTGTTGTTGTTTATTGATCATTTCATAAAAAAAATGTATTTCCTTCGGATAAATATCCGAATATCCTTGTAGACTTTAAATTATTCCTAATCTTTACAACTTTCATGAATATGTCTAGTAGGCGGATGGCGATCTCAAAATGTAGAACGAAGTCAACAAAGAGACAAACAAAACAAACAAACTAAACACCGTTTAGCAGCTTTTTTGGGGTTGCTAATGAACTTCATTTGCCGTAAGTTGGCTAGAAATGACAGAGACAACCCAGTTCATTAACAACATTTTCGCGGGCCTGCTTGTCATAATCATAATCATAATTACGGTTTGTGTATTTTGCCGTTTGGTTTTTGACCTTTCTTTTGTGCTCTTCTCTTAAGTTACCTGTTGTTTTTTTCTTGTCGGGCTTGAACACTCTCAACACTTTAAAAAAAAAAAAAACAAGTATTCTTTGCCAATGTCAAATGGAAAGGCCACGAGCCGAACTTGAACTTGATTCGGTATATAAAATATGTGCCGAATGACTCATTTAAAGTATTATTCGATCCATTAAAATGAATCATTGTGGAATACAATCCATTGAAATATGTAAAATTGATTAGGAGATTATAGTGATAGATTAGGTAAGATTAATTCTATTTAAGTACTGTCGGTACTTACACCGAAATCGATTAGATTTTTATTTTGAATTACTTTTCAAAATTATTGGCATGCTACTACTGAAGACCATCAACTTGAAGTGAAGCGAACAGAATAAAACTATCGATAAAGTTGCCGATAACTTTACAGTTAAGAATGGAGCAAATGTAAGACTTTTTGTAAATGCTGAATAAATACAGAAATTGTAATTGATATGCGAGTTTAGAGGCAACTCTGCTGTCAGCTGGAAATCATCAACCGAACAATGAAGAAACGAATCACAACAATGCATTAACACATGCATTGACCAGCTCATCACAGACGAAAAACAAAAAAATGTTGCATTTGTACAGCTGGAAGAAATCATATTACGATAGCATGAATACAATATATAGTAATACACTCAGAGTCTGAATAGACCTTGCCTTGAACAATGAATACTCTTTGTATGAACGATCATCGATGATGACTAATCCTCAAGTGGACTGAAGTGGACACAAGTTGATTCGACGTCCCTCAAAAATATCATAAAATGTACGAATATATCAAAGAAAATACTAAATTATAACTGTCATCGATTAGCTTAGTTACGGAATGAGTTGACTTAGTTAGTTAGTTAGTTGGCTTGTCTAATTTGTCCTGTTATCAAAGTATTTTCTTATCTTGTGACCAAATAGTATTAAATTTATGTTTAACAAGACATCATTGGCAAAATGGCAATTGGCACATAATTCCCTCGCTGATACAATGGCTATTAAAAAACCAATTACGTTTAAATGTCATGTTTCTCTCTTTTATTATTCGCTCTCTGGTTCCTACTTCTAAAATTCTTTAACTCTTTCTCTGCAAGCACATACACATGTATACATATTTATATATATGTACATACTTAAGTAAGTTTATATGATTTTTAATAAAAAAAAATTCAATGCGTAAGCAGTTTACCAAAAGGTTTTTGGCACTTGAGAAAGAGTTGCCACGTTCCAAAGGAAAATCGAAAAATTTAAGCAACAGCTAGCTTATTTGTAACCAAACCTATAGAGTTTAATTAAGTCAAATCGATCGAGCCTCTACCATTTGAAGATCGTAAATAAGAATTGTGAGTTTAAAAAATTAAAACTTAAATTATTATTTTGATGAATATAAAAATCTAAGATATACATACCATACATAAAACGTTTGAATCTTTATCTTTTATTTTAAATCTATAATTCAAATTAGTTTGTATTATTTTTGTTATATAATTAAAATCTTAGAGTAACTTAACTATAAGATACTTTATTATTTATGAAGTGCTTTCAAACTAAATTTTTAAACACTTTAGAATTGATTCGGATTAAGATAGCCAAATTGATTGCTTAAGCATATCTCTTAAGATCAAACTATAACACGAAAGAGGATGATTAGAGAAGTTTACGATAAGTTCAGCTTCAGAGGTGGTCATCAGTAGTGTGACAACCCTATTACACCATACGAATGCGATAATCAAAGGTAATCTGATATTCTGAATCGATATTGACTAACTGACTGTCAGACGATGTGGAGCAAGGTGTCGATCGTAGTTGTTGTTGCAGTTGGTCTTGCTCGCTTGACTGATTGCTTGATTGGCTGATTGCTGAAGCCGCTTGCCGGTTGGCTCTACTTAGGGTTGCCTTATCAGCACGTTTGACCAAAATACCTAAATATCTAGGTATACACCTGCATATTTATAAAGCCCAATTGCTGTTGCGGCTCATATGACTTTTGGTTTTATAATGAAATCAATCGAAAATTGAAAATGCAAATTAAAATATGAAATAGTATGCAGTCAATGAATGACTAACTAAATAGTGAGCTAGCCTTTGACTTACAACTAATTGAAATGACTAACCAAAAAATGAAATACCAACAACAATAATAAATAAAATAAAAAGGAAAATAATATATGATTCAGGGCTGAAAACAGCCGCTCTTCAATATGGTTTTGGGCTCTCGCTCCTCAATCGAATAGTGCTCACCGCAATTGCCTTATCAATACGTGCGCCTTCGATTCATATGCATGCCAGAGAGGCAGAGAGAAAGAGAGAGAGTGAGTAGAGTGTGTGTATGTGTGTGTGGTTTACTTCAGATAAAAGCAAAGGCATAAATAGTGCGGACTGCGTCAGGCGCTCCATTAGTAGTACAGATCGTCCAGCGGCGCCAGCAGTAATAAAAAAGAAAATCGCGCATATTAGTTGTCGATAGGTATATAATCCTTGACGCTCCCGCTCTTTTGTGCAACGCGCTACGACGCTCTCTCGATTCGTTCAGTCGCTCACTCACCCGCACTTTTTCTCTCTTACTTTCTTGCTGGCAGCGCATAACGGTGATTTTCGCCTGTCGCTCAATTTTCGCGTAGTTCATTCCGTTCCGTTCGCTCCCAACGTTCAATTCATATTTAAATCGATCGCGTGTACGCTCTTCTTCTCGTTCACTACTTACTTCTCTTCCTGCACTTAGTCTGAGTGCGTGCGCTCGTGCGTGTGTGTATTAGTGTGTTAAATCAATTTACTTAATTTAAGCATAATTTTTGTTTTTGTTTTCGTTTTTGTTTATTTTTTGCACTCAGCAAGCAGCAATTAGAAACAAACAAGCAAATTGAAATCTAATAAGAATATATACAAAGTGCCACTGCAAATCGATATACCGATAAACACAAAATAATAATCGAACATGTCTGATATTATGAACATTGAGCAGCAGCAGACTCACGAGGAGTTCAAGCTGAATCTGGAGGAGTTGATACCCGATGTACGTAATTTAAGCATACATTCACATTGTGCAAAATTCTTTCTTTTTTTTTTACATATTTCCTTTTTTTATTTTATTACTCACGATTCACGTAATCAAAAGTGTTTGCTCATTCTTGTTGTTGGGTCTATTGTCGGCACACTTTATGGTCTTTAATCGATAACACAGACAACCGCACGAAATATCAGAGTTACAGTGAACACCATTGATAAAGTGCACGCACCAAATGGCGCTCAACTGCCCGAAATAATGAAACTATTTTGTTTTTCTTATTGGTTTTTTTTTGTTTTTGTTACTTCCGTTATTTGTCTTGCATGTCATATGTTGGCTTATCAATTAATTTTATTTTATTCTTTTTTGGGTTTTTCTTTTGGCCATCCCCGTGAAGGTTCGACAACCGAATATCGGCTGCCTACCTTCTAGCCGCACTTCTTGGCCCTGTCCATAATTTGGCACGTAATCATTACCATATACGTAAACTGGTGCTATTTTCGATTTTGTTGCCTTTTTGCCACAAAACTTTATCTTATCGTGAAAACGCGAAGCAAACGCAAACCAACAACATCATCATCACCATCATCGAGCGGCCGACACAAATTCCATACAATATTCCCCCTATACCAACCATATACATATACATATATATGTACATATACTGTACATATATGGTTACTATATGGCCATGATGTGAATTTCACACCAGAACCACACACAAAACGTTTGTGGTTCCTCTTCCTTCCCTGCCTTCGCCATTGGCAAAATGATTGTACTTGGTGGATTGGCAAACTTTTCAGTATTCCAACAAGTCGACATGTATTTCCCATTTAGGCTTGGCCTGACTTGACTTTCTTTAAGAGCTCTCTAGAAATTGTTTTAGTCTAGGTACGATGTATTTTCAAGTATTTAAGCACTGAAATTATAAAGATTGCTGGAATTTTGAGAATTCTATTATCAAGTTTAATTTGAAGAGTCTTTCATATTAACTAGGCATACAGGAAAACCAATTCACTCGAAATAATACATCATTACATTTACTTTTGTTCTTGAAATGCATGTTTTTAGCCTAGGGATTTATTTTGAATTACTTATTTTTAACAAATTTTCGAAACAAGAGTAAAACAAACAGTTAAAAAAAAGCTTTGTTTTTTTCCTACAGATCATTAAGATCGATACCATACAGTAACAGTTTGACTCAACACTTTAGTTTTATCGATAGTTTCTACAAACTTATTCCAAATCAAAATATATCTCGTTATATTTCATTGAACAAATCGTAAATCATTCGTGTAAATTTTAAAGCATTACACAATTCCATTTATTGCTGATGATCGCACGATTTCGGCACTTCGATATCGATAACGATAACGATTGTTTGTTGTTTATTAGCTAAGGCTGTCAAAATGACAGCCGAGTTGCGTCAGTTGGCCACTGTTGATAATCAATTACCTCTTGGTCTACGAAATAATATGCAAGCGCTTCAGGAAGAACCTTGATAAAAATATTTGCCAGTGATCTAATTGCCGAGGAGTCTCTCAAGAGAGGGGGGAAAGGTATAATTAATCAGCAAACACTGGGAGGCTGATAAGCAAAAATGCCAAAAAGAAAAGATACTTGATGAAGAATAAGTGTGAATGTACTTTGTAGATAGATAGGAGCTGGCAGATGTCAGGTGAGAGACAAAGGAAATGTGTACATACATATCTTAACATGCAGACGCAGGTGAGGCAATGCTTCAAATAAAACATATGCCCAGCTAAATTGTGGGGGAATGATAAAAGAAAAGGGGGACAAATCGTAGCGGGAAAGGGGTAAAAAATCAGTTTGATTTGTATGCGAAACGCTTTTCTGAGTCATCGATCAATTGAATATGACCAGAAATGAGTAAGATCATTAGTCATAAACAAATAATAGATAGACACTCCTCCTCTCTTGAAAATAAGGTTCAATTTGGGAAAAAGATAATTACATTTGTCTGTAATTTTAATTCAACTGAATTTTGAAACAGTTTTAAATAATAATAAAAGCAATATTTAAAGTGTGATTTTGTAATAGATAGAAATTTATAATAATAATATTTTAGTAATATATTAACAGTCCTAAATAATCGGATTACATTTGATATTTGTCGGTTATCTTATACCAATTGCTAATAGATACTATCTGTGTATTGTTCTGTTTTATAGCTGGATGCCAATAAGGATGGTTTCATTGATCTGATCGAGCTGAAGGATGCCCTCAATCAGGTGGGCTTCAAGCTCGCTGGTTATCAGGTGCGTGAGATGATCGACGAGTTCAAGAGCAAACAGCGTACTGCGCATCAGGGTAAATTGAATTTGGAGGAGTTCGAGACACTTTGCCTCGACCTGAAGTCAAAGGATGTGGCGAGCACATTCAAGACCGTTGTCTCAAAGAAGGAGAATCTGGAGACGTTAGGCGGCATGTCGAGCATATCATCCGAAGGCACAACGCATTCGGTGCGTCTCGAGGAGCAATTGGCGTTCTCCGATTGGATTAACTCGAATTTGGGCCATGACAAGGACCTGCAGCATCTGTTGCCCATCGATGCCGAGGGCAAGCGTCTATACCAATCGATCAAGGACGGCATCTTGCTGTGCAAGATCATCAATCACTCCTGCCCTGATACCATCGATGAGCGCGCCATCAACAAGAAGAACCTGACCGTCTATCGTGAATTCGAGAATCTGACGCTGGCGCTCGTCTCCTCGCAGGCCATTGGCTGCAACATTGTCAACATTGATGCCCACGATCTGGCCAAGGGTAAACCCCATTTGGTGCTCGGCCTCCTCTGGCAGATCATTCGCATTGGCCTGTTCAGTCACATCACCCTGGACAGTTGTCCTGGTCTCGCTGGTCTGCTCTTTGACAACGAGCGGCTCGAGGATCTGATGAAAATGTCACCGGAAGCCATATTGTTGCGCTGGGTGAATCATCATCTGGAGCGGGCGGGCATCTCGCGCCGTTGCACCAACTTCCAGTCGGACATTGTCGATTCGGAGATCTATTCGCATCTGCTGAAGCAAATTGCCGGCAACGAGGCCGATGTCAATCTGGATGCCCTCCGTGAATCTGATCTGCAGCAGCGTGCCGAGATCATGTTGCAACAGGCCGCCAAGCTGAACTGTCGCAGCTTCCTCACGCCCCAAGACGTTGTCAACGGCGTCTACAAGCTGAACTTGGCCTTTGTTGCCAATCTGTTCAACAATCATCCCGGCTTGGATAAGCCCGAACAGATCGAGGGTCTCGAGTCCATTGAGGAGACGCGCGAGGAGAAGAGTAAGTATAAAGCATCAACAGTTTACAGATTTAAGAATGGAATCCAAATGAAACCCTAAGTTAGAAAACTTCTAATGTGGGAATAAACGCAAACTGGGAATAATATTAATTGAAAAAAGTTCGAAAGCAAAAATATAATATTTAAAACTCCGCGATTTTGAACGATTTACAAATTATGGGAATGACTACTGTTTAAAAAAGCATTTTTACAAGTCTCAATCGAAAGTAAACCGTTCACATTTATTCATATACATTTTTTGGGTGTGCTCCCTTTTTTTGCTCAACTGTTTTTAGCAGTCCTTGGCTTTTGTTATTTGAAATTCCTATTTTTCAATTACCTTTTTCCCCTTCTTAATTTGGTTTCTTAAAATTGTATTAATTCATTTTATTTTTCCCCAATTTAAACTTTGATTTTCGTAATTCTAACAAAACTATTTGAAAATTCGCATGAGGCACCAGATTCTAGATATAATCGCGATTATTTGCTCTTTCTTTGGCAGCCTACCGCAACTGGATGAACTCAATGGGCGTGGCGCCGCATGTCAATTGGCTGTACTCGGATTTGGCCGATGGTCTGGTCATCTTCCAGCTGTTCGACGTCATCAAGCCGGGCATTGTCAACTGGAGTCGCGTGCACAAACGTTTCACGCCCCTGCGCAAGTTCATGGAGAAGCTGGAGAACTGCAACTATGCTGTCGATCTGGGCAAGCAATTGAAGTTCTCCCTCGTCGGCATTGCTGGACAGGATCTGAATGATGGCAATGCCACTCTCACATTGGGTAAGTTCTCCTCTAAGTCTAACTCTGGAATTCGCCTGTTAACTGACTTTTTTGCTTCTCCTTGTGCAGCTCTCATCTGGCAACTGATGCGCGCCTACACATTGTCCGTTTTGTCGCGTCTGGCCAACACGGGCAACCCCATCATCGAGAAGGAGATCGTCCAGTGGGTGAACACGCGTCTCTCCGATGCCGGCAAGCAATCGCAGTTGCGTAACTTTAACGATCAGGCGATCGCCGATGGCAAGATTGTCATTGATCTGATCGATGCCATCAAGGAGGGTAGCATCAACTATGAGCTGGTTCGCACCAGCGGCACACAGGAGGTAAATCATAAACAAGAGATCATTCTTAGACTCTGTGCTTCAAGTCTACAAAAGGTCTATTAACTTGTCGAAAGAAAAATGGGAGGGAGAAGGGGAAATCCTTAATCCCATAAAGTATATCTATATGTCTGATAAGCATCAAAATTCGAGTCGATATAGCATCGAGATCTCAGTGGTTGTAAGAGCTAGAGGGTAAAATCATGGAATGCAGGTTTCTTCTGTGTATTCCGGGCAGATCCGATTTTTTTTTATAACTTCGACATTCCTTCTGAAATTATAATGAATCAAGAACCATGAGTATTTTAAAGTAACGAATTTTTTCAACATTTTGATTTGTTTTTAAATCTTAAATGATACACTTTAAAAAGATTTTGATGTCGGATTCTTTTCTCGCTCGACTGTAAAACTTTCCATTAGTAATATGTACATATATTGAGAACTATCATGACGTATACTTAATTTCGAAACTTTTTTGTTATTTTAGGATAATCTGGCCAATGCCAAATATGCCATATCGATGGCCCGCAAGATCGGCGCTCGTGTCTATGCGCTGCCCGAGGACATCACCGAGGTCAAGCCCAAGATGGTGATGACCGTCTTTGCCTGCATGATGGCGCTGGATTATGTGCCCAACATGGATAGCGTTGATCAGAACAACCACAACAACAGCAACAATAGCAACAGCAACAACAGCAATTGAATCAACTGTGGAAAATATAACGAAAACAACAAACGAAAAGCAACAACAACAACAACAACTACAGCAACAAACAATTAAAAACCACCAGAGCAACAACTCAATTATATTTACTTAAACGAAAAGGAGTAATTAAACAACAGCAACAACAATATATACACACACGTACATATGCATATGTATTTGCTAATTAACTACAACTAACTTATAAACATTTGGTTGGCGCAACTGCAACAATAACAACAACAACAACAACAACAGCTGTTTCTTGCGCCCCTGCAAATTGTTCTTGTAGCGTTCTTTTCGCGCTTTTTTTCTCGCAATTTCTATTTCTATTGTATTATTTTTTGCTATTGTAATTAAGCGTAAAATGTTGAGAAAAAAAAAACAACAACACAACAAAACGAGCGCACTTTAATTATTATAATTATTTTTTTTTTATTTAATGAAATTATGAAACCTTATTTTATAAATAAAGGTTTTGCCTTTTTCCGCTTCGAGTTTCGTCTCCTGTTTAAGCCCGTGCAAGAAATTTGTAATATTTAATAACAAATAACTAAATACTTTGTAATATATATTTATATACATAAACAATACAAACATATATTCAATATATATACATATATTTTTGCATCAAGAGTTGCCTGATAAAGAAGAGGAACAAAAATGAAAAAAAAATAAAATAAACAACAACAAAAAAAAGAACGTAAACAAAATGCGGCAACTTTTTTTTTCTAATTGTAAGCAACAACAACATTTTAAGCCACTTTTGTTTATGTTTTTTCCTTTTATATATATATGTATAACTATTTTTTTGATGTGTTTTTATGCTTGTATTTTTGTTTCGCATTAGAGCGGGACGGCAAGAATCGCTCGGCTTAGAAAGAGCCCGCGAATGATTGATAGAGATGGCAACAGTTTTTAGTGCAATGAGGCGAAAATATACAAAAATTTAATAAACCCAAAAAAAAAGCTAAACGTAAAAGTAAATTTAAAAGTTTAAATACCATACGCATTATGAAAGTATAAATAAAGTAAACAAAAACAAAAAAAAAAAACCAAAAAAATATACAAAAATACAAAAATTCGTTGTCAATTTATTTAAAAGCTGAAAAAGAGAGAGATCTTTTGAAGTAGAAAAATCAATTAAATTAAGAAAAGACTAGAAAGCTTAGAGCTATAGTAATGTAAAGGGAGTTGGAAAGAATTATTCAGCCTAGAAGACTATTTATTCAGTTATAAACCAAAAAATTCCAACCACTTGAGCTCTGCTTAAAGTTGTTCCACTTTAATAATCTGAAAATATTGATAAATATATTTAGATTGTGATTCTACGAAATGTTTGCTTAAGTAAAGTCGATATCGCTTCAATGTTATTCGTATTTACAATGTTTCTTTTTAGCGAGTAAACACTGTAGTTATAGCCAGTCCTATAAACAATATCATTATTATTACTATAGGTTGAAGCGATTTGCAATCATGTGTAATCTAATAGATAAGAATTTCTCACGTGGGCTGAGAATAAACGCGATTCGATCATATAAAGACTATCTGAAGTAATCGAGGACATTTGGGGGAACAAAGTGCACGAGACTTGGAAATTTTCTGATGGAAAACTGATGTCTTTTAAATTAATAAGAAAAATTAAATTTTTGGTTTGCTTAAAATTTAATTGATATAGCAGGGACCGTAAAAAATGATTTTTTTATTTTAAATAAAAAATCCAACACTTCTAAACGACCTAGAAAAAATGGTTTGCACCAAAATCTTTATTTTTTCTCAATCTCTGCATTTTTGCCATGATTTTTAAATTTATGATTTTTACTTATTTCTTCTTAAAAAAAATTTGAATATAAAATAATATTGGTAAGCAATTTAACCCAGAAGCCGTAAATTACTGTTGAGTTTTATTTTGAGCGAAAAAAAATAAAATCATAAATAATCATTATGTTTGAGATTTATTTTTTTTAATCAAAAATAATGATTTCGGTCTAAGCTTTATAAAATTACTCAAAAATAATGATATATAGTATTAGTAGTTTTTTGTAGAACCCAAATATCTGATAAAAATGATGCAGATGGGAATTCAAATAGGAAATTTCTTAA
Source organism: Drosophila suboccidentalis (assembly GCA_037043435.1). Classification (NCBI taxonomy): domain Eukaryota; kingdom Metazoa; phylum Arthropoda; class Insecta; order Diptera; family Drosophilidae; genus Drosophila; species Drosophila suboccidentalis. Next base: position 82,851 of record JBAMBK010002436.1, read on the forward strand.
TTGAGTTTTTTTTTTTTGAAGAAAGAATTGTAGATGGAAGAAGCTCTCTAGATCCACACAGATGTCTAGCTTATACTTAAATACAGTTTAATAATCATGAGAGCATCAAATTTTTCAGACATTATAAAATCTAAATTTAATGGATATTATTTTAGAATTATCAACAGAAAGTTGTCCTTTTTTTTAGTTTCTTTTATTTTAGTTGAAAAAAAAATAAGATTATTGTGTATTATGATATGGATGCAAGTACAATTGGATTGAGCAAATGGATAACTAGGCTGTGATATGAATTGGAGTGCGGCGGCGCAAGAGTTTGATGAATCTGCGACCAGTTGCGGGAGCAGAGGGTCTGGACGGGATTGGCGAGGACTGCGTGGTGGTCACCTTGGGATTATCCTGTTCGCCGTCCTGGCTGCTGTCCTGGGCATAGCTGTAGCTGATGGTGCGCTTGTAGATGCGCTGTTCCTGTTCCTGCTTCGACTGCTTGTTGTTCCGCGGCTTCTTGTGGCTCCGTTTCATTTTGATGGCCGCATCGTAGCAGCGACTCATCCGCTTGCCAGCGCTGTCCTTGCACTCGTAGCAGATGCTCTTCCCCTGCAGACGACGGACACACTGGCTACTGCTGCTGCTGTTCTTATCGTCATCATTGGGTCGAACGACAGTCGTATGACGCTCGGAACGTTGTGGCTTCTCCTCCTCCTCCTCATCCTCCTCCTCTGGCGATGACTGATCCCGATAGCGCTTGTATTGGCTGCCACTGCCGTAGGCATACTGCTCCGGCTCCGCCTCGTGGGAGTAGCTGCAGGTCTCGGAGACCTCATTGTTGCGCGGCTCCCGACAGATCCTGCAGAGTTGTCCCTGCTTATGGACGCGTCGGCACTGCTGTCGCTTGTGGCGATCCTTTGGCTTCTGCTTCTGGTGGCGCTGCACGTTGCTGGCCTCCGCTTGTGTCTCGATGCTGCTGTCGTCCTCCAGTTGCTCCGAGTGCTCCTCGTGATCATCATCATCCTCCGGCACACGATCAAAATATTGACGCACAAATTGCTCATAGTTACGCTCGTAATCCTCGCCAGAATGGGCCTCGGCCGAGCTGTCCACTGCCTCGATGTCTACGTCATCAGCAGGATCATCATGTTCCTCCTCCACATCGACATCGACATCCCCCTCTGCCTCTGCCTCTCCCACCTCCCCATCTGCATCGGCATCCTCATCCAGCTTGGCTTGGGCATTGGGCAGTTGCTGCTCCACAGGCAGCTGTCCGTCATCCGTCAAGGTGAGCGCATCCAGGCGCTGGAGCAGCTTGCCCGGCGCAAAGGCTTCCCAGTAGTTGACACTGCGATCGTAACCGACAGCAGCGCCGACCATCAACACCAACAGCAGCAACATTTCGGTATAAAGCGCTGCCCCAGGGAACGTTGTCTTATTTATGCCACAAATCTTGGTTCACTCAGGCATGTCATAATCAAATTGGGCAATGGGGCAGCAACAAATCTAACCGCAGAGCGTCAGGAAACAACGAACAGCGACTGCAGGAAGTGCGAGTGAAAGGCAACGAATCTTTTGTCTGGCGTTTCTTATTATTTGTTTTGTCTTCTTTGATTTTTTATTGAGGCCAAACCATGTTGAACAAACTCAAAATGTTGTTGGTCAGGTGCGAGGGGTGTCATTAAACTAAGGCCAATTGTCAACTAGAATTGTTTTAAGCAGATTTCCTAAAAAATATGGAAATCAATTACAATGTGGAACGTTTTGGAATGATGCAACGAAAGGAACATCATTTGAATGCACATAATCGTCATTATCATTATCATATCTTTATCATTATCATTAGCATTATGAACTACGCCATTCTCTGCACATCGCTTATGCGTTGCGCCCCAATGCTCGGCTGTGGCGCCTTCAATGGCACCTGTCGCTGATGTCGCATCTCGCGGCGTTTCTCCCGTATTATCTGCTTGGTCTGTGAGGTGTCCAGCTCCTCCCAGCCGCCGGCATTGTCATCCACCCAGTCCTCGAGATCAGCCTGCAGGAGCAGCACAAATACAAAATGTAATCACCAAGATACAGATACATAGAGCAATAGATTCATCAACTTACATTTTCACTTATGGGTACCATGTCATCTGCTTTCAGTCTTGAAAAATCTGTTGGCGCTGCCGTCGATGATGACGTCGCATTGTCCAGATAATACGTTAATTGCGGCTTTATGTCAGGCGTCAGTTCCTGCAGAGTTAGAGGAAAACAAATGAGAGCACAGGAAAATATGGTCCTATCAAAAATTCTCGATAACCACGGAAAAGGTGCACCAAATTATGAATATGAAATGTTTACAAAATATACAACAGGATATAGCGAATACTTCTATACTTCCACATTTCTGTTGGTTATTAGTTGGAGATATCTCCCTCTGGCTTTTCCTTTTGACAAACCTAATGAACCCATTCCACAACTTAGGTACAGGGTCTTAAGATAAACACGTAAAATCCAGAGCAGCTTCACACGCACACACTTACGCTAAAGAGGTCCAGCCTCTCACACACACACGCACACACTTACGCTAAAGAAATCCGGCTCGGGCTCCTCTTTGGGCGGCGTTGGCGGCTGTGCCATGCGCTGTCGATATTGCTCAATGTGTTCCTCGACGGTGCGCGGACTGTCATCCCAAGAGTTCCAATCGCGCTCTTTCCCCCCCGCCGCCGCTGATCCGCCGGCCGCATTTGTATTTGTGGGAAAGTCGCTGCCAATCGTCACCGCTTGCAGTTGATCGTTGCCGTTGGCGTGGCTGAGCTTGCGGCGACGCGAGAAGCAGCATAGGGCACGCCGGCAGAGCGTTATGATGCCCAGGAGCAGCATTTTGATTTGTTGCAGTACCATTTGTCCAAATCTTTGATTGTGTTCTCAGGGGGGATTGGGGTCCAGCAAAAGTAAAGTGGGGCACAACAGAAACAAGCAAAACAAATATGATGTGTAGAGTTGGGTCGTTTAGTTCTGAAAAAGTTCAAATGAACGGGTCATTAAGATGAACGAACGATGCCATCAGCTGTTTGGCTGCAGCCGTACAAAAGCTAAGTGCTATGTCACATCATGTTAAACGAGAAAACATTTCAATAAATGCGTATGTGCTGTCAAATCTTTAAATCTTAAGCTGCCCATAATGTGTAATTTATTCTATAATTTGCAATATATTTTATTTTATTAAGCATAATGCAACCGAGTATCGAAGCTCGTAATATCGATATTGATTTCATTTCAGCATCGATACAACTTGTCTCTCATCCCAGTATCGATACATCCTTATATTTCGATACACTTACGGACTATTTCAATCAATTAACTTATTATACTAAACTTTATTAACTGAAGTATTTATTACTAACTTTACAAAATTGATATGATTACACAATTATCTTACTACGTGGTATATTTAATATTGCCTTTTCCATGTTGAATTATTAAATAACTGTCGATATTTCATTCGATATTTTGTGTCCAGCGACTGTCATCTCTAGAGCGGGAAATTAAGTATTAAAAACGAAAAACAATTATCAAAAGCAAACCTGTATTTCTTAGAATTTTTACTAGCATTTAATATAAATTGAATGTGCATTTAGCAAACCAAATTCGTTTATTACAGAGATTTTATTTAATGTACAACTGCACCGTTGCCACTGGTCTGCCCACCGACATTATTGCGTTCAAGTTTGCTGCGCCGACGGAACTTGAGGATCAGAACTTCAATTATCCAAGGGATGGCGCACAGGGCCATAAATACATTTAATATGTGAAATACCAAAATGTAATTCTGTGTGCGGTCACGAATATAGCCAACGATTGGACCAATTAAAAACATTCCATTTCCCTGTGTAAACATAAATAAGCCATAGCCGCTTGCGAATCTGCAACAGAATGGAAATGAAACAAAATTTGCAGCCCTGCGTCAATTGAAGTTTCGACATCGATTTCATACCTTTCCTTTGGCAAATAGTCAGCCAGCACCAAAGGCAGCGGCACATGAATCCACGTGCGCAAAAAGCCAAGAACCGCCGTGATGCAAGCCATTCCCATAAATTCAGTTATGCCATCGAAAGCTACGGTTAAAAAAATGTGATTAATTCTTAAACGTTGACTTTAACACTGCACATCCTACCAAATCGGGCAAAGAGCGTAAAAAGTGCACCACCCAAATAAATATAACGCGCCGGAACTTGAATAAAAATGGCAGTTATTGCCAAAAATATGCGTGATAACAAATCTGCTGAGGCTCCAATGGCAATAATTTTTGCGGTGTCAACCTGAAAACGATAAAGTTAAGGTTTGTAATTTTCAAAAAGTGCAGTGAAAAGTCTAAAAGCTCTACGAAATTCTTTATGATGTGGAAAAAAGTACAAAATTTCATACACGTGGACAGAGCACATACATATACAAAAGCAACGGTTCTTTTTCAAACATTTGCGCAAGCGCTGCTGTGCGCGCATGCGTGTGAGTAAGACAGCTATAGTGCTCACGCAAAGCACAAGTTCCTTGTTAAAATCGAGAAGTGGCGAACGAAAAAAAAAAGAATGCACAGCAAATTAAATAGAAAGCGATTTTTAAACAGTCAATATTGTGTTTCGTTAAATAAAGGAAAATCATACAACAGTACCAATACATGTATTAATAGAAGAGTGTCGTTTAAATTGAATTTTGAAATGCGTAATAAAATATGAGATTTAAGCTAAATAAAATGTTTGCTCAAAATGTGCACGTGCGCGTAAATGAGATGACTAAAAGTTCAAAGATGGCGGACAACAGAAAAATAGCTGCGCAGCCATCTTGAACCGCATGGTGCGTGTGCGATGAATCTTTGGTCATTAATGCTTGTGTCGCTTAATATAATACTATAAAACAATAAAATTATAAGTAGTAATTAATAAATGAAATCTCATCAAACTACGGATTGATTTTGATATTTTAGAAGGCGTGCACTTTTTTTTTTGTGTTCACTAAAAATTTATGCACGCACATGGTCCATAAACTTATTTTGTGGTTATGTGTAGTCTGATTGAAAATAAAAAAATGTTTTATCTAATTTATATACCAATCGAAGTTTAAAGCAATCAGGCTTACCAATATGTACATATGTAAGTCTGTTGGTTTTTTATTTAATTATTTTTGTTTTCGAGAGGAGATAGTTTTATTAAGCTGATTCGATAAAGCATTATATCTGATTATTGACTTAATATTGATACGTTATATCGGTATCGCACAGTATGTCTCATCAAATATTGTCAGGTTAATGATAAAGGAATTTAAACAGTTTTATTTATCTAGCCAACCCGACTTAATCCAGACCATTTGAGAAGATTTCGGTTAAGATTAGATAGCTACAAATTAAGAACATCAGCACACGCTTCAAAATATAATAAGATAATTATTATAACAGTATATGTACATAGATTATATAATAATCCAAGAATATATTAATAATAAATATATGTATCTTTTTTTTTACTTTTTGGTATAGGATTGCAACTCACCTTGGTGTAACCGAGTTCATCAAATAGATATATGGGCTGCATGGTAAAGAACGTGATATCCGAGTAGAGGGCAAAGGTGATGCCGAGCACAATGTTGACATAGACGGGTTGCTTGAGTAGCGTCAGATCCAGGAAATCGACAATCGTGGCACAGAGACTCTTTTTGGTCGGCGGAGGTGAAATGCCTGCGGGAGACATGACAGGAGGAAGACCACTGCAAATGGACTGACGTCGCGATGCCTGGAGGCTGTGCATCATTTGTGGCGATGCATCGGTTACCACCACGGGACCGGTCCAATTGCCCAAACTGGTAATGCTCGAGGCGCGACTGGTGGGATGCTTGAGCATGTGCTCCTCGGTGCGGGAAACACGCCGCGAACTGAAACGCGACACGGACAAGGAGTCAGTGATATGATCACTACCTGGCATCGGTATGAATTCCAGCTCAGGTATCGGCTTCACTGGCGTCTCCGGCTGCACATGCACAACGACAGTCGGTCGAGGTGTTGCTGTTGCCTGCAGTTGCGTTTCCTCTTCCTCCAGTGGAACCTTCTTCATATGCCACTCCACGGGCTGCATGAGAAGCATGCCCAGCACGGCATGGGCATTAATTCCGGTGAGTATCAGAAGGCAACCACGGAATCCGTACCATTCCATTAATTTCTGCATGGCAATCGGATAAACCATCGAGCCGAGTCCAATCAATGTCTGTGCAAATCCCATCCACATTACACGATTCTGGACAAAATAATTGTTAAACGTTGTGTAGCAGGTGGGCAAACATAATCCGAATCCGATGCCCTGCACCAGGCTGAACGAGAAGATCAGATGCAGCGTCGAGTTGGCAAATATTTGCAATGCCGTTCCCACAAAATATAGAATTCCCCCCGTCAAACCGACGCGACGCAGTCCAAATCTGCGGAAGAGAGAGCCGGAAAACAAGCCCGCAAAGCTCATGGCACAAAAGAAAGTGCTCGTTATTATGGCAATCGCACTGGTCTCCGCCCCAATGGTCTTCAGGAAGTCGCCAAAGACCAGGCCGAACGATGGCAGCGCCGATAACCCGCTGATCTAAAAGATAAATACAAGGTTACAATATTTTTAATTGTCTCACAAATGAATTTGGTATGGGAAAACTTTCTTTCCTTATGTACATATATCAACCAAATTCACATAGTTTGCAATGATAATATTACTGATATTTTGTACATTCTAATGAAAGTTGATATTTTCAAAATAACTTTATTTTTCAACAAGACTCTCGTATTCTTTGTTGATCGCTACTTTATACATTTTAAACAAGTTTACTAAATATTGCACAATTATATCAAATAGCTTTCGAAGGAACGATCAGTCGACGATCAAAAACAACGTAAGGTGTGATGACATTTTTGTTTCTTAAGATATTTCAACTCTCAAGTTGTGTATTTAGTGATATTTTAATTATCTTAAACAATTGTGGCTATGATCGGACTTCTATATGCGTTACACTTTTCATAGAAACGATCGTTTGAAAATCAAATTTTTTTTTCTTTAAAAAACTTATTTTATTATTTTCTTTCTTTTTTTGTATCTTACAAAGGGAAACGCCATGCCAATGCAGACGAGAATGCCAAAGCCGCCATCCGGAGGCACCAGTTGATAGGATTTTGGTTTCCCTGCTCCTGTCGCCGTCATCTTAGCAGCTCGATTGTTGGACAGTAAGTGATTGGACTCGTTCCGCATCATTCTATTCCATCACGACTGGCAGACGACAGTAACAACAGCAACAACATCATTGTCTCATCATCATCGTCAGTATCTTCTCGTTGACAGTAGCAATTAGTTTTATTATGATTCCCACATCTAAAGCCCTAAAAGATAAGATTATGCAAATAGGCCCTGATGATGTGTACCAGTTAGGATGGTGTTGCTGTTGCTGCTGTTGCTGATCTTGCTGCTTCCGTGCCACGCCCCATTTCAACTAGAATTTGTTTATTTTCTGTGAGCAATTACAAAAACAGTAGCTAGAAAAGTCAACTATCGTTTTCGTATCAGTTTTACAGGGGCAACTGTTGCTCTGATAACATAACATCCCACCTCTTGAAATCCCCGTGAGATTTATTGGTCTCTTCCAGCCCAACACCCTCGAGATGTAGTATGTACTCCTAATTTATAGATATATAAATTTATTTTTCACGCATCACAAAGCATTTACGATTACAACCTAAGTATTTGCACTTCTCGCCAATTTTTATTGTTACACCCAAAGACGGAGATCGTCTAAATGCACGACAATTAGCTGAAAGCATCGTCGTCATTGCGTTACAGAAAATGATAGTGATTGCTCAATCTCATGATGTTCATACGTACATTCCTATTTCCTCGGAAATACTCCATATCATAGCTCTTTTATCTTCGTTTTTTTTTTTTTTTATACCCTTTAATTGTGCAAGCGGGTGAAAGGTGTGTATTGCACCGCTTCTTACCATTAGATATGAACACCGATATCTGCCTGTCTTATCAACATTATATTATCTTAGTGGTCTGGAATCCAAAAAAGAATTATATGGTTTTTTATATAACACAAGCTGATAATTAAAACTGCTTTCATTTTTGATATACTATCTTCACTTTTCTTTTATGATAAAAAAAATACCTATCTTTAGGTTGATAAATATTGACGGCTTTTAGTCGACTATAAAATATCCTTTCTTCAGCTCTTAAACACTTGATTAATCGGTATTGAGTTTAAATTAACTTTTATTTTTTTGAATAGCTTTCAACCAAGATATTGTCATAGATCTTGTAAATTTTATATGTAGATCGTTGAACAGGAAGAACAACATTTTTCATTAATCTTGTTCCCTTGGGGCTTAAATTTTTAAAAATTCCAAGACATAATCCATGCACATATTTTAATTTTTTATATCACTTTATTTCAGTTTGATATCATATACATCTGTATATGTATAAGGCTACAATATCGTCAATGCATATCGTAAAGATTACATTGTTATCTAAATATATATATGTATGTATAGTTAATAATATAATATAACTAAACATAGTTGTATATATGTATATATATATAGTTTATATATATTAAAAAAAATCAGGTCTACACACAATCTTTATTCTTAATCAATTCTTAAGTACATACTGTGGGGTATGTGTATTTATAAGGATTTGTGAACTTAAGCTAACCGTGTTTGTGTACAGTAGTCACTCTGCAAGTGATACATACATGTATGGTAATAGTTATCTTCTTCTTCATTTCTGTTGCTTACTTTTGTTTTACCCTGTGTTTTTTTGTTGTTGTTGTTGTTGTTAGTTTATTTGGTCATGGCATCGCATTTATTGCTTTCCGTTTTCCGTGTTCATTTATCTTACAATAAGGCAATTGCAAATTGGGTCTTGGGTCTCCAAAAAAGTAGTTCGTATGTCGTTGGACTTTCTTGAGAGTCAAATATACAGCTATCAAATAACGTATACGACATGTTGGCAAAAGGAAATAATAAGTTCTCTTTAATAAGTAGTTCGTTTTTCTGGCATATTATTGGCTTTAACTCCTCGTGTTCGATGATATTGTTGCTGGTGGGTTTGTTATATCTACCTATCGCTTTTTCTCTCACTTGCTCTCTTCGTTTCTCTTTCTCTTGAGAGAGTTGCATATATGTATTGGCATTTCTTTTTGCATATCTCTGTCCGTCTTTCATCTTTCCTAGCATATTTTTCAGTTCACTTAACTTGGCCCTTTATCTATATAAAGTATATGTGTATGTATGCATGTATGTATATAATTTAGTATATCATTTATAGTTAGTGTGTATACATGTAAATAGGTGTATCAAATCGGGTCAATTGATATATCTGTATACCAATTACAAATTCAGTTACATATTTTTATTTTTGTTATTATTTAGTTGTTCAGTTTAGTATAGTTTTTAGTTAGTATATGTTCGGTTGTTGTCGTTGTAGTTTTAAAGGTACATTTTATCAATTTTGAAGCCTGTTTATTTTTTTTATATTTGTTTAATTTTGTTTATATTTTTGTATTTATTATGTTTTAGTTGCTAGCTTATTAACTATCTTTGAACTATCACATACAAGTTCATTTAATAAACAAAATGGAGAGAAAATTTAAAAACAAAAAAAAATAATATAATAATAATAATAATGATAAAGACGATTAACTAACAATTATAATGATATTTAGAATTAAACGCACTTTGTTGTTATTTGTTTCGTTTCGATTTGTTGTAAAAACTGGCAATTCTCTTCTATTTGTTCGTCTTCTTATTCTTCTTTTAATGATTTCTTTATAAACAAACAAACAAAAAAATGTAACTCAGCTCAGTTCGACAGAGGGGGAATTACATAAAAAATACATAAGCAAACGCTATAGTATGTGAGGGGTATTCACTAGTACATGTTAAAGGCAAAATTATTCTCTAGTTTTATTTATATGCGGGCTTTACTATTTTCTGTTTTCTTTAGCTTACATTGTGAATACCCCTCTGTTGTAGTGTGACAAAGTGGTTGGGGATACTCACAACAAAATCTCAAATAACTGCAAAGATTTCAGCTCAGATTAGTCTTTGATTCATTTTAAATTTGATTTTCACAATTTAGTCAACACTTTTTTTTTCATTATGAATACCCCTCATGTGTACCGTTGCAATGTAGCTAATTAAGTATTAAGTTAATGAGTTGTATGTTTTGTTTTTTGTTGTTTCTCTTTTGAATCTTGATATAGATAATATATGTAGGTTTATTGATTTATGTGTATGCATCTTTTGACAATCCTCTCTTGATCTTTGGCCATATTACAGCTTAACATCCTCGGGAGCTGCTGTCCCTGCTGTTGTTGCTGTTGCTGCTGTTGCTGCTGCTGCTGTTGCTGTCTCGTTTGTTGCTGTGGGCAACTGTGCCGCATCCGCGGTGCGACGACGTGACTGAACAAACTCCACCAGATACTCAATGCCCCAGGCGAAGGCGCAAATCAGAATGCAAACACTCTGCGTGTGTATACAAATGGGATAACTATCGGTTACATCACGAATTAGACCTGAACGAAGAATACGAGTTGAATTACCAATTTGGAAACGTGGGGAAGACCAGGTGGGGGATTACTTACCAATCAATGGCCCAAAGCATATCACAAATAGCGCCTTGCCCACGAGATGCCAGCCAAAGGCCGATGGCAGCTTCTCCAGGGAACAATACTCGGAGACGGTGAGTGTAAAGTTGCTCAAAGCGGAGCCGCGAAAGAAACCGCAGATGGACAACCAAACCATCAGCTGTGTCCAATCCGTTTGCTCGGCCATAACTAAAAGAGAAGAGGAGTGAAAACTTTGTTAATATTCAGTTTTTCACAGGGAATCTTGATTTTTGAAGTATGATATTTGGAGTATTTACTTGATTGCCTTTCATTAACATATCGAGCCCTTTTTGCGGATATAACGTAAGCGACATTTTTCCGAAATTTGTTTTTTAATGCAAATGTGTTCATTAATATTAATAGTATCTACACTCAAAATATTAAACTTTAATTGTTTATATTTACGGAGATATTGGCCTGTCAACTATAACGTAAGCGACACATGACACGAAGAAATCAACTTAACGAAACCTAAAAACCTTTCTCCTGTAAAATTTGCTTTTTGTCGCTTACGTTATATCCGCAAATAGGGCTCGATATACACTGAAGTGTTCTTATTTCTACTATATTTAATCAGTTGTACTTACTGGAACGCGTGAGTGCCACAAAAATGATAGAGACGAGAAAGATGGTGCGTTTTTTGATTGTGGTTCTATCGAATAATGGCGGAAGGACAATTCTGGCGGCAATATCTGTAATCGCTGTTATCGATAGACAATAGGCGACATCGGACTTGGAGTAACCCAGATTGGCAAAGAAGAAGGGCGTCACCATTTTGAAGTTCATCTCGGCGACATAGAAAATGGAAAGGCCAAAGAGCAGATTGAGGAACATCTTGTCCTTCAGCATGGCAATGTCGAGAAGATCGGCAAAGCGACGCCAGAATCCGAGCTTCTTGGCATTCTTCTTGGCCTCCTCATCGGCAAGTTCCGTTTGTTTCTCCAACTCGGTGGGCTTCATTTTGATGAAACTGTCCCGATGTCCGCCCAGAATGCTGCCCGTGGCGGTGCCAACACGTCGCAGTTCACGATCATTTTGCTCGAACTCATCGTCGCCGGTATTGAGATGGACTTGGAGTATGGAGCCGGTGAAGTCCATGTACGATAGATTCGAGGTAACCGATGCCTTGCGACAACGCAACTGCGTTGTATTCACCTCCGCCTGGGATGGATAACTGCCGCTGCCCACATCCGCGGATTGCACGCCCGCCAGGGACATGATGCGGGGAAAGGTCGGACGCTTGGGGATACCCAGCCTGGAGCCATTCATCGTGTTCATGGCCATTTCGGAGTAGTTTTTGCGCATCGAGTGTGGATTGTGCGGATTGTGTTTGTTGAACAGCAATGTGTTCAGCTCGGGCAGTGCATCCTCCTCGTTGCCATCCTCCTTGATGACCTTAAACTCGGGCGAAGCCGCCGCACCACCGCCCGACATCGAAGTCAGCTGTAGCTGTGGCTGTGGCGTCGGCATGGCCGATATACACATCAGCTCCTCGTCGTCAAATTCCTCCTTCATGTGCCACTTGACGGGTTGCAGGAGCACCGAGCCGACGGTGGCATTTAACGCAACGCCAGCCAGCAAAAGAACCGCACCCCGAAACCCAAAGGACTCGAGGAGAACCCTCACAAGCTGCGGCATTATCAGCATGCCCATCGCCGTGCCCGCCATGGATAAGCCCACGGCCTGGCCACGTTTATGTTTAAAGTAATGATTCAATGCCACAAATGCTGCCGATGTCGATAAGCCCACTCCAATGCCATTGATCACACTGTAGGTGCTCAGGATGTGGGCCATTGTGGATGCCGGTGAGGTCAGTGCCAATCCCAGTCCACAGAGCAATGATCCAGCTATGGCCACTTTCCGGTACGAGAACTCCTTCAGCAATGGACCCACAAACAATCCCGAGAAGTTCATGCACACATCCATCGTGCTGATTATGATCGCCGCTCCAGTTGTGCCCACATTGAGATCTCGAAGCGTGTCTCCAAACAGCAGCCCAAACGACGGCTCTATGGAACGTGTCGCCAGCTGTAGATGAAATGGCCAAAGAAAAGGACAACAGGTTAGTGAGTTATTGCTAATGAAGTAAACGTTTGTTCATTTGTATTGTACTTTAAAAATTCTAAATTGAGCATACAAAATTATGCTCATCTGAACTGATTAATAGGTATATAATTCTTCTTTTTAATATAATTCTTAAATTTTATTTGACTATAGAATCGATTTAACAGCAATGCAATATACAGTTGAAGCTTTGAAATGGTATAAAATAAAACATCTTTGATTTTCCGACAATCCTTAAAGTAAGTTTCACTTAATATCTGTCTGATTTATTTAAAAATTAAGCATTTGTAGCTGATGCTGTAATTATTATTATTTATTCTTAGTTTATGTATTTATAAATTCGCTAAACTTTCTCTATCGTAGGTATTATCAACGGACGAGATTCAAACTTATATAATAACGAAATGTTTCAAATATCTTTACAGAGCTTTATAGAAATGTGACTAAAATGAGACAGAATAAAACTGTGTAGAGTTTTTTGCGATCCTAAAAGTATGTTTCGCTTAATTCATTCCGATTGATTCGAGAATGAAAAAAGTTCTTTGCCTTGCTTTCACTTTTAAAAATTTACAAATTTTGAAAGATATTTAAAATACATTTCTTACCATGCAAACTATGCCACTGCATTTATTGAGCTCAACTTGATGTGGGTATAATTTTTGTAAATCAATTAATACTCACTAACAGTTCTAAGATAGTTTAAAAAATTACTCGATAGGTTTTCGAAATTAACTGTTTTTTGTGTGGGCAGGGCAGGTAGCTAACGGGTTATCCTGCTACTTAAGTGGGACATAATTTATGGCCTTAGCCTGTTTATTTATTTTGTTGTTGTTCGTATTTTATTAGCCAATTTGGTGAAGCTAATCGGGGTTTTGTCGGTAGCCGCGTGATTTATCATCCAAACAACAAAACACATGTCAAACAAAACATAATCAGCAAAATGGGGATTGAAAATGGGACTCGGTTGAAGTTAAGGCATCAACGTCATAGTTTTCCTACACATTATCATCAGTCGATAAGGTTGACTAAGTGGACAGACCCTGTTTACTATCTATATATTTAGTGTATATAGGTACGTACATACAATATAGTATACACTGAATGTAAGTCAGTATCAATGCGATATATAAATGCACTTGAAGTTGTGCGACACCCTCTAATCCCTCTTCATTGAATGGCCTCCATTGTATCATGCCCCAGCCTGATGATTTCTTTTGTCCCAACAAAAAAATAAACAGATAAATAAAGTGTGCCATCTCTTTGCTGAGACCTTCTGTCGAGCGACACGGCAACAAGTTAGACGTCAGTCAGTCTGTCGTTGGGAATTAGGGAATTTGGAGGTAAATAATCATTTGTATTCAATAGTTGATATATTTGAGTTTTTTGTATTCAAGTCCCCGTTCATGGCACAGACAACTTAATACATTAAATTTAAATTCTTAACTTTACTCGATTACTAAACAATTTAATATATTATAAGAAATATATTTTGAGTTACTTCACGATTCCTTGAATCGGATTGAAACATTTGTCTGTTGTGAAAGGAGAACATTAGTTATTCAAAAATGTTTTAGTGAAGTCCTTTCGAATAGTAAGTACACTAATTTTGGATAAAGTGTACAATAGTTTTTTTTGAAAAAATTATATATTTTATTAAATCATACTTTTATCGTTCATTTTGTACAATTGATCCTGATGAAGATTTCCCACTTTTGGGGAACTGCTGCGACTTCAAAAATAAGTTTGAGGAAGGTCAAACATAAATATAAAATTTTAAATTGTGTATTCAATTCGAAATTATTTGAGAATAAATTAATATTGCATAGGGGCAAACTTTCATCTTAAATTGCTCTTTGAACAATGCAATAAAGAAAGAGTAAATAGTTTATTGCAACTGGGATTTCAGGGAAGTATTTATTGTATTTCACTTATAAAATGTTTAATTTTATGGCTATTGTTGCTTGTCATTTATAACCTTAAACGAGTACTCGAATATTGTTTCACTAGTCGATATTGCTGTTATTGCTCTTGTTGTTCTTGTTGATGATGATGATGATGATTCGTGAAGTGCTTTATTTGTGCTTTTGCAACGATTATTATTGATTGTGCTGTTATTGATTTTTGTATTCGCGTGTATCGCTTTTCATTTCACTTAGTTGTTCCCCAGTCCCCCCTGTTAGCCGTGTGCCGGTGTGCGTCCAAAGTTAGTTCAACATGTTTATGGACGCTTCATTCAAAACGTTAATTGCTTGATAATTGAATTATCAGCAATCATAATTGAAACTAGAAATGGGGTAAATCGAAAAAATCAACACGCGCTCGCTTAATGATTATACAAACTCTACCCAAAAATAGCAGCAATAGTTCAGCTCGTTAGTTGGTTGCCTAGCCAATATAGTTAAGGAACGTTAACACCGCTTAAGTGGTTGGGGGGGAGTATCTATAATTGACTGCACTTTGATTTCAATGTCGCAATTTTCTTGCATTTTGAGAGTCAGCTCCATGTTATCGGATGCGATTATGGAATACATACTCGTTATACTTTTCCACTATCGTATGATCTGTCATAGCAATATCTTATCTCAAGGATCTATATATCAATAGGGCTTTCAATTGTCATCGCTTTGTTATGTATTACATTAGATAATTGGAAATCTTATTCATAATTCGATTTCTAATTGTTTTTTTTTTAGTCGAAATTTTTATTTTATCTATGTCTCATCTCTCATCCAGCCTAGTTATTTTATATATTTTTTAAATGTAATTAATTTCTATCATAATTATTCATATTCAATGTGACATGATCGACATATGGTATTCTCTGTAACTAATCCTAGTAGAAAAATTTGCGTCCAACTTTATTTATTTACATTTCTATGCGATTTAAATTACAATATCGCACCTTCAATTTCTTAACAAATCTGATAATTTCTGATCGCAGATCACTTACCTCTCCTGATCGAGTTTCTACCCATTGAAATAGTTTCGCTGGACTTTGTTTAATCAAGTAATAGCCCATACAAAAAGCACATTTGCTTTGTACTGGTAAGAGCCTTTAACACTTTTCCATTATAGTATTTGCTCCTTTTCTGCCTATTGTAATGAGTAAATAAATTCCACCTTTTTTTTTTTGTATTGTGACGAATGGATGTTTTATTTTTTCTCTCTCTCACTTTTCTTGAATTTTATTTATTTTAGTTTTGTTTGCTATTAGCTTTGCTATTTTTCGACGGTTTTAGCGAAAAACAGCAAAAGGCAAACAATAACAACAGAAACATGAAAAGCAAACTCGATAATCTGGAGGGGCGTGTGGAGGGGAAGTGTCATGGGTGGGTGGGGGTACACAGTTCGTAACCGAATCGAAATCGTAACCATCGGCAAATGCTCTAAATCAGCTTTTGATTTATATTTATTGGCTGTATTTGCGCTGCTGATTTGCTCGACCAATCGATGGATGGAGGGCAGAAGAAGCGGTTGAAATTGTGGGTGGGTTAAAGGGGGAGGGGGACGGGGGGGAAGAAGGTATTGCACTTTTTGTGTGAATTTTGAACAAGTCGGAACGTTTTTATGATTTGTAAACATTTGTGCAATATTTTCC
The DNA here is from genome assembly GCA_037043435.1 of Drosophila suboccidentalis. Classification (NCBI taxonomy): domain Eukaryota; kingdom Metazoa; phylum Arthropoda; class Insecta; order Diptera; family Drosophilidae; genus Drosophila; species Drosophila suboccidentalis. Next base: position 99,172 of record JBAMBK010002436.1, read on the forward strand.
AATCTAATTTACAAGTATTTGCTGTTTGTTCATTTGCGTGAAATTAACGTGACATTCGCATGGTTCGACAAATGGCAGTCAAAATCGAAAATCTATATACATATATAGACGAATTCGACTTTCCATACATGTAAGCTTGCAAATATAGACACTATTACTTAACGGTTATTCGGGTGTATCGAGACAGGCACGTTGCCTCATTGGCCATTGGCCATTGCCCAGTTGCCAATTTGCTTAACCCATTGTAAGCACAAATTTATGGCTAAAGCTTAAAAACTCGTACCTCGTTGCTTTTTATCGTTTTGTTGTCACATTTGTAATACGCCAGGCACTTTCAGTTCTTTTTTTCTACTTTTATACCCTGTACACGAAAAGCGATCTAAAAAATTATGTAAAATACATGAAAAAATTTAAAACAAAATTGATTTTCTCGATCATTTTTAACGATATATCGAGTTAATTAAATCGATTTAAATGAAAAATCGACAACTCACTAGAGTTTGCTCACCGTCGATAATTTGAATATATGTACATTAGGGTGTCCCTTATTTGGTCAAAGTCAATATTTTTAAACGCATACGGGCTAGTTTTGTTCATTAGGTCCTAAAGGACTCAGAAATAAATTTTCACCTCAATCGGAGTATGATAACCCGTGCCGACTTGGATCGGAAAATTTAAAAATTATATAGGAAAAAAAAATTTTTTTTTAATTTTTTTAATTTTTTATTTTTTTATTTTGTTCATTTGGTCCTAAAGAACTCAAAACCAAGTTTTCACCTTAATCGGAGTACGATAACCCATTCAAATTTGCATCGAAACATGAAAAATCATCGAAATATGTATAATCAGTGTTAAAACACTGTTTTTGCATGTTTCGATGCAAATTTGAATGGGTTATCGTACTCCGATTAAGGTGAAAACTTGGTTTTGAGTTCTTTAGGACCAAATGAACAAAATAAAAAAATAAAAAATTAAAAAAATTAAAAAAAAAATTTTTTTTCCTATATAATTTTTAAATTTTCCGATCCAAGTCGGCACGGGTTATCATACTCCGATTGAGGTGAAAATTTATTTCTGAGTCCTTTAGGACCTAATGAACAAAACTAGCCCGTATGCGTTTAAAAATATTGACTTTGACCAAATAAGGGACACCCTAATGTACATATGTATATCACTACACTACAGTGTAACTTGTAATTAAAAGTGTCAACTCTGTTTATACATTTACAGGGTATTTTTAGCTCTATCACTTGCTAGTTGACAGTTTTGGCAATGTAAAACCCCAGGAAGATTACATTTTGAGCTCAGTTTTCATTTCATTTCCAGCTATATTCATTGACTTAAGCTATCGATTACCAATCGATAGCACATTTACAATGCAAATGAAATGTATTCACAGAAATTCAATTCAATTGAAGTTGGAATTTTTCGTTTATTTGAATGTGAAGTCGCGAATTCTTCGCAATAACGTGAATAATGCGTGATCGTGACTGAATGTATTTATTCGATCACGTGTTATCGACTCTGCGGGGTCAGTGTATTGTAATGGGTAATTCCCAATGCACCAAAGAAGGATGAGGGGCAAGGAGTGGGCAATCTTTTGCCCAAGACCAAGGGTACGACCACGAGCAGGCGTCGTGTTCGGGGATCTAAGTAATATTTTTAATAAACAGTTATCAGGGTCTGTTTCAATTGTGTTTCAATTATAAACTTGTGTCTTGTCTAAGTATATCTGCCTAAGATATGGGCATTAGTGTTTTCCCCCAGACAGCTTGATACTTCTTGACATACATACATATTTGTATTTGTGTCGATATGTTTTATACCATTTGTTGCGTTATCAACATTTGGAGCTTTATGACGTCGTCGCGTCGTTCTGACTGACTGATGACGACGTTTTAGGGTCATTTGGAACTCGCGACTCCCTCCGATAGTTGATTCTAGACTGTCGCCTGTGACGATTTCTAGTCCTTTTCAAAGTATCATCATCATTGTATTGTGTCGTGACCGCAAATCAAGCTTGGTCGTCCGCGTTCTCGTCATTTTTAACGTCATCGTCCTTATGGTTGTGTCATTGTGGTTGTTGTCTATTGATTTCCCATTAACTTTTGCCTGGCATTTTTTATGTTTTTTTTTTTCTTTCAACATTTTTTCTTTATTTTTATTTCTGTCCTTCATAACGTAGAATTTAATTTGGTGTCGTATCGTCACTGAAAACTGCGGCCCACAGACAGCACGATAAAAATGTGTGAGAAATTCGAAGCAAGGAACAGAGAAGTTTTTACTTCATTTCATTACGCTTCGAACCTTCCATCAGGACATAAAAATTACCATTATTAAATTGTTCCCCAGTTATTTATAAACATTTGGCAGTCGAAATATTTTAAGCAACGTAGAATTTCACTTTTATTTTTATTGTTAATTCACGCATTGGAATTTGTCTAAATTTAATTTTTCATAATCTAATATTCGACGCAAATACTAAAAATACATTATTGACTTGGGAATATTAATTAATTGTGTTTTATGATGGAGTTTAATTTTTGTTGCTTTGTATTTTATTGGTCTTCCATCTTCCCGAAAATTTAAACTATGTATGAAAAATGAGAGCTTATCAGAGAGATATTGGTTAAGTTGACAGCACATTAACTATTCATATCAAACTAACTATTATTAGTGAATTTCAAATATAGAAATTTAGTTGACAAGTTACGGAAGGAGTTTAGGTTTAAGGCGAGTATAGATAGACCAAGTGGCAAAAAGTGGCAACGCTTTGCTTCCAACTTATTAATCGGTCAACTAATTAAAGAGTTACCTTACAAGGTTACAAATTTAAAGACGGATAAGAATGAAATTTGCGGTTCAATGGCATCTTTTTTCTGTCAGTGTGCAGTTCAATATTTGGATGTTTCGACTCCAGACTGGAGACCTAAAGTCTCGACTTATTCATAATTAAAAGCAAATTTACACATTGTACTTTTACGAGTTTGTTCAATATACTTGAGCGACCCCCGAGATATCTCTCATTATTATTATTATTATTATTTTGTTGCTGCTGCATTTATTTTTTTCATTTTATTTATTTTTTATATCCATTTGCGTTAATTGAAAAATGCGTTTTGTTTAATGAGGCAGCTGGGAGAATAAAACGGAACACAAATAAGAAGAAAAAAAAATTTTAATATGTATGAGAGACTGCGGTTCATTGCGGAGCTGTGTCTCTAAAGATCGATGGTAAATAAATTTGAATTGAATTTGTTGTGGCAATTGGAAGCAATTAACTGTGAAGTACATTTCACTATATATTCGTGACTGTGAATTGTGACTGCGACTGCGAAAAATGTGACTTGTGACTGGGATTGAGGTTGGGGGTGGGGGTCTGTGTTGCTGTCAAACATTTCAATTAAAATGTCGAGTCTCTGGGGCGACGTCAGTTGACCATAAAAACAAAAAAAAAAAACAAAACAAAAAACCAACTGAACTCGACTCAAATTGAACGGGAGATCAGCAGGAGAGAGGAACGCGAGGAGTGGAGAGTGGAGAATGGAGAGTGCAAAGGAGGTGGGGGCAGTGTGTGTGCTCTCACTCGAGCTCCGCATGATCGCAATCATGTGATTTATCCACACATACACATGTACCATATGCATACATACACATGAATGTATATATACACTTGTATATGTAGTTGTAAGTGATCGTCAGCCGATCAGTTTGGACTGTAAACTAGTTTTGGGGCGCAGCAGGAAACACAGTAAAAACAGAAACAGCAACAGCAACAGCAACAAAAACACTTGCAACAAAGTCACGTGATCAACAGCATCAGCTGCCCCGCTATTGTTATGTTTGTTTGTTGTTGTTGTTTTTATTATGAGCGCAAAAAAAAAAAACCTGATTGGCAACAGGCAGCACCAGGGCCAGCAAATGTTGTATTTGTATTTGTTGTTGTTGTTGTTGTCGTCGTAGTTGTCGTTGTCGTTGTTGTCGTTGTTGTCGTCACTTGTGTGCATTGACTATTGACATTGATTGAAACTCATTGCAGTTGGCAACAACTTTGCAGCGTGTTTGGCCACAGTTAAAAAACCCACACAATACATAATATTAAGACAGGAGCAAGATAGCAAGCGTGAGAGCGAGAAAGAGAGCGATGTATTATAAATTTACTCTGCACGTGCTGGCATTTGGCCAGCTGTTTTACTGCTCAGCTGTTAGCCAAGTTAGCAAAAAAAAGCGAACGAACTGTTTAATGATTGTCTGTCTGGCGCGTGAGTTTGGCATTAGATTCAAATTAATACGATATGCGAAACACAAACAGGGCTAACACACATTTATTGTGGATCCTTTTAAGCCATTGTTGTTCTTCTTGCTTGTATTTAAGTTAACAACATTTTGACAACTCTCTGTCTCTGTCTCTCTCTCGTCTGCACGTACATTTTAGCATTTACTTGTGAATGCGCTCATTTCATTAATGTTTGTTTAACTTAAAGCCAGCTGCGGCTTGTTTGTCTACGCATATAATATACCCTGTAAATTAAGAAAAAGCTGTACTTCGACTAACAACACATGTTTAGAAACTTTCACAGAAATCGCAGAAATAACACAGTAATAATTTCATATTGAATTACAAAAAAAAAAACTGAAAATATTCATATACAGAGTATCTGATAATCGTTCCTTTGCCCACCTACTGGTATTTTTATATGTATGCTAAGAGTTTATAACTGTCGGCATAAATAATCAAGTCAATTGAGTTTCAGATCGAATAAATGTGATAAATCTTTGAGCCGCTTCATCAATTGCTTTCTGGAATCGATCAAATAAATCGAGACTTTCGCACCTAAGTTCTCAAATCGCAGAAAAAACACTTCAGTTGAGTTGTTTATCTTATTCATTTCAAAGGAAAGTGTGAAAAGATGTTTGCTTATCAAAGGATTTCTTAAATTTCATTTTTCTAAGGGGCATTTTCTGCATTCGATTTGTGTAACCGTCAATACCATATGATACTATATATAAATATACCTGGAATAAAAGTCTAGGCTTACCAGATGTTATTTTAAGATAGTCTTAATTGTAAATCAAATTGGATTTTTGTGAATAAGATCTTACTGATAACCTTGACAAAAATTATATAAATTCGTTCGTCTGTAGAATAATTTACACTGCTTTTAGAATCACAACAAAAAATGCAAATTGAAATTGAAATCTATTATTTGATTTTGTCTCGTTTGCAGTAAATTATACCTGAGCTCCAATTATGAGTATAATTACGTTAGTCAACTGGATTGACAGAACTTGGTGGAGGATAAGTTGAAAAAAAGTGTTTACATTCCATGGAATGGAAATATGTTTTTTCGTTTTTACACATGTTTGTGAATTACCTGTTCCACATTCCGATAGTGCGTTTTGTAAACCTATGGAATGCTGAACACGTAACTTACAAGCGTTGCCAAATCAGCAAATTTTGAACTTGGTTTAAGCAGCTAGTGCTGCCAGATCTATGAGATATCGATTGAACTAGGAAATCAGAATCATATTTATCTGCTTATTGCGAGAAATGGAAATGAAGTTCAGATGAAAGTTATAGTAGGTTTCTCATTATTTATTGCTGATCATTTTTAAAATATATTATGCGCTTTTAGGATCAATTGTGTTTATTTTTATTTTCGCTCAAATCGAACTAAGCAAAATGACAACAAATTATTTTTACTATTCTCTGTGACTTCATCGAGGGCAATGTGTTGTGTGAGTCGTTTCGAGTCGATAGAGGGAAATAGGGGAGTGTTTTGGGAAGAGGAGGAGAAGTCTATAAATAATATGACAACTATTCATTAAGATGATGTGCCAATTGTGGGTTTAATTGCCGGTTCGCTTTATTGTCTGTTTATTTTGGCTACAACTTTGGATTAGATTCCCCGACACTCATTTGCTTTTGGTTATCATCATCTACGAATATGCCTGCCTATAGAACCAGACAACAATTTTGGGAGCGTTGACAGCGTGCCAAGGTGTTAATCGACCCATTGCCGTCGATAACAGCCATAAAAATATACATATATTATATTACTCAGAAGACTTGAAAGAAATTCAAATTCAATAACGAAGCCAAAACTTAAACTGAAAGCAAAACCAACACCAAAACCAAATCAATGACGATGTTTGTTATGTCGCTTTGATATCGCTTTGATACTAGCGCAAAAGTAAAAGTATTATGAAAGAGGGGAGTTTAATGGAAGGGTGCAACTCTTCAAATAGAAACATGAAGCAAAATTGTCAACAACAACAACTTGACGTAATGGAAAGATTATATATTTATTCAGTTTACAGTGGAGCAACAAAATGTTAGTAAAACATTTAAAATAACAAACTGACTGCTTTATCTACTGAAAAATATGGTGAGTAATTTGACGTTTTCCACTGCAATAATATGCAACTATTTCTGCCATGATATACATTTTTGCACATTCTAGAGTATTATAAGTTAAGGTTTTTTATCCATTCAATACAATCGCTTCAAATTTGCAGCTGGTTTGGCAAATGTAAATTTACAGATGAATTAAAATGTGAAAAAAATCCAAATAGAGATGCTAAACCAGATATTTAAAATATAGTTTATCATTAGCTCAAATTGAATTAAGTCTCGTTTTTTCATAGTCCCATTAAATATAAGCATATTATTTGTGAATATTAAATTTTACGTTGATGATATTATTATTTTATTGATATATTTTTTTTTATTCGAATTCTTTTTAGTTGTACATGAGTTAGTTAAAACGGTTAAAGCAAATTTGCCGATAATAAGGTGCCTGGGAAACGAGGCATACTGTACTAGGTATATAAAAAGCATTTTGCTTCCCATCTAAATGATTTCTTGCACAAATCATGCTTTTTGTTTTCGGTCAATTTATATATTACATTTGTAAACAAGACTTGATTTTATTGACACTGAACCCACAGAGAAATGCAAATGGACAGCCAGACAATCACAATTTACGAGTATAGGTAAATAGCCAAGTACTCGACCAAAGATATGAAAAAAGTCCGACAAGACTGATGGTGGGGAGGGGTAGGGGAAAGACACACGGCGACAAAAGTCGAGCAAAGTCCAAAAGTGTGCGCAGAAATTCTGCTATTAAGTTTTTCAATTTGTTTTACAAACAATACAGTACAATTGTTTTCCCTTCGCAATTTCCCCTTTGAATTTAATTCCATATTTGTTGATATATCTTTTAGTTCAATCAGTCGAACATGTTCTTTGAATAAATTTAAATATTGCAATTCCATGTATATGTATGTGTATATTCGATATATGTATGTGATGACTGATTGACTGACTAACTGAGTGATTGGCAATCGACACACAGTTTTTACAATATTTCCGCTTTACGAATATTAGGAAACTCTACCCCAGAAAAAAAAAATTGTTTTCTTACTTTCGATCAGCTTCAAATCTATTTTCTGAGATCTTGACATGAAATTATGCACGTTTCATCGATTTCTGTAATTTATGACTAAACCTTATTCAAAAATATACAAATTAAGATTAATATTGTTGAAAAACGTACCTACAAATCAAATTTATTTAATTCATTTGTACAGTATAGTATATAGCATTTTTTGGTGATCTATTGCAATAGATTTGTAGAACTAATATAACTAATCCATCGAGAATCGTTGGGACCCGCTTTGTTCCGGCTGATTGCAGCAATTATTCGATGAGCTCACAAAACACATTTGTTGATGTTCATTCTACATATAAATCATTTGTGCATTGAGTATAATATATGATATACTATACACCATTTAGTCCATATAAATATATCCACTCTCTTTTGTTTCGCAATCAAAATGATGCAATTTGCAGATTTCAATTTGCGCACTGGCCAAAACCGAACCAAGCCAAATTCAAATTCAAAAGCAACTGCAAATGATTCAAATGCTCGGTAGCTTATCGGGTTTGTTATCTCATTTATATTTTTGTATACATCCCTATCATTACTGTTGTTTATACCCTTACTAAGGGTATTCTAAAATTACGAGACAATTACCACTTGGACACATTACATATTATTGATAATTATGATCTGTATCTATAGTTTTATGTACACATAGTATTGGATATTTATATTGCTTGAAAAAAACGTGTTGTAAAATAATAGAGTATAAATTAGCTCTATTTTGTTGCCTTTTATGTAAATCTCCGTCTTGGCAAATATAAATACAAATATAAAGGGATCTATATGTTTATCTTTTAGGCCAGAGCTAGCACCATAGACAAACTCACGAGGTTAAATAGAAAGCATGGCGATAAGATCTATAAACAGTGTGCAAATTAGATTTTACTTAACACATGCTCGAATTTATGGTATCTTTTTGCATAATTCTAAACTGATTGTAAGTCGAGACTTCTTATTGGATATCAATGGGAATATTCAAGGATTTTCTCATTCAATAGTGCTCCTTGCTCCTTACATTTCCGCAAGTGTTTGTTGATAGGAGTCGAAAGGTCGCCACTAACAAAATAACCAAACCATTTAAGATGGTATACAATTTTTTTATTTTGCATTATTCAAAATTTGTTTAATTGGATTTTGTCATGATTCGAATAGTATAATTCTATTATGGATTAAGGATTTTCTAATCATTTTGATTGTGGGATTGTATAAGATTTTCAATAGCTGATTTTTTGTAATTTGCCTCGTAAATGATTTAAAAGCGATTAAAAAGTGTTGAAAACGATAACGAATAGCAGTGTGATTAGGAAACACTGTTCTTGGTCATATAATCGACTGATTGACTGACTGACTGACTGACTGATTTGCTTTATCACAAAACCCTACAAAATACGATTCTTCATGATGATGTCGCTGATGATTGTGTTAATGTTAATGTTAATGTTTTGGTTTCTCAGTTCCCTTGTTACGCCCATTTAAATGCATACTATTGATACGTGTTGTTTGTTTTCTATTTGCTATTTTTTTTTTTTTTTTTTTAGAAATTTAAACGGGGGTAAATTTTGACATCGATTAAGTTTTACGAGCATTTTAAATTTTATTTTGCGCATTAAAATGTCAAAGAATGCTCAAGATTTGAGAGTGTGTGCGTGTATGTCTATATAGTCACGAAACCAATCATTGTACCATCATAAAAAATATGATTATCTTATCAATGGGACTTGTTACCAGGCAATTATGTATGTAGTATGTACGGGAACCTGGCAAATAGTTCCATTAATATTTGACATTAATTGTAGAATCTTGTTAGCGATTAACTAAATAATAATTCTTCCGGTTTTATTGTTCAACTTGATGACTTGGACTTTGGGTCCACTTTAAGAAATCAAATCATCATGTTATTTCAGTGTTTCATCATTTGATATTTGGCAACTGAAGGTTCATTTGAATCAATCAAGGAATATTACTTTCATTTAGTTTTACACTGTCACACAGTTTCTTTGTGATATGTTTCAGATACCTTTAATATGAATATCTAAGAAATATATTCAATATGTTACACCCATACAACAAGTGGAACAGTTATTGATATTGATCTTGAATCTGAACTGGCTTGTAATCGGGCTTGTCAGGTGTCAAGGTTACAGTTTATTCGCCTTTTTCTTGTTTCAGGGGAAGCGGCAGTTACTAAATGCACTCGTCAGCGAGATTTTATTGTGTTTTTCCTCTTTTTTATGTTACATTTCGTTTCATCAATTTGTTTTGTTCTTTTTTTTTCAATGTCAGACAGAATTGCTTGCATTTCGTTGCTTTGCTTGAATGTGTCAGGTACCATCGGGTTCTACATCTATACATACATAGATATATGTTTTTATATAAGACATGAATGTTGTAAATGAAACTATTCGACTTGGAGATATCCTTTGCTCAATATAATATAAAATTCATGTGCATTTTGTGTGGTGTTCAACCGGAAAATTGATGAAATAGAAATACTGTATAGGGTATTATGGGGTCAACCTAATAATAAACAGGGTATAATTAGCATGTGTATAAAAGAAAACCCCCAATAGAGCATTATTTGTTTATATTCGACTTGTGGTGAACTTAACAATTCGATCGTTCACTTTGCTATCTATGTGTATGGTCTGTACATTGACTTTGGGAATTACAATCAGATAATATCGATCACCCATTGAATGACGCCCCCTCAAATACGAATGAGGAATACTCAATGAGGCAGTTTTGAATAAGTTGGCGCATTTGACAAAGATCGATCTATTTCCAATAAGTGTAGTAAATCGGTGGGAAGACAACAGTTATCGATAACAATAATGCCAGATATTAGTTGACTATCATCTGATTAGCTTTGTAATATAATATAAGCTAATCATTTGATATTTAATTTGTATTTGGCAAAAGCTGTTATTGTACAATACATAAATATTACTAGTAATATAGTGATAAGAATGTTTTCATATGACATTTCCACGTAAAAATCGAATATGTTCCAAGGCGATGTATGTGTAATACTTATTCTTCATTTGTGTAGTGTTTTAAGCCTATAGAAAGTTTAATAAGTATTATACAAACGTTGCCAGTTCAGCAAATACTCGAATTCGAAAAGTTTGAATATTTTCAGGACATTAGAACTATAAATGTAAAACTTTTTTTTTATTAAATAAATTAAAACTATATAACCGGTTACTATTAGCAAAAATATTTAGAATTTTGGTTAAAAAGTCAATATCTATTACCAAATTAGTTGGAAACAATAGTACTGGAATATTAAAGATATGAGATTGTAAATCAAAAATTTTTAAATGGTCAATCTGTAAATAAACGACTTGTTGATTGAAATACTATAATTTAAGGATCATGTTTAAGAAATATAGAAACTAATGTTTACAATGAGTAGTTTGGCATTAATTTCATTCACATTTGTATCAGATGTTTAAATAAAGATAAGAGTACAAATGGAATGACAATAGAGCCGTCTTTTATATCGTCATAGTATACTAAGTCTTATCGTAAACAAGTTAACGACTAATGCCATATAATAGAAAATTTGCAAGCGAAAAACTAACCTATCGCAACTACAACTATAATATTTGGAGTATTATTAATAGTATTAGATTAATTTTATATATATGTATGCACAAGGAAGAGCATGTGTGTGTACTTACATTAACCAAACTAACGCCAAAGCAAGCGACCCAACCCCATCCGCCATCGGGTGCTACTTTTCTTGGTTGTTTCGTAGTCATTGTTCTGTGTTTTTTAGTTTAGTTGTTGTTCTTGTACTTGGTTGGTTGACTGATTCCTTGTTTTTGTTTTTGTTCTTTTCGCTGCTTCTGCTTTTGCTTTGGTGTTAAATGTTCATATATAGCGTCGTCACTCTATATAGTGCATATATACGCATATATGTATTTCTATATGGGTGTATGTGTATGTGTATGTGTGTGGAAATGTCTGTCTGCCTGTCTCTGGTATTATGGATATTTATCACGCTGTTGCTGCTGCTGCTTCTTCTTCGTCTTGATTTTGTGCGCCTTTTCTTATTTTTGTGTTTTCGAGTTTTGTTTTGATTTTCAAACGATGCGTTGTTCTCGTTTTCTCTCTCTCTCTCTCCCTTTCCCACCGTCGCGATTTGGCTTGGAGATTTTTATGGAGCGCGTTGGATGTATAATTATTGTTTTTTTTTTATATATGTATATTTGTAAATATTTTTGCCGCACACGAAAAAAAAAACGAAAAAAAAGAAAATGAACAGGAAAAGTACAACAAATTTGCGACGCTTTGAAAATGTGTCTGTTGTTTTAGTTTTTGTAGCTTTTTGTCAACGTGCGTTGTTGTTTTGCTTTTCTAAGTTGCTGCCAAGGTTTTTGTTGCTTTTGTAGTTGTTAATTTATTTATACTTATTTACTTTGTTGTTTTGTTATGCTAATGATTATTCTTTTTCTTAATTCTCTTTTACTTTAATATATGTATTATTTTCGTTTTTTATTGCTTTTGTTTCTTGCCTTTCCGATTTGTTTTATCAAATTGTTGTTTCGTTGTTGTTGTTGGTGTTGTTTGTTTAGGGAAATATTTCTTATCTCCTATAATATTGTAAGACACATTTTGGCGCAACAGCAATAAATAAATTTTAACGCGTTCAATATTTGTGGACAAAAAAAAAGAATTATGAAATAAAAATTAAATATTTATTTTCTCTTAGGCGCGATTGTTGTTGTTGTCTAGATTTTACACTTATTTCCAGCTGTTCTAGCTGCACTGCTGTTGTTGTTTCTATTGGCTGTCGCCGCCTCCGTCGCTCTCAGCGTATTCTTGCCGTTTGCTAGCGTGGTCGCTTCATGCAACGCTATTTATTACAAACGGGGGTGTGGGGGCCTAGCCGGGCTCTCCGCATCGGTTCGATGTGTTACGCGCGACTGTTCAATCGATACTGACTGCCCGTCAACTGACTGCCCGCCGATTTAGCCTGCTGTCCAAAGAGAGTAATGGTGAGCGCGAGAGCGTGGAGAGTGGAGAGAACCTATGTGTTTTAGGTTTTCTTGCTAGTGCTTGTGAGTGTGTGGTGTGTGTGTGTGAAGCCGCTGCCTGTCTCTGCTGAGCCAGTGTGTGTCAAGATCGCAAGCAAGCAAGCGTTCGTTCTAATGCCGATAGAGAGAGTGCGCCTGCTCTGCTCCTCAGGTCACTTATTAATGTTTGGCTGCACTTTTGCCAGAAGCGCGATCCCGAACAGCAACAACGCCAACACTTTGGCACCGTTGACTTTTTGCTGCCTGGCTAATTACGCGTCTGCGAACTTTGCTGCTCCTCGTTTGTTTCTTTGTTTAGGCTCGCACGTACATATACAAATGAACATCTGGCTTACGCGTGCATACATATGTATATGCACGCCTAGGTTCTTTGTCTTGGCCATGGCTGGAATAATGTTTATGGTTGGCCTCTTACTGCAATGTTCATTGCTGCCTGCTTCTTGTTTTCATCGCATTGTTTTCACTTCATTTACCCATTGACTCTGTTGCGCAAACGCGCGCTCTGTCTGCGCCTCTCTCGCTTTGTTACTCTCCCTCTCATTGATGCACTCTCTCACTGCACTTGTTACTTGTTGCATTGTTTTGCAGATCTTTGCGTCTGAGAGGTTTTTAGTGTTGCCAGATGGTTCAAATTGTAGCCTGCTTACAAATACGTTACAAATCAACCTTCAGATTTTGGAAATGAGAATTGAAATGGGAAATGAAAATTTGAATGAAACTCAGATACACTCTATGACAAAATAGGTTCCAATGGAACCGTTCTTTGCTTATCTCGTCCGAGGATATTATAATTCTACAATATTTTGTTGCAATATCGTATGCTTTCGATGAAATATGAATTCTCGAAATATGGATTTCCAAAGTTAAATCGATTTCAATGGTTTATTAACGTTTCACATACATATGTGTGGGTTATATTCATCTCGATTTCTTCTTACTCAAAATATTTTCTAAAATTGTTTTCGATATCTCTCCGACTCGTTTCGGTATCTGTTATGATACTCATTCCGCAAGCTAACCACGGGACTTACGGATGATGTTCAATCTTTAGTGAATTTGTAAAAGAAACTTGGATTTGGGGGGTTATAGTGGCTTTTCTGGGTTCGATTGACAGTATTTAAGATAACAGGACGTTAAGCAAACTATGAAATTGCTTTGTCCATAACCGTATTATAATATGATTTTGCACAAGTTAATTGCCCAAGCATAGTTGTTGATTGCAAAATGCAACGAAATTTCAAAAAATTTCCAAACAAAAACAAAAAGCAAGACATTGCAGGAGACAAGACACATAAATATTCGTAGAGAGAGAGAGAGAGAGTCGCACCGACTTGAGGGTGGTTAGTGCCCAAATAGCCCTTGGTCTAACGCATTGTGGATACCCTTTAAACTCAAGAATTTGACAACTTTTATCAAGTTATAGGGCATCAAATAAAGTTGAATTTGAACTGACCTTATGTACGTTTATTTGTTTATTTAGGGAAAAAGGGAACACTATTTTAAATTAATTTTAATAAGTCATAAAATTTTAATTTAAAACAAAATGAGATGGTATTAATATTAAGTAGTAATAATACGTTTTATAAAGATTTATATTTAAAATTTAATACGGTCTACATAAATGGTTTTTATTCCTACTTAATAAAAATAAGTCATTTGCTAGTCGCTTTAGCTCGATTACAAAACTCTTAACAACATTATTGTAATTAGTGATAACAATATATTATATAATTTAAGTTCTTGGATTACGTTGTTTAGGTTTTGAGCTATTTATAGAGATGCTTACGAACGAGCAGTTAACTAGTAAATTTGCGGTCTATGAGTGCATTTGAACAATAGGCACATTGTCTAATATTAGAGTAAAAGGAACTATTGGGATTATGTTATTTTACCTATAGTTACTGGTTTTGTAATATATCCCGACCTTTAAACAGCAAGCAAGTGCTAGTGTTGGTTTTCCATTATTATAATACTAAATATCTATTTAATTCATTCATTTAGCTTTTACACATTATACTAGACTATAAGGAACGCTAATATTTAAATTTTACTTTTGTATTTAACGGTTTTAGAATATATTTAAAGTTATTTTTTAAAATTGCTTAATTTTCGTTGGTCCTTTGGCTCGATTGATTTTTAGCTAATTAATTAAATCAATTGTTCAAAAGACCGGTGAAAATTAAGCGTCTATCAGCACTTCCTTATTGTATGTATCTCTAAGTTTGTCATGGTCTTGTCAAATTATTAAGATATCCATTGCAATCATTATACTAAATATGGCAAAGAAAACTCTTATCTATAGTTTAAATTTATACTGTGTCAAATCCCTTCAAACTTGACTAACTAAATATCTATTTTATTCATTCATTTAGCTTTTACACATTATACTAGACTATAAGGAACGCTAATATTTAAATTTAACTTTTGTATTTAACGGTCTTAAAATATACTTCAAATTATTTTTTAAAATTGCTTTATTTTCGTTGGTCCTTTGGCTCGATTGATTTTTAGCTAATTAATTAAATCAATTGTTCAAAAGACCGGTGAAAATTAAGCGTCTATCAGCACTTCCTTATTGTATGTATCTCTAAGTTTGTCATGGTCTTGTCAAATTATTAAGATATCCATTGCAATCATTATACTAAATATGGTAAGGAAAACTCTTATCTATAGTTTATAGTTTCCATTATTATAATACTAAATATCTATTTAATTCATTAATTTAGCTGTAACACATTATACTAGACTATAAGGAACGCTAATATTTAAATTTTACTTTTGTATTTAACGGTCTTAGAATATACTTCAAATTATTTTTTAAAATTGCTTAATTTTCGTTGGTCCTTTGGCTCGATTGATTTTTAGCTAATTAATTAAATCAATTGTTCAAAAGACCGGTGAAAATGAAGCGTCTATCAGCACTTCCTTATTGTATGTATCTCTAAGTTTGTCATGGTCTTGTCAAATTATTAAGATATCCATTGCAATCATTATACTAAATATGGCAAAGAAAACTCTTATCTATAGTTTAAATTTATATTGTGTCAAATCCCTTCAAGCTTGACTAACTAAATATCTATTTTATTCATTCATTTAGCTTTTACACATATACTAGACTATGAGGAACGCTAATATTTAAATTTTACTTTTGTATTTAACGGTCTTAGAATATACTTCAAATTATTTTTTAAAATTGCTTAATTTTCGTTGGTCCTTTGGCTCGATTGATTTTTAGCTAATTAATTAAATCAATTGTTCAAAAGACCGGTGGAAATGAAGCGTCTATCAGCACTTCCTTATTATATGTATCTCTAAGTTTGTCATGGTCTTGTCAAATTATTAAGATATCCATTGCAATCATTATACTAAATATGGCAAAGAAAACTCTTATCTATAGTTTAAATTTATATTGTGTCAAATCCCTTCAAGCTTGACTAACTAAATATCTATTTTATTCATTCATTTAGCTTTTACACATATACTAGACTATGAGGAACGCTAATATTTAAATTTTACTTTTGTATTTAACGGTCTTAGAATATACTTCAAATTATTTTTTAAAATTGCTTAATTTTCGTTGGTCCTTTGGCTCGATTGATTTTTAGCTAATTAATTAAATCAATTGTTCAAAAGACCGGTGGAAATGAAGCGTCTATCAGCACTTCCTTATTATATGTATCTCTAAGTTTGTCATGGTCTTGTCAAATTATTAAGATATCCATTGCAATCATTATACTAAATATGGTAAGGAAAACTCATATCTATAGTTTAAATTTATATAGTGTCACATCCTTCATATCCCTTGGCCTTTGCACAAGGTCTGAAGAGTGTTTAGTTTTCATCGACATTTTGTTGACAATGCGTCTAGTATACCCATCGTCTCAGAATTTCGAAGTAAAAGAAACGCCCAAATCGGAATTTCTCAAAATTAAATTTAGATATCTTCAAGTTTTATCTCGTAATGCATTAAAATGTAGCGAGTCGACTAAAGCAGCAAGTTTAATTAATTAATGATGGAAAAACATAAATTTCATAATTGATTTTCATATAAATCGAAAATCTTCTTTATTATTATGTTAGTCGTATGTTATGTTTCATATTATATACTGTGTATGTATATTGCTGATAGAGGCAACAGTTGTTGCAGCTTACCCCTATGACTTGGAACGTATGACAATGGGTGAAATAGGAAATTAACTATGTGTCTGACTGACTGAGTTTGATTGATTGACTGACGGAGCAAGTGCTTGACTGACAGCTACTAAAAACAACAGCTACTGCTACAAATTTGTCACAGACTACAACAACTTTTCCGGACTCGCCTGTCCTACATCGAGACATCTGTTTAGCCCACATACATAAGTAATTTGGAATTTCATAAGTTTTATTTAAGTTCAAAAATAAGAGTTAGTTAATTTGTTTCCATAAATTTACGGACTTAATTTATTTAAACTCAACTCTAATTTGAGATACGGAAATTAACAAAATATCTCAATCAATCGTCTAAATAACGCCTCATACTTTTAACCCATTACTTTGCACTGACTATTTGTGGCTGTTAAGCGATTCTTCAATTGATGATCATCAATAAGTCGAACTTGTGACTCGGTCTGAGTTGTGATGCGTTAAGAGAGAGCACGTGAATATCACGAGACATTTATAATCAATGCGAGCATGACCATACACACATCATTCATATATAAATGTTTGTACGTGAATTAATCAGTTTGAACAATCAATGAAACTTGATAATGATGCTTAGATGTTTTTTATTTGAACGCCTGACCGGCTGGCAGGCTTCCTTTGTTTGCTTTTATTAGAATAATGTAATATTTTTAAGGTCCGAATCTCTCGAAACATTCAATGCTATAGTATAGTTATAGTTAAGTACGGAAAAAAAGAGCGCCCTCAAGTTTAAAATAGAAAGAGGAAAGACTGAGAGATTACTCGACTACGATATTATTTGTATTCGGCTGTTCATATCCACATTATTAATTTGATGTAGGGTTTAAAAAATTAATCTAGTTGTCAATATATGTATCCTCTAATAATACGCATATATCGAGTTTTCTATATATACTTTTTTTTAAGTATACAAAATTAAAAAATTAAATAAACTCGTACATTTTGACTATTTATAAGTTGCAAGGCCGAAGATCAAACAAACGCAAACTTACATTATGATTCTGGTTGGACTTCTTAGCTTGTTCTTGCAAAGTTAAAGTTAAAGTTCGACACAGATATGATATTTTAAAGTTTCTGAAAAAAGTGTTAAGGTTCTGCGATCTGTTTTCATCGACATTTTGTTCCAATGTGTCTAATATACCCATTGTATCAAAATATTGTAGAAAACGGAACGCCTGCATCTGCATTTCTCAAGAAATTAAAAGAAAAAATGAGTTTTGAACTAATTGAATATGTTTAAAGTTTCTCAAAATCTTGTTGATCTAACTCGAGTTGGTTCTTTAAAGTGTTTAGTTTTCATTGAACTTTTGTCGACAGTGTGTCGAATATACCCATTGTCACAAAATTTCAGAGTAAAAGAAACGCCTCTAACTGTATTTCTAACAAAATAAATTTTGAATAACAATTTTAAGATTGTTTATTTTCGGTTAAAGTTGCGCTTTTAAATCATTTTATTCTTATGCCAATTATTCTAAGAAACAAGAAGCACTTTTTTTCTACACATCAAGTAAATATGGGATATTAATAGTGTATTAAAGATGTTATGGGAATCAAGCCCGGGATAAAATATTCGGAGCTTGGATCACGTTACATTCCCTGCTAAAATATCTTACCTTTATTTAAATTAAGTAATAGGTAGCAATGATTTACATAAGATTATCGATTGATCAATTTATGTGTTATGTAAGAATGCGATTGTCAAGTGATTTTTGAAATAGTTCAAAATATAAGGCAATTATAAGAAACACTCTTAAGCCTCCCATTAATAAATCAAGTACACATTTTCTTGTTTTAAGCATATAAATAGTTTGTCAGTTTATTTAATAAATCCTTTTTAAGTGATCAACACAAAAGAATTATCAATTCATCAATCACATGCTTGAAGATTTTATTGATTGATGCGATCCGAGCAATCTATTCGGGATAGGCGTCAGAGGCATTTTATCAATAGGTCGACTTAAGGATCCAAAATATATAATATAATTGAAGTTCTTATAAAAGGAAACAAAGGTTATACATATATGTACACAGAGAAAGAGAGAGAATCTTTTAAAAAGGCATATCATTCTCTTGCCATCTTTCTCTTTCTGATTGGTTCAGCCTACAGATTGTTCTGCATTGTTGAAAATTTCCAAAAAAAAATTAAAACTCTTCCCAAAAATTGAGTAAGTGTCGCTCGACATGGAGACAGGAAACCAATTGAGAATTAATTAAAAGAGTTTTAGCAAATATTGTTACGTTCTATTGTTATCATTCTTATCACATCAAAGCCAGAAAATGCTCAACCAAATTTGCATTTGTTTTTTTTACATGTCTTTTGCCCAAGATCGTCTCACTGCGATTTCTTAGCGATAGTATCTGAAAGTAGAACAAAATATTTAATTAGCAAGAGAACCAGCATTCGATTGCATTCATTAAGAAATCCTATTTATAAGCCCTGTGTCTGAGGTGCATTTCTCCAGCCTTTAATTTTTGTCTGATGCATGAAATCAATTTTTAGTGAGTCCCAGTTGGGTACGAATATCACAATTTGTCCAGGTTTCATTTGATGTACGATGATCTTGACATTTTCTTCAAGCTGCTGTCGCTTGAGTTTTTTTTTTATTTGAAAATATTTTATATTTTCTTTCTTACGGGCAGTATTTTCTTTTTTTTTTTTTTTAATTCGGTCATGTTGTTGTGTGTGTGAGTGTGTGTGTTACATAAATTGTAAATACATTTAAGTACGTAGTTATATGCATACAAATAAGTAGGTATGCAAGTGAATTGTTTACTTTACAGGGTAACTTGCAAATCAAGCCCTTTTCACACGCTTAAACGCATAAATGAGATGATTTATGTATGCTGTATGTACTTATGTACGCTATTTATGTATTTATGTATATCTTTTCATGCATATTTGTTACATCAGGATACTCTTCTTCTCCATATCCTTGTCCTCGATTACATACTTACAGATGTCTCAATCTCAAGTTGTACAAAAGGAAAGGGAAAGTGGGAGAAATGAAAATGGAAAAGTCTGTGAAGAGATGGAACTTATGAGGACAGAACATCCTTAAACTAGGACGAATTATTGCTAATGTGTGCGGGTGTATCTGAGTGTGTGTGTGTGGGTGTGTGTGTTATTATTGTTTTTGTGCTGGTCAAATCATAAAATAAAGATCTACATCTGAATATAGATTTCGCAATTTCATTTTTGTTTTTTTTTTTCCTTTCATATTTTATTTTGTAATAAATTTTAATTGGTTTTTGAATGTTGTGGCTGTTTTTTTTTTTTTTTTTTGGATTTTGTTTTTGTCTTGTTTTGTATTAGGCTTAGTTTATATTATATTTTATTTGTATTTGTATTTTATATGTTTACTTAAATTATTTTAGACCATATTATCCAATTGGCATCTTAGAGCTAAGTTATTATTATTTAGATCTCCTCAGCCTCATACATACTCGTATGTACGTATGTATGTATCTATGTACATAATTTCATCAATATTCATCAATTAACGTCATCGCTGTGAAGCGCCATGCTTGCTTTCTGTTATTTTTGTTTATGTTTCTTATGGTTTTCTTTAATTGTTATGTATTTAATTATTATTTAATTGTATTAACAGTTAACAGTTCTTTAGAAATGGTTTCAAAAAGTTTATTATAATGAACATTTTGTTTTTCCATTTTCTCCGATCTTGTTGCTTTTCTATATTTCCTTGACAAACATACGGTGTGAGTGTTTTTTTTTATTTTTTTTATTTTCATTTTCATTTTCATTTTGTTTTTTTGTTGTTGTTTCATTAAGTGTATGTGTGTGTGTGTATGTGTATGTGTATTTTTAGATTCATACCAAACTTCTGATGGGGAACTTTCAGCGCTTATTTCCTATCCATCTATAAATTTCGATAGATTGAAAATGCTCAATTCCATTTGAGAGCAATATAGCTACGAGTATTAACAGATATTATACACTGGATATGTATGTTTACGATCGTCTTTACTCGTAGCTATATTTATTTTGTACTGCTTTGTATTTGCTTCCATTATTAAGTGATCTTGCTAGGGTGTATTTTGTTCTGGTTCCTATTACAGCTAATACAAGTTAAATTTAAGACATACGCGTATCCGCCAGTAAATATCTAACATTAATCTTGAGCTGATCTCTTGAACACTGATATTGTTTTGACTGTTGGAAATATATTATAGTTGGCCGTTCCGAGTTCCACTTTCAACTGAATTTTACCAGACAACTGGACCATTTTACTTTGAAAATAGAACTTGGAACAGTTCTTTATATTGTATATTAAGCATGAGTATTTTGAGCTTAGAAGCGCGAGGACAACCGAATCAGAAGTTCGGTTAGATACTTAGATGAAGCATCAGAAGAATATTAAACTGTTGATATGCGATATGTGATAGATTTGAGTGATTTGTTAATTATTGTGTTCATTGGACTAAGTGTGTGTTAGTATAAGTATACGAGCATTGCATTGGAATTCATTCATGTGCAAAGAGTGTTACGAGGCTTCACCTATGTATTCATCTAAGCATGTGAGTGTGGCTGTGTTTGTGTAGCTGTGTGTGTGTGTGTAGTGTGTGTATTGGCATGTAAATTCATGTTAGATTTTTCTAATCATATCCAAAAAATATTATTGTTTTAGTTCTTCTTGTTGTTTTTGCAGTTATTGTTGTTGTTGTTCTTGTTTAAGTTTGACCTCTAGATAACATTTAATGGTTGTTGTTCTTCTTGTTGTTTTTACATTTCATTTCGTTATATATTTTCATATCTTAGAAATCTCCTGTGTACCGTTGACTTAATTATCTAATTCTCTAGTTTTCATTTATTCCAAATATTTAGCCTATTTTTATTCCATTTATTTCTGTATCGTTATTTTCCTTTTGTTTTTATGCATTCACGGGACACACTAATACATACAAATATGTATGTTGTCAATACAAACATTTGCTGATGTATGTATGCATGCATGCATACTACTCCAGCGTGTGAGTGTGTGTGTGTGTGTGTGTGTGTGTTGGAGTGTATACTCGTTTATAAATAACAATAGCTTAAATCAATCTATCTTAGATAATATCATAATCAGCAGTTGCCATCGACTGCACTTTGTCACAATAAAAACCAATCAATATCATTATGAAATTTACTTAATATTAATGCTTACATTTAAGTACTACATACTTACATTATATAAGTACTCTATACTCGTATATGCTAGACATGTATGTATGCGTGTACACACACAAAGAAACAAACACACATATACATACATACATACGTATACATCAATCGATTTGAGTCACATGCATTCTTATCGAATAAATTCTTGTCACTAGTGTATTACTTACAATTAAAATACAAATTTTGCATTTATTAAATGTATTTTTTTGGGGGGAATTCCCTATCTTGAACACACTTACATATGCATGCATACATTGTACATTTTGTATCTGAACTCCTCGGTGTGTGTCAGTATGAGTGTCAGTGTGTGAGTGTGTGTGTGTTTAACATGCATACATACATACATACATACATACATACATACATACATGCTTGCTTGTGAATACTGTTGTTTGAATACTTTTGAGTGCTGTGACTATACTAAACTTCTTTCATATTTTTCTAAATATCTGAACACATGCACACACACACATACATAAACACATACATATACATAAATACATACATATATGGAATATTTATCTATCTAGGGTTGTCTGATCAATTCAAACGGGATCAAAATTGAAGCTTTCCTTTGTTAATTTCGTTGTGGTGTAGGTAACTCTATACGAAGTTGACAACATCAAACTCTCAAACTCTCTCTTTCTCCCTCTCTCCGTCGCTCTGACGTTCTGTATCTCTCTCTCTCTCTCTCTCTGGCTCGAGTCTGGAATTATTTCAAAACATCGAAAATATAAAGTCAATTCACATTTGTTTGGCATGACTCAGTCTATCTGTCTGTCTGTGTGGCATCAATTGGCGAAATTTCATCTATCCGAGCCAAAGTCAGAGTGGACAATGGTTATGAGAAGACCATCAAAGGCACTTTCTTCCTTATCACCTTTGATAAAGTCGCTAATATCAACGGTATTCGATTTTGTAAAAATCGATATAAGTAAATGTCCAGAACAGGAAGCCTGGCTGCAGAAGCTGCAGAAGCTGAAGAAAAACATTTATCGAATGGAGTTTTATCTATTTTTTTTGGCGCCCAACGTGGGTCAGTGGAAGTACATAAAATAATCAACAGGACAAACTAACATTTAACAAAGTGACAACATTATTTCATTACTATTAGCTAGTATTTTAAGTAATATTATTATTTCCATTCATTCAAATAATACGAAATAGTGACAAGTGATCATGGATACAGTTAGGGTTAAGCAAGTCTCTCTCTATAGGAAACTTACCATGTCGTGACTTCACCACATTTAATCTACTCGTACTTCTAATTGACACTAAGAACCAATTAAGTGGGCGTGGTTGAGACTTCATCGTACACTGAACTCTGCTCTTACCTATACACAATATTACTATAGTAGGTTTTGTTTGGTTCATGCAAATATCTGTATCTATGTATGTATATGTATAAACCATGCAAATGCATCTGACATGTATTTTTTTTTTCTTTTATCAATTTTTTCGTATGTTAGGCTCAGTTTGTCACTGTTTATTGGGTTGCTGTCTACATGTAATATATCTAATTTGAACTACAACTAGCTATGCAATATATAAGTATGTACGTGTATGTGATTCTGTATGCTTATGCATTTTTATTATGTATAGTATCTATCCGAATATCCATCAAATTCATGTACTAACTAATGAAACTTTGTTCCATCTTTGCCCAACATTCAAACAAGCACCTGCTTTTGGTAACCTACGGGTAGACAGCTATAGAGTATAGACTTTTACACATCTATTTAATCAGTTATCTGCTGGTTATCTGTACGATCAGTGTTTGTCCTTAAGCTAACTAAATACATACATGTTGTTACTAATCATCAATGGACTAACTAGTGTACATACCAAGTGTTAATCAGCGCTGAACCAGTTGGAATTATTTAAGAACTTTAATATACATACATATGAAAACTGTATTCACAGGTATATAAACAGAACACAATGAGAAAATCTCAAGAAAACTGGTCGCATCAGTTTTAGCGCATGATCAAATTCATGAATAATGAAGATGATCGATCATCAGATTGATCTACATGCTTTATATATATGTATATGTGTTTATGTATGATGTGATCCTTAGTACTTATGTAGGTATGCCTATAATTGTTATTGTTACAGGTGTTGCTCAATGCATAAGCATATCTAGCCATTATCCTTATCATAATCATAATCATAATCATAATCATTATCATTATCATAATCACTTAGTAAAACTCATTTATCTTAAGCTTTAACCGGTATTTTTTTTGTTTGTTGTCATTAGATTATTCAATGTGAACTGTGGGCACTTGTTGCCACAAAAAATCTATCAGTCGTTATAAAATTTACCCGATCAGGGGAAAACATTTTTGCAGCACATAAGACTACGAATATCATTATCTGGATGTTGATTATTAAATACATACGTACATGAGCATCGGTCTGGTCTGGCTGATCCCAGGGACTTTCTCTAATACTAAATTGTATTCAATGTTTGTTTCTTTTTTTTTTTTTTGTTTGTTTGTTTGTGTTGTATGTACAAATGCTTCAAACCACAACAATAACGAATTGTTACAATTCGAGTTTAGGGGAATTTTTCATTCAAATTCGATAAACCGCAAACAATTTATCGTCTCAACTTTACTTGCTCAAATGTTGGGTTAAGTTGCGATCGATAACTGTGCTTGTGAGTGAAATGATGAAGTTATCGATAGAGTTGCCAGATGTGTTGTATGCATACATACATATGTAAGTGTTTACATTTACAAGTTACAGTGAATACAGGTGATGTTGAATTCAAAATCAGGCGTCGCCGGCACGTCTGAGGTACTTATATTTATATACATACATGCTCCTCCATTTATCTGCATTCGCTTTATAATTTAAGTATAAAAAATGCTTAGAATCTAATTCACATATAAATCCAATAAGTATGCAGCTATGTATGTATGTAAGTATGTACATGTGTGTGTACTCGGTATGTATGTATGTATGTATGTATGTGTTGTTGCTCTCATACTTCGTTAACTTTCTCATTTTGTTTGCAAATTTTACATTGATTTCTCTCATATAGAACTACAAGTAATTATGTATGTTTTAGTAAATATTAATGTATGTATGTAGGTATGTATGTATGTATGTAGGTATGTATCATTAAACTATGTATTTGAGCTGAATATGCTGAAGTACACGAATAAATCGTATAATATGAATGCTTGCCTGCCTTTATCAGTGTTTTGAGTGAAACAATTGTTGCCAAAAGCGAATCGCAATTGCAGTTGCAGCTGTTGTTGCTGTTGCAGAAGCTAAAAATGTTGCAACTGTCAATGTTTATATTCCGGGTAACAACCATTCTCGATTATTTGACCGGATTGACTGTTGTTGCTGCTGCTGGTATCGACTGATTGTTGCTGCAGCTGCTGCTGCTGCTGCTGCTGTTGCTGCTGATGATGATGCTGATATTGCTGATGCTGCTGATGTTGCTGATGCAATTGCAGCTGATGGAGCTGCAATTGCTGTTGGCTTATGGCTGATGCCACTGCTGTGTCTACCGATTGTGACGGCAACGTGCGGCGTGTAGCTGGTTGGATAACACTTCCACTGCTTTCCGTCTCCGTTGAGGGTGGCGAGGGGTAATAATCCCTCTGACTTACATTTATACCATTTGGTACGATTCCCATACCCATTATAGAGTTGTTGTTGGTGGCCGCTGCCGCTGCCGCCGCCGCCGCCGCTGCCGCTGCGGAGGATTGATGATCGCCGTGGTGCTGGTGCGGATGCTGATGGTGGATAACGTTGTTCGTTGTAGCCCCCGACATGGCCCCGACGCCGCTGGATGGTTGGGAATCCGACATTGTGCCGGATTGCGGCTGGTCCAATACCACGACGGATACCACATCCTCACTCGCCCACCGGGCTAACTGTTGTTGAGCTTGAATAAAGTCATCACTAGAAAATAATAATCGTAACAGGAACAACGGTACATGGTAAGAACACAAGGGGGGCTCATCAGGACTCAGGACCTTAGGCTGGACTGGGCTGGGCTGGACTGGACTGGACTAGACTACACTAGACTAAGCTGGACTGGATTTGTCTGGTCTGGGCGTGCGACTGATGCAGATTCCTCTCTTTTTACGGGACTACATCATGCGGAGAATCTTAACCACCCCAAGCATCTCTAACTGATCATAAAATCTGACTAATTAATTTTAAATTATTTTAGGGAAATCCATGTACATAATTAAGAACGTTTCGAGAAAATTCGGTTCAAGCCTTGAATAAATTTTATACAAACATTTTTTCTACTTTCTCAATTGATTTCAAATTGTCCTTGATTTTTCTGTTCTGTTCCTAAATTACCTACACTTACATCTGAAATGATTGGCGATATGTTGGGAATCTTAGATCAGAACTGTACAAATTTATGCATATGTGTGTTGTGAGATTACTTAATACAATAGAATGTCTTTTTAAAAAAACTATCAAGAATTCCCGATTATAAATGGCAAAAAAGAATGTGATTATAAGTTTGAAGTACTTCCATTACTAATTCAGAATGCGAATAGGACTTTCGAAATGAAATGAAGTTGAATTGCATTGGGAGATTTCTATAAATCAGTAAATTAGCAAAAGGAACGGAAAGGGAATTTTTTGAAAAGCGAATCCCTGAAACTTAAATGGGGCGAAGAAGTTAAAGAGCAAGGAGAATGAGGAAGCGAGAGATGGAGTAACGTTAGTTCACTCTTAGTATTATCTCTTCAACTGAAGTCTTAAGGAACCGGTGTGAACCTCAAGAGGTACTTCAATCTCACTTTGATCGTTAGAACTGTATACTATAGGAGAGAAGAATTTAGAAGTGGTCTGGATGTTTAACTGGAACTATGTGTACCACAGGGAACCACTGAGAGCATTTTGACTGAGAGAGGCGACAGTCGAAAATCATGGTGAAAAATATATGATAAGACTCAAAAAAAAGGGACAGTGGTGATTGAATATTCCACCTTACTATAATTGCATATTGAAAATGTTCAGCTTGATGGGCGTTTAAATATGGGGGCGAGATGGCGACTTGAGGGTGGGTGGTGGGTATTGTGAGAGAGAGAGAGAGGGCGGTGAGTGGTTGTTGTGGAGAGACGTGGAAGTGATGGAGACTTACCTTTCGCTCTCGGGCGTCTCCTGGGGATCGAGTCGTGTGTCGAGGGCGCCGCGCTCATGATGATCGGCGCTTTCGTAGATGCCCTCGTCATCCTGGTGCAGATGCGTGTGGGACGAGTGGTGCGATGAGTGTGGGCCGTGTGTGGCATGTCCATGGGCGTGCGAATGGTGTGTGTGATGGCCGAATGTATGCGGAGAGTGCGTCTGATGCGTTGGATGGCGTCCAGCTGGAGCCGGCTGACGGTAACGTCCGCCATAGGCAAAGCGCGTGTCCTCGTCAGAGCGGGGCCGACAACGGCTGCTGTAAGACGGGTGGATTGTAGCGGTTTTCTGAGATTGAGCTGCTTGCTGATTCGAGCTGTACCAATAACAAGAGCAAAAAGCAATAACACAACACAAAAATGTTCAAAAATCAAAAATTCCAAAAAAAAAAAAAAAAAAAAAAACGAGAAACGAGAAACGCAATCAAAAATATCCTTTAGCATTATTTCAAATCAAAGCAAATGGAAATGTGTTGTCATGTTGGAATTGAGGATCTATCGATATACATATATCGAAATGAAGATGATGGAGACCGAGACAACCGAGAAACCCGATTCCAATAAGGAGTTACGGATACCAAGGACAACGCTAGAAACTCACTCGAAAAGAAAATGCAATTTTTTTGTGTTCATATGATAACTGAAAACAAATGTTTTATCATGGATATATGGATATATGTATGTATATATGATATATGTATGTGCGAGTATGCATGTAGTTCTATATAGAATATGTCGGGCTGAGCTTTGTTCATTAACTTGAACTTTAACTATACATAACTTTAAGTCTGACTAGGGGAATCCCCCATTCATTTATGTATTTTTTTGGGGGATAAGCTACTTTTGATATTGTGGGCGTGGCAAACGCATGGGAGACCAACCTTTATCACACAAGATATTCCAGTCTGAAGCCTGCAAGAAATTCGAATAGAAAGTTGCGTTGGCTAAAGTCGTTCGCTTCAAATCGCTGAGGTCCCCCAAAAAAGAGGACAACAGCACACATGCTTCATCGGTGAGTGTGAGTGTGAGTGTGAATGCGTGTGTGTGTGTGTGTGTGTCTGTGTGTGTGTTTGTGTGTGTATATATGGGTGTGTGTATGGGTGTATATGTAGGCGTTTCCGGTTGCAATGGCTGCAAATGTTATTTTGTGAAAGATGTTAAAAGCCAGAGTATAATTAACGCTAGATCCATTAAAGATTGAAGCAATTGCGCTACAGTTATCAGGATATATATAAATTGAACTGGGTGATAATACGAGTACAAATAAAACATATTGCGGTTATAAGACAAGCAATTTTTTTTTTTTTTTTGGTTCTGGCTACATACGAGTAAGTTCTCAGTTGAATCGCAATGTTGAAACCAACATCCAACAAATTACGTATACGCATACGAGTACGAGATACGAGTTACGAGTACCAACCAGCAAATCCTACGCTAGAATAATTCAAACAAGGTACGAATTTGTGTGAGTGTGTGTGTGAGTGTGTGTGTATGTGTGTGTGTGTATCTGGAGAGATGCAAAATAAATGTAACTCCTATGCATGATAAGCAGCAGTTAATCGGGACTTTTCGGACTCGGCGATTAATTGATTGTGGATTGTTTTTTGGTCTGGGATAGGGATGGGAATTGTTATTGGGTTATCGTATCGTAATCGAGAACATAATCGGTATCGAAACTAACCCTTGCGAGGACTCACTACAAGCGGCGGAACTATCTAATCTATAGTGTCGATCGGCCTCCGTTTCCGACATGCGTATATCTTCGGAGCCACTGGGACTCATGTGTCGCGACGAGTGGTGCTCCAGCTGCCTGATCAGGTCCTCCAGATTGCGTATACGCAGTGGGCCAGTCGATGGTGCATCATCGTCATCGGTTGGCTGCTGCTGCTGCTGCTGCTGCAGGGCCATTCCACTTGGCTGATGCAATTGATGCTGCGACCGATGATGATGCATCATCGCACCACCGTGACCAATTGCATTCGACATGCCACCGGGTCCGCCAATGCCACCGCCGACACCCCGAACGCCGCTCAAGTCGGCGCCGAGCGACAAGCCGCCAAGTGCCGAACCGCTGCCATCCAATAGAATGGCATGGGTGGCGCCACTGTCGCAGATATTCTCGCGGGAGCTCGACTTGGAGCCACTGGCCCGCTTATACGACGGCTCCGCCGAGTAACCCAGCTGGGCAGAGCTGCAATCCTGCAGCGTCTTGCGCAGCATCTCCTCGCTGAGGCTGCCGCTGCCGACGGGCGTATTGCCGGTGCCAGTTCCACGATGCGAGGCCGCATTTCGCAGTGCCTCCAAGATGTCCTCGTGATATCCGTTCAGGGACTTGAGCGTTCGCTCCACTTCCGAGGCGGCGGCGCCACCAATTGTGGACGCCTGTGTGCCATCCTGTGTGATCAGCTCGAGGTTGTCCGACTGGCTGTCATCGCACCACTTGTCCTTCAGCTGCTCGCCGTGCACAAGTCCGTAGCCATGCTTCTTCAGTATGCCCTTCTCTGTGGCGTCCAAAATCGTTGTCGTTATCGGTATCGGTATCGGTTTCAATCAATTGATGGTCAAGTCACGTTTCCATGTACATGCAAAAGAACATACAAATGTGGTACAGTCAGACAGCAGAGAGAGCAGGACAGCTCAACGTATACACAGAAAGAGACAGAAACAGAAACAGAAAGAGAGAGAGAGAGAGAGAAAGACAAAGAAAGACAAAGAAAGAGAGAAAGAGAAAGTGCCGCACAGTGTGATCACTCGATTACATTTGCTTGATTAAAATACAACTTTGCCTGCATTATCAATTAACCATTAACATCCTTAACTATTATATTTACTTAGTACATCTGTCACTGTCCGTAACAGTTTCTCTAAAGTGTCATAATTGCGAGTATATTGCTCAGGAATTTTCAGATTTGGACTCGTAATTTAAAGTGGTTCTTATTTCCAAAAACACTCCAATTTCATAAATTGATTTTGGTTTTTGAGTTAATTTTGTTGCTCCATTCAAAAACTCAAATATTTCATTTGTTGATTATAATTGTTCAGTTTATTATTTGTGAGCTTGCACAAAATTGTTATTCTACGTTGATATTGCTCGTACAATTTCGGTGGAGTAAGAAACAAAATCGATTTAAATTTTTTTTGATTTAAAGTTGAGACATCGCATTGAAAATAAATGTTCACAATTATTTGCGAGAGTATTTATACAAAATTCGTAAGTTTTTTAGTTTAATAAGAATCATTTTATCAAATGATTATCCTCAATCTTGAAGATACTTGATTGATTTGTTGACATACTTATAAGTTACAACTGATGCAAGAAACATTTCAATTTGCTGCCTTTTCAAATGCAACCGTATCTACACATAATAGCACCAAGATAGGTATTTAGTTATTTTTTAAGAACATTTTTAGGATGCTGTAGAATTTATAGCAAACTGTAGCATTAGCTAAAGCATCAAGCTCTTTAGAAGACAGAACAGAAAACGTACATAAATTCGCTAGTGTGTTTTTTTTTTTCGTCAAGTTGATAAACTTTGTGTGTATAAATAGAAATAAAAACAAATGTCTGACTCGTATGAAAGAGACAAAGAACGAAATATATATAGTATATATATTTTAAAATATGTACTGTGTTTAGCTAGCTTTAATTGTTAATTTAAGTACGATTAGTTTGTCGACCTACTGAGTTTAAATTCCTAAAGTTTGGTTCCCGAGTGGAGCCAATATTAAGTTCTTTATTAAATATATGTATATTGTATATAGGGGCAACTATCTTATGACTACAAATGAATTCAATTAGATAAAGTTAATTATGTAAAATAGCAATTATGTATTAGCTGCAACGGTAAAACGGGTAACGACAAAAGGCGCTGAGTTATGTATATAAGTATTGTATGTATGCATGTATATATGTATGTTTGTTATTGTGTATACTCTATATATTTATATAAGAACGTCAATTAACTTGGTACTTGGTATACCTATGCATAGCAATATGATATACGTATACGATAGTATTGTTTAACGATAGTATGTGTTGGTATTTAAGTATTTTTGTTGGTATTTATGACCACTACACGAGCATGAGTATTCGAGTATGTTGTGAAGACAAATATGATTCGATATTAACCTGCATGTGATTGATCATCCTCACCACCCGTCGTGTAGCGACGTCCATGTAGATTCTTATCCCTGTTTAAAAAACATTAAGTTAGAATAATAGTTAATTTATAAGGAGTAATGGCCCAATTCCACTGCGAGCATATACATCAGGTGTGCCACAGAAATCGCTTTCACTTCAATTTCATTTCGCTGTGCCACAGGTAGGGATGGCACGATTAATCATATGATACACAATAATCGATTATTTTGCTTCCATTGGCGATTTAATTGTATCGTAAAATGGGTTCCGATTAATTGAAACACTAATCGATTATTCGATCAAATAATCGCGTCTTTGCCAAAATGTTTTCGGGGAAACACACATGGAAATTTTATTCCAATATGAATACATTATCTACTGGCAAGGTAGAGTTCGATTTATGGGCCTATCACAAGTCGCTGGCACACAAACGTCGTAAAAAATGCCACGAATTTTCTGAAATCGAAGACGAGCTCAGTGCCTGGGAGAAGATGCGTACAGTGTACCCAAAACTATACACAATCGCTAGATATTATATATTGCTTCCTAATAGGCATTTCAGTGCCAGGAGAGCGCCTATTCTCTAAAGCGGTTGCTACTGCTACTGAAACTAGGATCAGGTTAACCACCGCACATCTTTCAATATTATTGTTTCTGAATTTCACATTTAATATGTATTTATAATTAATCATTTGATTAATCGATTATTTTTATTTTTCGTCGATTAATTGCAATTAATAATCGCGTAGCTTAAATTAATCATATGATTCCATAATCGATTAATACATTTTTTTTGCCATCCCTAGCCACAGGTCAATTCGCAGAATAATTTTGTGCGGAACGAACTAGCGCTAAATCCGCTGGCGTCCGATGCTGCCACCTAGTCCGGTTTAGATTTTCCAAGTCAGGGTCAGCGATGCCACATTTTTTAGTCAGAATTCGAAGTAAGGTATTTAAAAAAAAGATTAAAAAAAATAGATCTTTTGAGGTAAATCAAGTTTTACTGAAAAAAAACCTTTCGCTTATTGTGCAATTTGTGAAAACATTTTTCACGAAGAGTTGCCAGACTAACGGCATACAATTTCTAGAGTTGTCTAGTAACTTTTATTTTATAGCGCCAGTTACTTTTAAATCAATTATTACATAAATAAATAAAATTATGTTAATTAATTAAGAAAAACAAATAAAAGCTTATTGCTCTGCAATGATAAACTTAAAGTTGCTAATCAAACCCTTGGGTAATTTAATCTGAGAAGGTGCCAACCCTTAGCAGCCTCGTTCGAAAAAACTGGTGAAAATGCTAAAAAAAAATTAAATCTCTCGAAGTTCTGTGGCACCGGAAATTTCCGTGCGGAATTGCTTTCTGCGGAATTCTATTTCGCATGCGATTTTTATGGCACCCCTGAACGCGACATTTGTACGACTTTAAATAAAAAAAAAATGGCAAAAATTGACATTTTCAAAAATGTTTTCTCACGTGTTTAATGCATTTTATCAACTTTATTCTTATGATAAAAGACAATCTTTGAAGACTTGTCGTTTTTTAATTATTTATAGAAAACAATGCATGGCGAACGCGACGAAAAATGGAAGTCATTTTTGACTTCATCTTGACAAATGCGAAAGTCTGCCAAATGTGGCGAGTAATTTGGAAGAAAATACTCTTAAACCATAATAAAATAATGTAGTTTTCCATTTAAGAAATAATTTTGATATGTAACTACCGTTTTATATATTTTACAAGTGTTATTAGTAATTTGTAACGTGACATCGCGAACGTGACAAGATTTCCACCTAGTTTTTCCAAGAGTTTGTTCATCAAATTTTATTCTATATTCCGATATATAGCTCTAAGAACTTGTTTTAAGTTAAGCTTTCAATATATTTCTATATATTAAAATGGTTTATGTTACAATCTTACTCCCTGAATTAGTGTAATCGTTAAAATACAAACGGTCCATTTTGAAAATCAATTTTTAAGAAAATAGGCAAAAATATGGAAAAAGTGAATTTATTCCAATGTAGAATCTATATTTTCATCTTATTGAATTTCTTCTAGCGTATATTGATAAAATAAATAACTTGAATACATTTTTGGAAGAAAATTTCACAAGATGTGAGTTTTTAATCAATTTTACGTTTTTTGGCAAGGTGGACCTTTTTCTGGAAATGCCCATATGTAAAATTTTGTGAAATTATGTACATATGTACAGCTGCGGTGAAAATAATAGCACCGCTCTTTCTTTTACTATAACAGCTATTGTAAGTCAAGTCTTCAAATTTAAAAAATATATTTGAAAAGGTCATCTAAATTCCGTTTGAATGATGTATAACTTTCCTTAACCCATTAAGTACCCATTAAAATATTCGAATTTTAAAAAAGGTCTACCTTTTCAACTTTTTTCCTCGATTTTTTCCAAAAAATGTTGGGATGCAAAAACATTCTTCAAACAATTTTAGGAGTAACTGCAAAAGAAATTTTTCAAAAATATTTTTGCTAGTATTTTTTTTAATATTTTGAAAATCCTAAAAATGACAATTTTAACCCATTTTTCCTCATTTTCATGCAAAAAGTGCCTTTTTTGCAGTTTTCAAAATATTAAAAAAAATACTAGCAAAAATATTTTTGAAAAATTCGAATATTTTAATGGGTACTTAATGGGTTAAGGAAAGTTATACATCATTCAAACGGAATTTAGATGACCTTTTCAAATATATTTTTTAAATTTGAAGACTTGACTTACAATAGCTGTTATAGTAAAAGAAAGAGCGGTGCTATTATTTTCACCGCAGCTGTATGTATTCGCTCAGTGGAATTCGACCAAAAGAGAAAAGAGCTCACCTGAATCCCGCCTGATTGGCATAGACCAATTTGCTGGAACCATCTAGTGATACCTCCTCGACGGAATGATGATTGGGCGCCGTTGCCGCTCCCCCATATCCCTTCGGTATGGGCTTCTTTGAGAAGGGCGGATCGTACTTAAGGGTGGTTGTCTTGCGTCTATGTTGATAGTATGTTGATACCGACGTCGAGAGTTGTTTGATTCGATTTGTTTATTTTTGTTTATTTGATATATATATGCGTTATATTTGAAATTTAATTCATAGATTTGTTTGGATTTTTTTTTTTAAATATATATATTAGCGTATATACACACGCAGAGGGGGGGCATTTACATGATTTACATATACATATATGTATGTTGAGTATGTAGAATTGAATTGAGTTGAGTTTGGTTGAGTTGAATTGATTGAAGCGTTAAATGGTGCGCATATGATTTTGATTTATAATTCATTATGAAATCATATTTGCATTTCGATTTATGCACAAAATCATTTGGGATACGTTTTTTGATATGGTTGATTGGTTGATCGGTTGATTAGTTGATTGGTCGTTGGTTGTTTGGTGGATTGATTGATTGATTTGAGATACGATAATATACATATATATATATATAACATGTGTTTTTGTATTCGAAGTGTATGAGGCGTAAAGTATGCCCAAAATACACACACCCACAGACATACACAGACACAGACACACACACACATCCACACACAATCACGCACAGAATCATTTCATAGACACAGACACATACACATGCACACATACACACACAGACACACAGACATGGAGTGGGTGTGTGTACACAAGGCACAAGGTGTGTTTACATACAGAAATTTGTTTGATTTCATTTAATTTGATTTAATTTGATTTGAATTTTGATTATGATTTTGATTTAATTTGGATTAATTTTGATTTTGATTAATTTTTGTTTGTTTGTAATTGTTGTTGTTTGTTGTTGTTCGTACAATTTTTGTTGTAATTGTAGTTGTTGTTATTGTTGTTGTAGTTGTTGTTGTTGTTGTAGTAGTAGTAGTAGTAGTAGTTGTTGTTGTTGTTGTTGTAGTTGTTGGGAAACGAAAGGTTATGATGAGATTCTTGATTAATAAAATGCTCGCAATAGAATTCTTGTTGTCGTTTTATTTTTTTTTTGTTCTGCTTTTTTTGTAATTGTTTTTTTTTTTTGTTGTGAAAGTAAAATTAAGTGCCACATAAAGAATTTTGTTGAATGCAAAGATAAATACAAATAAAAATACATACAGACACGCCCCGCAAACGATAATTTATAAATACAATATATACAACAATTATGTGAAACATTTAAATTCATTTGTAATTTATATCTTCTATTTTTCAAATGGTGGAGGACATGTGTGTATGTATTTGTGATATGCACGAGACACGAGCTGAATACATTGAATGTGCCGCAAACAAAATCAAAAATGAAAATTATACAAATTATGTACATAGATATGTAAAATATGCATTAACAATGAAGTCATTCTTGAATGAAAATGTTTGGATACCAGATCAGACAAGACAAAGACAGAGATTATGAGTGAAAGAGATATAAGTATGTATGTAGTATATGCAGAGATAGACAGAGAGAGAGAGAGAGAAGAAGGGAGAGAGAGTTCGTATAGGACAAAGAAGTTGATTAGAAATTTCGGGCTAACACACATTTAAGTATCAATGAAATTGTTGTCAAACACTCAACGACATAGTACAAAGCACAATAAATATTTGCGTCATTTTTGAATGATTCGCATTTAATTAATTTCACAGTTCATTTTGTTAATGACATGTTCTGTGTGTATGAATGTATTTATGTGTTGTGTACGTATATGTGTGTGTGTGTGTGTGTGTGGTCTCACTCTATATGTACATACATATGTCTGTGTGTGTGTGGGTGGTATTTGTGAAATGGGCACGGAAAAAGGGATAAAGATTTAGATATAAAGAGAGAGATGGAGAGACTGCATTCACCTGTCGCAGACATACACATACATACCAAGATTCATTCATGCATACATATATAGACTCACACGCTGATACACACATACATAAATATATACATTGATACATACATCCAATTGGAGCTGCCAGGGGGATAAACCACAGTTATTTTACAAGTTGGGAAGATTTCGATTTCGAGACAGCGAAAAGAGAGTTAGATAGTTTGTGAAAGAGATAGATAGATAAGAAAAGAGAGACACAAGCATGGATGAGACATACATACATACAAGAGGGGGAAGTAATAAAGTAAGAAAGCTGAAGGACGACAAAAATGGTAGGGTATTCGATTTGTATGTACATATGTATGTATATTTACATGTATGTATATATGTATGTATATGCATGTATGGCATGTATGTATGTGTGAGTCTATATATGTACATATGTATGTATGTTTGTATGTAAATATGTAAAATGGGTGACTTAAAAGAATTATTCGTAGTAGCTTGTACTAAAGGCACCAAATCTCTTCACAGTATAATCTCCTTATCACAGGACGGGATGCATCATTCAATGCATACTAAGTCTAATTTAATTTTTCAAATCATAGCATTTAAATTTGAGGAATTTCTCCAACTTTTAAATTTCTCTGCATACTTCTGAGCAGCGCTTAAATGTGTGATTGGTAAATAATTAAATATTGTATAGCATACTTTTAGGCCGCGCTTGTATTATGCATCCTTAACTAATTGTAATATATCACAGCATAGTTTGAGGCAGCCATTAAATTCACATATTTAATAATTCATTGCATACTTTTAAGCAGCACATGAACATGTATCTCATTATCGAAGTAAAATCAACCATAGTATAATTGAGATACTATATGACCAAGATTATTGTTCAGAAATGGTATGTATATATATATTCGTACCGGATCACAATGGGCTGTGCGCTTATGTATGAATAAATGGTAGGGTGCTTTTTTAAACAATTGTATTTGTAAATGTGGTTGTATGTGACTGTGGTGTGTGTGTGTGTGTGTGTGTCTGTATGTGAGTGTCGTGTGTGTGTGTGTGTGTGTATGTGAGTTTCGTGTGTGTGTGTGTGTGTGTAATTGTGTGTGTGTCGTTGATATCGAATATCGATGCACATACGATAGTACACAAAGAAAACATAGAGAGTGAAGTTCATATATGAATGTTTTCTGTGTGTATATTGTATAAGAGATGTTACAATTAAATATTTAATACAAATAGGCTGTGATGGCGCCTCATCGGAACATCGCTGGCTCTCTCTGGCAGAAAGCACCACCATAACTCAAAGTCAGTTTCGTCTATGTTGGGCCCTAAGCGCAACAGATATTATAGATCAGATCATCATAATAGCCATCATTATAGATGCCTATATATGTATGGGCAAATGCCTCCCAACCTACACACACAATATTTTATTTAATTTTTTTTTTTCTTATCTTTTTTTTTTGGCTTTGGGCTGCAAGTAAGCAGGGATTGGGGGCCATATTACTTAGTTCTTGTCTATGGATATGTGCGCTTGTGTCAGTGTATATGTGTGAGTGTCAATATATGTGTGTGCGACTGTAACTAAGTAAGTATCATAATAATGATGTGGCATTTTATTTGTTTTTTTTTGTTTTTTTGGCATATGCATATAAGTTATATACGAGTATTTCGAACATGTTGGGTATTTGTATTGGATACTTTTCAGGAAGACTAAACTGAACAAAAGTAGTAATGAAAATAGTCCACAAGATCAAGATCATGATCACGATCATGATTAGTCATCACAATCACGATCACGATCACGACGCGCTGACCACAATCGCCATTTCTTTGTTTTTGTTGTTTGTTTGTTGTTGTTGTTGTTTTTGTTTTTGTTATTGTTGTTGGTTGGCCTTTTACCATTGGTTTCAAATCTTTTCGTGATTTTTCACTCATTAACAATAATCAAAAATAATTGATACTAATATACAAACAAAATAGGCTATGTAGTTAAATAAAGTTTGAAATAAAATATAAATATGCACATGTTATTATTTTATGTTGTACTTTTGTGTGTATCAATAAAATCACTACAGTCACTTCCTATTCAACCATCTAAATGTTCATGCAAAGCTCTTAAGGGACCATAACTTTTTGCATTTAATATATTAAGTACAAAAATCTATCATTTTATGTACCTTTTGATTTAGTGGCTTTTCTTTAAAATTTTTAAAATCCAATTTGAAATTCGTATTATTGCTAAACTAATCAACTTCAAATTTTATTTGCCCAGCAAATTTTACAACAAAATGAATTTTAATTCGACTCTTAGACTTTTCCGATTTACAAATTTCTGTGAAATTGTGGCGAGATGGGATCTGGGTTTTGGAGTAATTTTCTCAATCTTAAACCGATATATTTGCAATAAGTGTTATCAATCGCACTGCGGTCTCCAATGCCGATGACTAGTTGAAATCTTAAGATATTTTAGTAGTGCCTATCTGATCTATTAAATAATTAAGTTGTAATAATTGTTTTTGAATTCAATTCAATAAAAATACATAAGATATGTACTATAAATATTTAACTGGGGGACGGTGTTAAAAGTGCCTATTATAAATATTTCTAATAAATAGAATTTTTTTTTTTTAATATATAATATTAAAAAAAAATAGATATACAATTATTTGGAAAAAAAAAGTAGTTTGTCTGACCATTGTGTGGGGCTAAACGCCTTCAGGAACGGATTGTGAAAATTAGATGCTACATCTGAATATAATGGATGATATATCATATATGTGTGCAACTGTACATGATGTTGTGTGTTTTGGTGTGTGTGTGAGTGTGTTTGTTTGTTTTTGGCTGTGGGATTGTATTGTTATATACATACATACAGTATGTATGTATGAACTGGATATAATAATATTATACATATGTATGTACTTGCATGTGAGTACATCTTTTTTTATGGTTTAGGTTAAATGAATACACTTATATGCACATACATATGTATGTAAATATATATTCGCATTCATATTCATGCAGAGCTCGTGTATGTACATAAGCAATACATACAGAAGTTGAAGTGTATTGTTTGTGTTAGGAACTGGTGAATAAGTACATAATAAGTAAGTGAAAAATGGAAGCCAACAAGCGGAATAGTTTATGTACAATTTATGTGCATGCATAACAATGTTTGTATGTATAAATGTATGTATTTGTGGATGTATGTATGTATGTTTGTATGTATGTATCTATCGCGTTTCTAGTTCTATTTACAATTGCTCAAATACATACATACATATATGCATACATACATAGGGCACACATACATGCACATATGTACTATGAATATATAGTATATAGTATAGTTAAAGTTTATACTTGTGCATGTGAGTGCGATTCTCAAATGGGAGTTGAAATCGAAACTCAAAAACATAAATGACTATGCATAACGCTTACTACATATACATACATACACACACACACACACACACACACACATATACACATGCATAATACATATGTACGAGTATGTATGCATGGATGTGTGTGTGCGTATATAGTTATGTACTAAATACTACGACTCATAATGAGGGCAACATTTTGACATAAAGAAAATGATTGAAAAATCGTTAACAAAACATATAAACAAAATATTGAGTTCATTTTTTTTTCGATTCTTGTTAGTGTTTTTTTTTTTGTAATTTTTCAGTATTTTTTTTTTCTTGTATTTTCATATTTTTTTTGCAGTTTTTTTATTAAACTTTTTTTTGTTTTGATTTTTGTTTGTTTAATAATTTGTAAAATTTGTAAATTTGTATTTTTGTATTTAGAGCTGGCTTTTTCATTACTTCTTTTCAACTAACCTCAGACACAGGGAGAAGTTTCTATGTACTACAACTGACCTGTAGCACAATGCCATCAAGGTGAATGTTATAAAAACGAACCCTACAACTGACATTAGAACACCGACTAGGAACACTGTATTTGAGCCGTGGTAGTTCTCTATACGAGATATTTTGTTAGCCATTTGTTTCGATACAGATGTGTATTGTGTGTGTGTGTGTGTGTGTGTGTATGTGTATATTGTATGTGTGTGTATTGTGTGTGTGTGTGTGTGTAGAGTTTAATGCGATTACATAGATATAAATACATATAGGTAGGGAATATGTACAATATTATGCATACGCCGCGTTGTATTTAACAATAATATTTGTTTTTTTTTTTGTTTTTTGTTAACATAGTTTTTCGGTTTTGTTGAATACAGTTTTATTTTTTTTTATTGTAGGATTTGCATACGTTACGTTACGTTGTGATATACCAGTTGGTGTTTATTGTTGTTGTAGTTGTAGTAGTAGTTGTTATTGTTATTGTTATTGTTGTAGTTGATGTTGTTGTAGTTGCAAACGTTTTATTTATTAATATTTACACACACACATATACAAATATATATGTATACCCATAAATATAGTTGGCATAAAGTGTGTATATATATAAATGGATATATATAGATCAGGTTGAAGGCGTTTGTTGTCGTCGATATCATTATTGCAGTTGGTTGGGTTGGGGTCAGCCGAAAAAAAACAAAGCAAACAAATAACATTTTGTACGATTTTTTCTTTGCTAAAATTTGACGGTTTTTTTTTTGTTGTTTTTTTTTTTTTTTTGGTTTTTCATTTTCTTTTGTTTTGTTTTTAAGGGGGTGGTGTGACAAAAAGTTGTACAGCTCAGCACACAACAAAAGGCAACTTTTGCATCAACAATCGCTATCACACAACGTCACACACAAGCATACATATTCGTGCATGTGTGTGTGTGTGTTTACTATGCGTGTTGCTGTTGTTGGTTCTGGCCACAAACGCGTCGAATGAAGCCGAAATCAAACGATTCTCACAGTTGCGCCTCGACTTGACACTTTAGTCAGGGTTTTCTACAAAGCGTTAAATATTTTTTTGTTACATTTCTCTTTTCTTTTTGTTTTTCCTTTGTAGTTTTTCAGTTTTAGTTGTTTTTTGCATTTTTGTTTTTTGAAATTTCGGCAACACCCCGGCTATGACAATGGTAATCCAAGCTATGCAAGACAATCTCTATAACAAAAGGGCGCACCTGCCGTATCCGCCTGCCTCTACTCATACGTATGTATGTATATTTGTGCGAGGGAATTATATTGTATACATATATATATATTACAATATTTAATATTGGATCTGCCCCTTTCGTATGAAGAAGACCATTTAAGGTCTTCAGTCGAACTTGTTGATTACGAAACTATTCTGAATACCCTACTCGAATGAGTTCAACTTAATTATACTATGTATAACCCCTAAGATGTATGTACATATGTATGTACATCTATCAGGCATGTTCTTAAAATCTCTAACGCAAAAGTAATTTTTAATGTTTCTGTAAGCAAGCAACCAATGTTAAGTAACAAAAGATTTGTCATGAGGTTTGAAAAATTCCTCTTCTTGAATGAAATTCCATTTATTTTGAAATTGAAAAAAAGTAATTAAAAAATAATAATTTTCAATGAATACATATTAAATAAAAACCACCAATAATCATAATTTTTTTCGTTTTTTTTTTCCACAAAAAATTAGATTTACAAGTAAATATTTTACAAACATACACAGAAAAAAAAATGCCATTCTAAAATCAAGCCTAAAATACTTGATTTAAGCCCGCATTTTTTAAGTATGTATTCAGGATTAAGCTGAATAATCAAGCCTGTATCGGGATTAAAATGGGAAAATACACATTTGCTGAGCGCGAGAGAAAATTCTCTCTCGGCCTCTCTCATTTCAACCGGTCCCGTGGCTCAATGGTTAGAGTCGTCGACTCTGGTTTGAAAAAAATCTGGGTTCGATTCCCCCCGTCAATTAAAATAAATAAATAAAATAATGTTAAAAAACAAATTTAAAAAAAATATCTATAAAAAAAAATGGTAAAAAAAAAATTAAAAAACGTTAAAAAAAAAAATCTTAAAAAAACATTTAAAAAAAAAAATCCAAAGAAAAAAATTAAAAAAAAAGTTTAAATGTAACGAAAAACATTATAATAAATATTTTTTTTTTAGCCTAAATTTAAGAATTTCAGGATTGAATTCGGGATTGAAAAAATCAAGTATTTCATACTTGGTTTAAGAAAATCCGAGATTACCCCACTTCTGACATCGTTTCGGATTGAATTCGGGCTAAATATCCCGGATTTTTTTTTCTGTGTACTTACATCTATTAATGGTCAACTTAATAGTTAACTCTTTTTTTATTGGTTTTTCAAATAAATTTATGGCAATCGATTTTTGTGACCTCGAAAAATAAAATCGCCCACATTTAAGAAGCGCGATTGTTGTAAAAGAAAAATTGTCATTTAAATCTGTGGAGTTTTGTGGAACACACCTGATAGATCAACATCTATGGAACTCCTGAAAGTATGCTCATCAATACTTCATTTCTTGGGGAATAAATGTGCAAGTGAAGTTCTTGAATGCGACGTTCGCTTTACAAAAGT
Organism: Drosophila suboccidentalis; assembly: GCA_037043435.1. Classification (NCBI taxonomy): domain Eukaryota; kingdom Metazoa; phylum Arthropoda; class Insecta; order Diptera; family Drosophilidae; genus Drosophila; species Drosophila suboccidentalis. The sequence continues at coordinate 141,663 of JBAMBK010002436.1, forward strand.
TCGACTGTAACTTGCTGTTTTTTTGTCGTAATTGTCTTTCTCAGTTCTTGACAGTGAGATATGTATGTCTATGCATGTGGGTGTGTGCGTGCGTGCGTGCGCTTGTGTGTATGTGTGTTTAGGAATCGGAAATGTGATGATGGTGTGAGTAGTGATCGTGAATATATGTATGTATGCATATGTGTATGCTTGAATTGTCGAAGCGTACGAAGATGATTACAGATGAATACGTACATATGTGTGTATATGTATACTTATATGTTTGTACATTGCATTGCTGATGTATCAGAAATGAATGTTGAGTCTGTTGCCTATTAATACATACATACACACGAAAAAGGAATGATAAAAAAAAATACAGATACGGATACTGCATGAACCAGCAAGAAGCTTGGATATATTGGTACATCAAGTAACAACATTCAGATACATTCAGACATACACATATACCTACATAAGTACAACATATGTATGTATGCTACTATGTAGATACGGACAAACATTTAAATGCAATCAACGAAATAATAAAGGAGACTATACGCACATACATTCATATTTATGTATTTGTGGGAACATATGTATGTACAGTGTATAGTTTAAAAGCATACATATGTATGTACACACATGATGTATGTACATACATAGCATGTACAGCAATGTTAACAAAGCTTACCAAATCAAAATGGCACATGATGAAATTAAAGTAAAGCTATCTCTTTACATATGTATGAATGTATGTATGTGCACCCATCACGTGAACATACATACATACAGACATATATCAGTGAGTTAACTATATACAAACGAGCACATGCATACAATCACAACATACATACATACATACATACATACATACACACATACATACATTCACACGTATACATATGTATGTGTGAAGATAAGTTCAAGGTCAGACAATTAACAGATTCTTAAATGAGGGGAATTCCCCATTGAGAGATCGAGAGAGAGAGAGAGAGAGAGAGTAAGCGATCGAGAGATAAAGATAGATAGATATGCATAGAAATCGATAAAGTTGGAAACTGTTATGTCTGACCTTTGACCTTAGTTCATGCAGCGAATGAGTTTGAGTTCAACACGGCCAATCATTCATCAATCAACCTGCAGTCTGCTCTCCTGCTACGCGTATGTATGTATGTAAGTATCTGTATGTGTGTACGTGTGTGTGTGTGTGTGTGATTGTGTATGTGTGTGACAGTGTGCTCGCAGGATCGGTATTTGACCGATTGTTAACTTGGTACTTGGTACTCTACCTGTAGCAAACGGCCAGTGTTGCAAAACTAATGAAGACACATTTGACGATAACTGTTAAAATGATGACCATGGTTAATGTGCTGATCCTATTTTGTTCAAAGGGTTCTGGAAATGGTGGTTGCATTTTACGTTATTTTAATTTCAATTGATTGTTTTTCCAAATTATATAAATTTCTTTAAAAGCATTTCTGTTCTGAAATCTGATTACTGTTGGGCCATAACTTTAAGCTAGTACGTATACTGTTAAAAACGGATTTCTAAATGTATCAATTATAGATAAATGGACACAAAATAAAACTTCGATATACCGAAGCAAAACTCTTCCTTTGACATACAAAACATTTATGATTCGAATAACTTCTGAAGTTATTATTCGGTTAAGATACAATTTTCAGGTTACATAACATTTTGGTTTTTAAGGGGTTAGAGAACGACGAAAGGCGGATTTCTCAGTATAATATTTTTGACAATTATGTGTTTATAATAGTTAATAGTTATTCTGCAAAGGTAACAACTAAGCTTTCATGCAGTTTTTAAGCATTGAAGAACTCAAAACACTTAAATAAAAATTAAGTTTTTGACAATTGAATTGCAGTTCCTAATTCCTGATGAAAGATATAATTTTATTTGGGGTTATGGCCAATCAGATTTGAATACAGAAAGAACACAAAAAAACATTGACATTGATTTGCATTGTGTAGCTTTGAGAACCCATAACAATTGCGATAAATACTTATGTTAATTTTGTAGTTGAAAGATCAATCAGCATGCACGACATGTGAGTCTGATTCGATTCTGAATAAACGGGAATGTACACATATGTATATGTACATATGCAGGTATATATATAGGATCTGATACTGGAAATATCGAGTTGGGTTACTTTTTTAGAAGTCGAATGTTTTCGAATCGTTTAATGAATTGAGTTAGTGATTTGTTGTAGGTCTACTAGTATATGATAAATAAATATATAAGTATATATACACATATACTCGTATATATCTGTTTAGCTAAAAATAGTTGAGCTATTGTACTCAATCGCTTAATCGATTGATTTTCGCCTATCGACTAGCAATCGGTGTAATTACCATTGTCATACGAGTAATCGAAACAAATTATGTAAATCGATTGTATCGAATTGCAATCAAATCAATTATCAATCTGTTCGAGAGACCGTGTGAGTTCGCTATTTGGGTTTAATAGTGGCAATGTTAGTACCGTTGCTTAACTGTTGCCCCTCCAAATCGCCCGATTGGCTAAGTTAATTAAGTTAACGTTAGTTTTAGGTCTAAAACTATTAAAATCGATGTATGTTTATATGGCATGTATATACTAGTGATGTAAGTCCAAATTATGGATCAAGTTTTGAATGGAAGTTTTAAAATCGTCAAAACAAAAATCGAAAAAATCATCGACTTAAAGTAATTGAAAATCGATTCCGCGAAAATCGAAATGTCGATATTATTTATGTATTTTTACAATTAAATATACGGATCAGCATAAAAAATTGTAAGTCCATGGAATAAAATGAATAGATTATAAAGATATTTAAAAATTGAATGTAATTTAAGTGAACTTAGCGCGTTCAAATTCGTTCAAAAAAGGTTCAATAGTAGATTCGGTAGTTCTATCGGTCTTCAAAAATTTAAAGACTCAATTTAATAAACTCGATATATCGTCAAAAAAAGAAATAATCGAGTTGAGAACTTGTAAACCGCTTCCGCGAAAATTAAGCTGTCGATTCCACGATGTATTTTTACAATCACTAGTATATAGTACATATATCGATTGCTTTAATTGTCGAGCCGCAAACCAATCTCTCTTACCATATGGAGTTTCTTTCTTCTCCATTTTGATTGTATTCTCCGGCGTTGGCAATGCCTCCGTTGGCAGTGGTGTGGTCAAAAGCACCACGGAACTGCAGTCCGTGCCGCCCCAGCCCATATCGCAAAAGCATCGATTCGCGTTCGTGCAGAACTGCAAAATGTCCAAAATGCAAGTGGGAAAAATGTGCAAAGATTTATACATAATATGTAGATATTTTGGACATTTAAAGATTGTTGCGAAAGCTCTTTCTCATATTCATGTTCATCATCACGAGTATCTTGATTCACTTACACCATGCTCTGAGCACTCTTGACCCTGCTTATTTGTTGGGCACTTGGTTGAATCCACATGGGGAAAGAGACTGACGCACGTTTGGTTAAGGCAAATCAAATTATCGCCACACGGCGTCCCATCCTTGACCAGGCCGTGCTCCGGATAGCTATTGGAGCCCACTTGACCACTGGTTGCCCTGCAATTGTAAAATGCAGAATGCAGATTGGATATACGTTATACTATGTATGTACATATGTATGTATGTTTGTGTATGGTAGATAAGCAAGAACAGCTCCCAAGCACTTCATAGGCCCAAATCCCCTTAAGCCCATCTGAAGAGTATACTCTTCTCTCGCTACGCACTTGCATTCGTACTCCTGACCCTTGATGGAGATTATTGTGCGGGAGTATAGTTGGTCGATCCCATCGTTAACTGGCTGCCTCTCCCCCTCCTTGCACTGCAGCGTACCGCACTGGACGTTCCTGTATAACGAAAACAAATTGTATATTCATTATTCATAAAAGAGACTTGCAATTTATGGAAATTTAAAAAAGGAGAAGAATTAATTAATAAATAGAAAGAAAGAGATTTGCAAGTAAATAGTTGAATACATCTTTTAATGGAAAGTTAATGAAAGTAGTTAAATTTAAGTAATGTTCACACAGAATATTCAAAGTAAATAATAATAATAATAATAAGGACACATTTTAAATAAGTATAAAAGCAACTTGTTTGGAAATCACTGATGAATCGCGTGTAAGGAAAGTAGGACTCACTCTGGCTCGCATTTGATATAGTGATCGTTGGAGTCGCGGCCGCAGTGACCGTTGATGGAGCCCTTTGAGTTGAACTGCTCGTAGCACTGGCGATCGGCCGCAAATCCGCCATAGCCCCAAATGGCCTCGCATTGCAGGGTCAACGTGGGGCAATAGCCCTGGAAGCAATAGCCTAAAAGAGGCGGGGGATGGTAAATAAATGAGAAGATGATAAATGAATTAAATGTTTAATGAATATTTAAAGTGTTTGGTATTTTGTGTGTGGTGTGTGTGCTGTGTGGAGTGTGTGTGGTGTGGAACTCACCCGAAACACTCAATTTGCTTTGGCCACAGGGCGAGCCGTTCTTCTTGTAGATATCGGCGGGGCATTGGCCCACCTCGCCGTCGCAGTACTCGGGCAAATCGCATTCGTTGTGTGAGTCGCGGCAGATGTAGTCCTTAGGTCGCAGCTGGCATTAAAATAAATTGCGTTAAAGTCAAAGGCAATCACAATTTTCCGCTTTTCGCATTTCTCCTCGACTCTGCTCTCTCTCAATCTCTTTCTCCCTCTACTCATATACATACATACACATAGTACTTGTATACTTACTCGACATTGGTCGCAGCAGGCACCGCTGGCGCACTGAGCCTCCGACTTGAGTTTACATGTGATGCCATCGCAGCATGGATCCAATGCGCACTCCTCGAACGTTCCACAGTCGCATTCCTCGTCCTCCTCAATGATTTTGTTGCCGCAGTTTCGGCGCAACTCGATCTGCAGGTGACAGTAATGAAATTAGATTTAACTGTTTAATATAATCCAGTCAACACTCTGCGCTAAGTTTATTCCACTTCACACGAATTGGGAATGTTCGACTGCACTATTTTCCACTAGTACAATATTTCGAAAACTGCAAGCTTAATATATTACAGACATTTTCCATTAAAAAAAATTAATTTGCTGTCAATTGATTTGTTTCTTATTACGTTTTTTTGTTGTATCTATTGTTATTTATACGAAATCGGTTAGTCCTGCTGTATTTACAAACCTTACTACTCATCTTTCTACCTCTTAAAGTTAATTTTTTGATATTTTTTGAGATTGACAGTTGTTCTTAAAAACATCCGATCGAAGTGTGAGTAATATTCAATATTTTAGACACATTTTCGCTTGCTTAAAAATGTATTTTAAATTTCAACTAATTGATTAATAGTTGTTATATTTTATACAATATGAAAATTTATTTAAAATGTTATGATTTAGTTTAGAAATTATTAAATTATATCAACAATTACTGGAAATAATGGAATTTTAAAGCATTAGTAGCTTCAGGAACACTGAAAATTGCTTTTGGGCTGCTAAAGATTTAAAGAAAATGCCTGATTATTAAGATGTTTTTTTTATGGATATTTTTAGTAATTCCTTAAAAGGGGTATCTGGTAGTCCATCTGCAGTTACTGTTATTGCTGGATGCAGTTTTATGCAACTGCTAAGCCGCATCAGAAGAAACCAAAGCGGCAGTTTGAATCATGCTTTGTATCGATTGAAGGGGGACGAGTTGGGAGGTGGATGAATGGTGGAATTGTGAAATGGTGGCATTGTGATGGGATGTAGGATGGGTTGGGATGGAATGGAATGGAATGGGTTAGCTCTTACCTCGTTGGGCTTGTTGAGCAAACAAAGACCGTGACCCGTGCGCAATGCGTCAATGTAATCCTTTTTGCTGCATTCCGAAAATTTGTATGGTTGCACATTCTCCTGGCCGACTATTGACTGTGCCATTATGCATCCGTGCCAATCTCGGCAGAAACATTCCTCACCTGCGAATAAAAAAGCAACGGCGATAATACAGTTCCCATTTCATGCACAGTTTCACGCACAATAGACAGATGAATAAACACAAGATATCATGAATGAAAATACAAAAAAAAGAGCCAGCTTATACATTTGCGAGCACAGTTCTCTAGGAAAATTCAATCTTCAAAGCAATTTCATTTACGAACATTTTTTCGTATCAATATATTTTATTCACATTTATCTGAAATTGATGTTAACGTGGAATTCAATTCAGAGCTCGTAGTAGAGAATTCGCCATAAAGGGCGTAAATCAGAAGCCTGATATGCACAAGATACTTTGCAGCTGGGGTTTTAGATGCCCCAACATACTCGCATTCACATGAACAAATACATTATTCTAGTCCAATGCCATATATATTTTTTCTTCACTAACTTTCCAGCCTTTGAAAAAGAAAGGAGAAGAAAATTTGATAAGAATCTTGTGGGTCAAAATTCAAGGTTAAAAAGTGCTTTTTTTAATTGTTTTATTTTTATTTCTTGGATTGATGGGCAAATCGATTTGGGCATCCTGTTAAAAACATCTGTTCCAAACCACGGTATATCTTATAAAAAAGAAATCTCAATAAATACAAAAAAAGTAAAAATAAATAATTAAAAATAGATTGTGCACGATTGTAGACGGCCAATAGAAAGTAATACTTACGACCATCGTCGTGGCCCATGCCAATATTGTGTCCAATCATGTGGGCCATGGTTCCCGCCAAAAGATGCGGCTCGTAGACATTCACATCGACACTGATGCCGACGGCTCGAGGTGTGCAGACAGTCTCCGGTACAGCCATGCCCGCCTCGCCCCCCGCAAACGTTTCCCCGCTGCGAAATTAAGTCGGATCATGGTAGGTATTTATAATCGAAATATACTATAGGGAATACCCAAGTTTGTACTTACGTCAGCAGTTGTGTGGTATCGCGTTCGATTTGAAATAGATTTCTTGAAGTGTAATCATTAAAATTAGATATTGCCTTGCTGATGTCCTTGCTGCCGTCAATGGCCGCCTGGTTCTTGCCCCACGTCTCAATGTACACGACCGAGACACGAGTGTTGAGCGTACGGAAATACTAAAGCAAAGCAATGCGACAGTTGGATAGTTGTGATATAATATTAGATTCTGATTCTAAGCTGAATCGAGTTGTTGTTCTTCTTTTTTGTTACTATGTAGTACACAGCTTCGTACACTGAGATAAATGCGAAGCTATTCGTTCAACAAAACAAAGTTCTAAAATTAAGTCCGTTTCGTTCTTTAATTGTTTAAGAATGATTTGGTCTTTTAATATCTCAGTTGCGAATTGTTCTTAAAAACATAAGTAATCCTTAAATATTCGAAAATCAAAAATCCTTGATCAAGAAAAATAGATATTTCATTCTTAAATACAATTAAGCTTAACCCTGGTCAAAAAGTTGTTTAAAAAAGTTCGGTACTCAGTTCTTAAATCATGGTCTTAAATGCTTTAATCTTTTCTGCGATAATTTGCTTAGAATTCCCAAATGGTTCTTGCTTGTCTGCTATGAGAAGCACCTCGACGGGCACTGAGAAATAAAATCTATATTTAACAGGATAATTTCTATAGTCGGTCTTCTTATACTTTCACACAAACAGATGATTTTGACAATTTTAGAAGGTATTGCATAATGCTCATAATATTTGATTCAAGAACGAATACAAATACATTACACAAAATAAATTCAATTGAGCATAATAGATCTTAATAGATGAACTATATTTTAGCCTGAATCGGAATTATATCGAGCACACAAAGTTCTTAAAAAAAATTTGACTAATCCGAAAGCTCCAGATATTAAGAGTTTTAGGATCTTTGAAGTTTTGACACTGAAAATTCTCTCAGTGTTGTGCATACTCACCAGATCGGCTATATTGGCCACCTGTATGGCATCGTGAATCACTTCGGCACGCGTGCTGCCATTGCGCTTCTCGAACATGGCCTTATCCACAATGATGGCCGTCTCGATGTACTTTGTGGCCTCGCGCACATCGCGCTTGTAGCGACCAGCCCCATTTGGGTGGATTTCATCGACCACGCCCGCCGACAGATGCTTGGTCCGGCGGGACAGCCGCCAGGAGTCCAAATTGCCAGAGTTCGCACATCCTTTATTGGCCTTTGTGCGCGCCTCAAAAATGACATGCGGATGTTTCTAAAAACAATTAAAAAGTTGCAATACGAAGTTAGTGTTTTAATGCATCGAAAGTGGACGGAAGCATAAATTCTGTGCAAAGCAAATTATGTTAAAACCAGGTCAAACGTAAACAACAAATAGAATTGTCAATAATTCAGTTAATTGTTCTGAAATTTTAAACAATGCGTGAGTTAAATAAATAAGTTTAGTAAATTTATGCATTTATGTGGTTATGATTATAGAAAAAAGTTATTATGTTATGTATTCCTTCCATAAGGATTGTTTGAAGGACAAACGTTTCAAATCGATTATTAAAATTAATATTTAAACTAAGTCGGTTTTAGATGAAATAATATGTATGTTTTAAAAAAGTTCGTATTAATCAAAAACTGATTATATACGAGTAATGCATTTATTTTGGACTTGGAAACAATCCTACATTTACTTTTCGATCTGAATATAGACTTTAAGGATAGACTTTAAAACTTACCGAAAGATCTCCACCGTAGAAGGGATGAATAACGAATGTCTCGTTGCCAATATGGATGACCCCGCTGACTCCATTGCAGGTGTGAAAGGCGGCACTGGCACCTGGATAATCCTTCACTGTGCCGTGGTAGTAACAGTGCTCGATGTCCTGAAACAAAAATAGACAACATAAACAACATAAAGTAAAAGTGTTGTAACTCAAATTGAATTTTAGAAATATGCACTACTCTTCACCTTACAAATAAAGTCTTACAATATTGGATTCACAGGATTTACATAGCGTTTTATTTACTTATTCTCATAAGGATCGAATTATATATGTGTGTCATATAGTATATCAGTATTCGTAGTAGCTATATGTATTTTGGTGTAATCCTGTGTACCGTGCATGCATTTCTTTTGATGAACTTAAATTAAACGAAATATGGAATACATTTTTTTGGGATTATTAAAGTACAAGTAATTATTGTTTTGAGCAACACAAAAAATGTGCAGAAGCACAACAAGAACAAAACCAAATAAAATGGGATCTATTACAACTCGTTGAGTAGTATCGAAAGCAACTCTCAATACTTAAAAATAAGTAGAACAAACCGACGAATTACGGCTAACATTTATCATTCGGATTCGCAATATTTCGATTGCAGATTGAGAAATCTTGGGAATTTGAAGGATAAACGAATAGCCGGAAGAGGCCCGAATGTTATGGTGCTAAACTTAAATTACACAGCAAATGGATTTCGAAATTTTTAAAATTGGAAAAATTCTACATTATGAAATTTTTTGCAAATTGTTGGACTATTTCCATAGATTACACTTTGCATGTTGGATAGATAGATGATGTTTGAGGTGAATTATTTTGGAACTGTACTAGAATTTTGTGATTATTGATTGGAGCTGCTATTTTCGTTGATATTTTTTGTTTGTAGTAGTAGTGTAGTTGCTGTTGTCGTTGGTTGTCGTTGTTTTTTTGGATGTTATCTGTCCCATTGCTCTGGAGCTAAACGAATAGGCACTCGGCTGCCCTCTCGAGATCCCAATTCTCCTTGGAAAGAACGGCGCGGGCATCATGCTCATCGATGCCCATGTCCTTGAGGCGTTCGATCTTAAGATCCAAGTCGGGAAACGAACGGGGTCCTCCAGCATACGCACTAGTCCAATGCTTGGCAGTAAGTAGAAATAGATCTTGTCGTTTCTTAAACTGATAGGCGACCACAAAGTCCTGCCAATCATCTGGCTCGGGGGCAATGAGCAGTCCTTGCAGCGATATTAAGACAGTGCGCAACGTCATCGCCGCGGCCCAATGGTCCTTCAAAATATCCATGCGAATGGCCCCAGTGACCGATGAGATATTGGGATGCCAAATGCGTGTCTTGAATCGCACCTCTGGTGGACTGAATGGATATTTATCCGGCACTTTGATTTCCAACACAAATTTACCGCCCTCATAGGGCGTGCCACGGGGTCCAGTTATCTCGCCACGCAGCTCTGTCCAGCTGTCATTGACCAGCTCCATCTTGATCAGACATTGATGGAACTCCTCGCCGCTCAGTGCCTCCTTGAACTCCCGCTTGATACGAGCCTCCGCCATATTCGTCATGTTTGTGGGAGCTCTTATTTCGTTTTTTTTCCTTCTCTACTTGCTCTTATTCTTGGTTTATTCAGTTCGCGCTCGTTCGTTGTAAGGAGAATTTTTTTTGAAAATCTTTTATTTATAGAACGCTTCAGTATTTGTATGTATTTTTTATTAAACTGACAGTTTTTCAAATAATATCCAGAGCTGCTAGACCGATAACACTAGTTTACTCTACTCGGATTTATATCACTGACCTTTTGATTCTATAAAGATTGACCCAAAAACCCTACAAATAACTCTATCCCTGACTTGATATTACTTTTTATTAATCGACTTTAAAATGATACTTACATGTCGGTTGCCATCCACTAGATAACCACCAACGTGGTAATGTTTCTGCTGTATGTTGGGTGAAAGTAGTTGGCTATAAAGAGAAACAGCAAAATGATAGAATCAATACTCTGACCATCCGATAAACTAAGTAATTGAAACAACTGAAGTTAATAATGTTCAAAGAATGCACTCTTTTCTACTTACGAGTTTAATTCCAAATCCAATCGAAATTTGTGATTAAATGCCTTGATGAGAAGCGAGGTGCGATGAAAATGTTTCTGTAATTTCAAAATGAAAATAAAGAAAAACAAATTCGATATAATTATTATTAGTTGTATTAACAATTAATTAATCATTAAACTTAAAACATAACATACTCAAATTTGTTAACCATCTAATTAATCTATCATATACTATACTTAGCATAATTTAACAGCATTAATACTTTAGATGTGCTCACCTTTGTTCTGCCTCTGCTAAATCCGCTGTCGTCATGTGGGCGTGGTCTTTGTCCCGGCTAGAAGGACATAAAACAAAAATGGAATATTTCGAATAGCTGTTGACCCATTCAAGGATATACGAGATAGTATCGAGATACATATAGTAGGACAGCTGAGACTAAGAAGGAAGTACACTTCTGATCAACACCAATAGCAATTTGAAGTGAAATTTGATTGTTTTATATTTTGTCTGTGATATCAGTGATATCATGATTTAATTTGTGTTATAACAATGAAAACATTAAACAAATGAAAATGTCTTTGGGTGAAATTCGTATTCCAGACAAACATATTATAAATTTCATCAGGTGAAATGTAATTAATAATTAGTTTTTGTTAACTTTCTTTTGCTTTAAGTGTACATTGTTCTGATATGTGAATGACTGAACGAGTGTGTGTGTGTGTGTGTGTGTTTATGTTTGTATGAGTGTGGGTATTAATGATGGGACAAATGATAGCACGAATGAATGAAAATAAATGTGAACATACCATTGTGTCTGTTTCGATTTTTCTAGTATTTCTCTTATGCAAATCTTTGCGTACCTTTGGGAGACTGACTTCACGCGTTGAGATTCCCATCTTTTCGTGATGACGCAGCTGTACCGGATAGATTATCTGATAATAATGTCCGCCGATACGACGCACAAGCTCCTGATTTTGTCTGTACTCTTTGAGTAAGCGTTCCACTTCACCTGCGAGAGATTTGAATACAAATGTCGAAATTATGTAAAGCACATTCACCATTTAATTAAATAAGCTACACTTGTGACAAGCATACACATGTATATGCATAGTTTTTAAATGATTATACTTTTAAGGCACTCACCAACAGGACTTTCCTCGTTCCAAAATGAATCATCGAGTGTATAATCAGCTTCTGCAAAATATAAATAGTTTATTTACTTATGAGTATGTATTTAAGTATATTCTGATGACAACATGAATGCGATTTAAGTGACAAAACATTTCACTGCCAATTATCTCAATAATATTCCAAAAGAAATTTCTGTGTAAGCAAACTCTAACCACATATGTATAGTATGTCCATCTAAGGGCCAGACACAGCCGCAAACTAAAATATTTCATAATTATTTACATAATTAATACATTATAAATATTAATTGAATGTTTAATTTTCGTGTACCAAATTAAAGTTTTATCTCGCCCCAAATTAGATAATGAATACTTAATAAACTGAAAAGCTTTCCAAAAATTTAAAAAGACCTTTTGCTCCAGAGGTAAGAATATAAAAGAAAACAACTAACTATAGTAACTGTTTAATAGGACAAACAATGACTCCAATGCCAACAGGGGAAACCTTTAACTAGGCAAAAAGACACCCAAGGACACAAATTAACCTGCTTTAGGGTTAAATCAAACCCGTATCTGACTAAATTCCACAATTTATTGGCCATGAAAATGTTTTATATAATCCTGACTACGAATTTTAAATACACATTCTGAGAATGAAAATCTTATACGTTTTCTATAAAATCATTCTTGACTTTCAGTGCAAATTCTTGTTTATTTTAAAATTGCTCTCACATAAAGCCTCTTTTCCAACTAGTTAATTTGATGTGGCGTAAAGATTGAAATAGTTAACCTATGAAAAATATATAAGCCTTCGTAAGCAGAATTTTAGTTCGGGAAAATTGTCTATTTAATAAATTTTCAGAACTCATTCTCATTTAATTTCATTTCAAGTGGACGAGGTTGTGTTCGCCCACTCCTAATTATCTATTCAACTATCCGACTGTTGCTTTGGACCATATAACGTTTCAGAATCCAAACGCTTTGCCAAATTTCATATGCGACGGTAAAGCGTAGGAATTCTAAAACGCTACAATGGGCTCTAGTTGATAGCTCTAAAAAAGCTCCCATTTTTGCATTTGTTAAGAATTTGTTTAATTTTTACAATTTAATTTAAAAATGTTAAACTGTTTATTGTTTTTGTAGTATCCATATCTGAACTGTCTACTTATTTGGTTGAGCTTAAATAATATTCTCGTAAAGGACATCATAGTCTTAGCCACTTGAAAAGTTGTCCATTGTGCGTGGGTTAATCTCATAAAGTCCTTGGCTAGTAAATATACTGCCTAAAAGAACCACTTAATCAGCTTACTTATTTAGAGCTAACAATTCACTAGAATTCATTCGCTTTGTAAGGATGCAACTTAAGTGAATTTGTAATGCATTTTTCTTCAGACGCTATTAAATTTACAAACAAAGAGAAGTCGATACCCAAATTAAACTTCAGCAACAAGTTTGACCAAAGTATAAAATGATATACGGCGTAACACAAAATACTTTTTACCCAAATCCAAAGCACTTTAGTGAAACTGGCGCCCAACGTGGGTTGAATTAGCATTTAGTATGCTGTGTAAATGGACTGGTTGTGTGCATTAAGGCGCCTGGAGAATATTGATGGCATGACGTGTTACACATTACTCCAAATGGCTTTCAATTGTGAGACACGACGTGACAAAGTAGCCGCAATGCGAGGGGAGCTCTAACGACATCAAGAATTTTGATAGAGACCTTAAATCGACTAAAGATCGATCGGTCGACCAAATATTCAACACTCACAAATGCATAGAGTATATGCCAAACTAAGGATATTTTTAAATGTCGGCTACTTCCACTTATTGTATTGAGATAATCATTGGGCAGACATTTAACACGTTCGCCATCAAAACGTGCAGCTGGCTATTAAAGTATACACTAGGGCAAAAACGACCCGGCCAATTACAAATACAATAAAAGGCAGTTAAAGTGCGAGACCCATCGACCACCTGTAACCCTAGCTAAATATAAGGCTCATCAACTTCTAGATGGCGCTCAACGTGTGCAAGGCTAAAATAATTATCCCACTTAAGCAAGCAGATTATTTATGGCTGAGCTGCAGGCCTGATGCCTGTGGCAGAACCCTTGCGGAAATATGATAACGCAAAGTAGTTGTAGTACATATTTATAAATAGTCAGAGCACTTAAAGTTCATAAGCTTCAATAAGTACGAGCTCAATCCCCTTACTCTCTGTCCCCGTTTGACGATGTTTAATATAAATACACGACGCTTTATTCTTGTGAGAAACGAATGCTCTTACAATTATGCCAGAGAACGGAAGTGTAAGAAAAAAAAACAAAGATAATAAAAATCTTTTGAGCGCCATCACTGAGTCGAACGCAAAGTTCTTTAATAAAAACTTAAGACACACAGAGAGCGAGGAAGAGGAAGAGGAAGGCAAACGGGCAAAGACTGTCGTTTAATAACCTCGCTTTAAAAATTTGTTAAGACCAAGACCAAGACCAAGGATTTGCCTGGGGCTAAATGAGTTTCAGCGAATGCGTTTTCAAAGCATATTCCTCAATGCGAGTAAAAGGATCCTAAAAATAGCATCAACTTCCAAGCGAATAAGTGGCCAACGAGCGACAAGTCAAAGATGGTGTATGGCAGATAGTGACAGCCTGGATGGAAGATGGATTGCAAAACCACGGGGAGGCCGCGGCCGGCCGTAAGGATACTCAATTCGTTGAGCAGGTGCAGGCGGAAGCAGAGCCACTTAATAAGCAGTTGCTTATATATTCATTACTTAAGTATTAATTACGAGTATATTGATCTGGGACATTTAATTTATTAACTAAATGGAATTGTTACTGCTTAATCAACAGGAAACGAAAACGACATTGCCCGGATAAAAGCTTCAATATATGTATATCTTAAGGTAGAATACATATATATGCCAAAGTTAATCTGGGAATGGTTAACTTAATGGTTTTAAATTTTAAATATTCCTTAAGCAAATGCTGAAATTGCATTTTGGCCCGAACGAACACTAAGAACAAATCGAAAAATCTACAAAAATGTAATATCATGTTTTTATTTTGGAAAAAGTAACTATTGTTCAAATGGGTAAATTGCAGTTAAAGTCGTGAAGTGAAAGTACAGTTCATGTAACGCATTGATATTGTGCGACCTGAATGGCCCATTTTTATCAATAACCTTTCATGACATCATTATCAATGAGTCAGTGAGAATGAACAGAAGAGTCTGTCACGTTAAAAAGGTTAAGTCATCTGCATCCGGTATATTGAGTACCTTACCTGATACGGTCAGTGCTGCTGTCTCATCCATTGACACCAAGCACAATGAGACAGAATAGCAGGGGAAATGAAATGAAATGAAATGATACTGAACTCGATGATTTGCTCATAGTTTCGAGGTTAAAGATGTTCCCAAAAGGGATTTTTTTTCACTGCGAGTATGAGTGCTGCTGTCATTGCGAAAATTTGCTGGCAACGCAAAAAATGTTGCGTTTTATTGGCACAATGTGTTTGTATTGCGGCTCTGCATTGTTGCACGCCCAAGTGGCCCAGGGAGCATCCAACTACCCAACCAGCCCAACACATATTTGGGTCAAATCCAACAAAATGAGCATCAATCAAAAGCAAATTGCGTCTGCAACATGATGAAATCATGTGTGTGTGCGTGTGCGTGTGTGTGTGTGTGTGTGTGTGTGTGTGTGTGTGTGTGTGTCATCCGTATTGTGAGATTCTGATCCCCATGGGTTATGTTGCAGCGGAAATAATTGGGCTGGCTCAAAAACTTGTTTCAAAATGATGAATTAGAGACTTAACTCATATACTTACTATATTCAATTAGCTTCCATTGTTTTGACCTGTGGCTTTGCCACAGTTCACTTGGTGTCAATAATAAGCTTGCTGATAATTTTCAATTATTTAATCGACCCGACCGGCTTAGCAAGCAAGGAAAATGTTTCATAAAATCAATTATTGAAAATACAGAAAGTGACCAACAGCTCCATCAAGTGCAACAATAACGCATAGAACATTGAAAACGTTGGCACAAAGCCTAAAGCCATACATACTTATAAGCTGCCTTTCGAATCAGAAGAACATCCTCCCTTTTGAATGCAGTATGTTGCAAATACGAGTTTTCGAAGGACTAAGATTACTCTTAAATGGACTCCAGACAACAATTGTTCGTTGACGACACTTGGTATTGATTTTAAGGTTGGGTGGTTAAAGGGTGGAATGTTGTCTTTAAATATGACAAATGTATCAGAAAGATGAATAGCTGGTATGTGCCTGCTGATGACTTGGTCGTTACGCATAATTTCACCTTCTATTGTATTTTTAGAAATGTTGTAATAGATTTTCTACCAGATGTTTCTTAGAGATTTAGCACACGCAGTTGAACTTGAAGCAGGTAAAATCGAAAAGTTACTTGCAATGATTTGATGGCAACACAATTGACTGACATTGTCGTGCAGATTCGGCGTAGAATGTGATTTATTTGTTGAATGGCGCCCAACGTAGGGCGCTGGGCACATTAAAATAATTGGAAACTTTTGTATATTTTGTTTGCCACTTGAAACCTAGCGCTCCTAATAAATTATTTACTCCACAAATAGGAGTAAGGCAACATTAATAAATTAGACGAATTCTTAGATTTTGAAAGAAAACAAAAATAACCCGCATAAGCTCACTTTTTTAACTTTTATCCTAGATTTTTTTTAAAAAAAGTTTTGATGCAAACAGTTTCTCTAATCAATTCTATTAGTGACTGCAAAAAAAATCTCTTCGCTAGTATTTTTTAAATATTTTTGAAAATGGCAAAATTTGCACTTTTTTCTCATTTTCATACATACGGCGTAGAATGTGATTTATTTGTTGAATGGCGCCCAACGTAGGGCGCTGGGCACATTAAAATAATTGGAAATTTTTGTATATTTTGTTGCCACTTGAAACCTAGCGCACCTATTAAATTGTTTACTCCATAGGTTATAAATGAATGAATGGTATATGACATTTTGTGCAAGTAATTATTCGGTACTTACCGCCAGCGGAGTGGACCAAGGCACAAAGCTGGGCTATGATGACGATCAAAGAAGCGAGTGTTATACACATGACGGCGGTTGCGCTGACGTGGGCGTTGTCTGGCCTTGACACTCTCTCCAGACCAAGTTGAACCTCTGCTTCAAGCGCCTTGTGTTATGCTACTTAATTGGCTTATTTGCATATGCAAACAGTACCACACACGCACACCTGGTAATCTCACTCACGTACGATTGTCGCAATTGCTTTCAAGCTCAAATAAGGGAATTCTTAAATCCTCCCCTCCCTGGATTAATGGCTCTAAAAATCTTCTAATTGTGCTCCTTAGCTCGCGTCTTGTTCTTCTTAGCTTGATCTTCCACAGCCGTTGATGGCAGACGTTAGGGCTGATGTTGAGTTTGATGCTGAAGCTGAAGCTAATGCTGAGATTGTAGCTAATGTTGTGACTGACGCTGACGCCGAAACTGAGACTGAGGCTGAGACTGAGACTGAGGCTGAGGCAGAGGTTGTGTTGTATGGCAGTGGCGGGCAGGCGTGACTTTCTGTGGCTGTGGCTGGGCTGACGTCAGTGTGCAGTTCGAGTCGAGATTGCGGCATCATTTCGCGCTCCACACAATGCACTGACACTGCCCCGCTTTTCCACAACTTCTTCGTCTTCGTCTTCTTCTAATTCTATTTCAACTGCTTTTTCTTCCGCGTCTTTCACTTTTTTCCCCTCACTTATAGCTAACACTTGATTAACAATCACTGATTTTTCTTTGTATAAGTTTCAAAAAATTCACCAATAAAACTTTGTTTTCACAATCACAATATAAAAAAAAAACAATTGCTGTTCTCAGTTCATAAAAACTTCTTGTATTTTGACAATCGCCCGCCGGTGAAGGCCAAATGCGAATAGCTGAAGCAATTAACTATCATGCGAAATTGACCTGAAAGTAAACATAAAGCGTACATCGATTAGATTATACATTAAAGTATATTTTGAATTTATGATAATTTGGTTAATTTGTGTTTATTTGTATAATAAATGTGTACTTTTACTTGAGCATACTTACAATTTGCATGCTCGGCAATAAAATGAAATATACAAATTTAACCGAGACCTCAGACGGTCATACTACGCGGTTAGTGCAATACATAAATATGTGTTTACAGACTGTCCCGTAATCTATGTATGTTATTGTCCCGACAAAACGCGCTGGCCAATCACTAGACCACGACTAAGCAATCGTTACCGCCCAAGGCATGATGAAGCTCTATTCACAAACAGAGGCAGCTTCCGCACAGTGGGAGTGCTTTAGTGAAAAACTAATTAATAGTTTTGCAAAATATTTCCAATTATAAATTTTCAAACAAAAAACCTTCAGACCTCAATCACGAAAACTGCAAACAAATTATAACATTCCTTAAGAAATCAAACATCTATCATGAAATTTAATGTAACTCAACCTAGACTAAGTTTTTAAATGTATACTCCTTAATGTAGCCGAAAGCCTCTGCAGCTAGCGCTATATTTTTACCTTGTTAGTTTTAGTTTATTAAAGTTAATAAATAAAAAAATAAAAATAAATTTTCAGATAAATATTTGAAAGTTATACTTAACGTACTTAGTCTAGAATTCCATCAAAAGGATATATGAAAAAATACTTTTGTTTAGTTTGGAATCAGATTTTTCTCTAAGAAATTCGCATTTTCCTCTTGAGATATAATTTTTTAATGGGCTAACAAAGTTCCAGCGATGAATGCGAATTATGGAATACGAAGTTTCTTTTAGTTAGAATGCTTTAATGGCTCCCACTGTAAGCCCCTCTAATTAGCCAAGGGCAGCCATAAAAGGGGTCATACTCGTAGTTAAATTGCAAACAGCAGCAAATGCAATGACATGCCTGAACTGCTTAAATAATTAATTATGACGACCCTCATACGAACCGTTGGATAAACCGGCTCGGCTAGCCAGTCAAGGGTGAACAGTTGGCTACACGTACATACATATGTTATGTATATGTATATGTATGTATGTACATTCGAGTATAAACAAAATGTGACGCGAATGTCCCTGAATAGCGTCACCTTTACGGATGCTGTTCGTTTATTATGGGCTTCACTGCACGCCAATTACTAAATAGCTATTTACTATGTCCATTTTCGATATTCTCAATTCGCGATTCATTTCACTATTCTGTTAGTATCTTTAATCTAGTTCAAACCGACCGATCGGTCGAATGAATATATTGTGTATATTTTTTTTTAAGTTCACTTTTCTTTTTTGTTTGTTTATGTGTATTTCACAATCATCTTAAACAGTGCTCTGTAGCTGTTGAAGTGAATTCATGTTTGTTTTAATTTACTCTCAATATAAAGAATAATGAAAGTGAACCCTCAGCAATAGGAATAAAGTATTGTTTCATTTTATATTTCAAGCATTTCTACCTTTTCATTATTGAACATATTATTTTCTATAAATATGCATTAACATTTTTAATTTAGTAAATAAACCTAACTTAAAAGATAGAAATCAGCCTGAAAGTATCTCAGATAAATATTCCAAACTGTATGTATACAAATTATCTTTGCTTAGCAGCTGCAAATATATACGAGTGTATGTTTTTGATGTTGTTTTAGTATTCAGATATTTGCTGAGTAGTCGAACGAGTCCCAGAGCGTCCTGAGGAAGTCATTGTATGCCGGATGACAGCAACATGAAGAATAACACAAACCGAGATTCAAGATAAACATTGATCCATGGCTCCATCTAACAGTTAATCAACATAAAGTCAGTTTACAATGTTTTTCATTCGAACTGACAAAACAAACTGTCTATCTACAGTAGTACCGTATTTGACGTGGACCCTTCTACTAGATTTCGACAAAATATTTTCATTAGTGCTAGAAATAGTGATTAATATTTGCTTTCATGAAGTTACTTCAGCAATGCACAAATATTTAATTTATTAAAATGTTTGTTTTTTAGTGACCTTTCTAATTTTTAGAAGTAAGTTTTAGCCAATTTGAGGTCTAGTAATGTCAATATGACAATTACAACAAACAACAAAACACACAAAGCACTTGCAGAACGCAAGGAGCATGGCTCGGTATACAGCTGTTTCAAGAGATGCCAGTCTCTATCATCAGTACCGTTGTGCTGACTTGACCAGCGATCCAAGCTTAATGTCACCTTTGAGAAGCCAGAACCAGTTGTGAATTCTAAGCTTCCAAAGTGAAAAAAGCTGTAAAGCTGATCAAGCCCTTTGTGTGTTTGTTGTTGCCGTCGTTGTTGTGTAAATGCCATCGGCATTTTTAGTACAACAACAATTTTGTTTTTGTTTTCTGTTTATGTCAGTAACAAGTGAGTGTTGCTACTATTTCAGAAACTTTCCGACGTGTCTTTCGTTTTGTTAAAATGTTTGTTTTTTAGTGACCTTTCTAATTTTTAGAAGTAAGTTTTAGCCAATTTGAGGTCTAGTAATGTCAATATGACAATTACAACAAACAACAAAACACACAAAGCACTTGCAGAACGCAAGGAGCATGGCTCGGTATACAGCTGTTTCAAGAGATGCCAGTCTCTATCATCAGTACCGTTGTGCTGACTTGACCAGCGATCCAAGCTTAATGTCACCTTTGAGAAGCCAGAACCAGTTGTGAATTCTAAGCTTCCAAAGTGAAAAAAGCTGTAAAGCTGATCAAGCCCTTTGTGTGTTTGTTGTTGCCGTCGTTGTTGTGTAAATGCCATCGGCATTTTTAGTACAACAACAATTTTGTTTTTGTTTTCTGTTTATGTCAGTAACAAGTGAGTGTTGCTACTATTTCAGAAACTTTCCGACGTGTCTTTCGTTTTGTTAAAATGTTTGTTTTTGAGTGACCTTTCTAATTTTTAGAAGTAAGTTTTAGCCAATTTGAGACAGCTCTAGAACGAGCCATGCTCCTTGCGTTCTGCAAGTGATTTGTGTGTTTTGTTGTTTGTTGTAATTGTCATATTGACATTACTTCAGAGCCTGCAAATTGGCTAAAAACTTACTTCTTAAAAATTCAGAAAGGTCACTAAAAAACAAACATTTTAACAAAACGAAAGACACGTCGGAAAGTTTCTGAAATAGTAGCAACACTCACTTGTTACTGACATAAACAGAAAACAAAAACAAAATTGTTGTTGTACTAAAAATGCCGATGGCATTTACACAACAACGACGGCAGCAACAAACACACAAAGGGCTTGATCAGCTTTACAGCTTTTTTCACTTTGGAAGCTTAGAATTCACAACTGGTTCTGGCTTCTCAAAGGTGACATTAAGCTTGGATCGCTGGTCAAGTCAGCACAACGGTACTGATGATAGAGACTGGCATCTCTTGAAACAGCTGTATACCGAGCCATGCTCCTTGCGTTCTGCAAGTGCTTTGTGTGTTTTGTTGTTTGTTGTAATTGTCATATTGACATTACTAGACCTCAAATTGGCTAAAACTTACTTCTAAAAATTAGAAAGGTCACTAAAAAACAAACATTTTAACAAAACGAAAGACACGTCGGAAAGTTTCTGAAATAGTAGCAACACTCACTTGTTACTGACATAAACAGAAAACAAAAACAAAATTGTTGTTGTACTAAAAATGCCGATGGCATTTACACAACAACGACGGCAACAACAAACACACAAAGGGCTTGATCAGCTTTACAGCTTTTTTCACTTTGGAAGCTTAGAATTCACAACTGGTTCTGGCTTCTCAAAGGTGACATTAAGCTTGGATCGCTGGTCAAGTCAGCACAACGGTACTGATGATAGAGACTGGCATCTCTTGAAACAGCTGTATACCGAGCCATGCTCCTTGCGTTCTGCAAGTGCTTTGTGTGTTTTGTTGTTTGTTGTAATTGTCATATTGACATTACTAGACCTCAAATTGGCTAAAACTTACTTCTATTTAATTTATTATTTACATTGTTCAACTTTAACTTGGTTCCGTTGAATCCAGCATTAATTTTATTTCCATAACTTTTTAGGCCACTTTTAATTTATTATAGCCATATTTTCATAGTCCACTTTGGTAATGAATCCACTACCAACAATTTATTTCATTGACTTGATAGTTTTTATTACCAATAAATTATTTGTTTGAATTTTTACTAACACTAATTCAAAATACTAGAGAATATGTAAAAGATTTAAAGCACAGACCATAAATAGACAATGAAGCTATTGGAAATAAGTGTCAATTAACAAAATTTGTAGTGGATCCACTAGCTACCATTTTTCTTTCCTAGAGCTTTTAGTTGATTTAACCAATAAACTATTAGTTTAAATTTATTACAGTAAAGGGAATTCATGGAAATGTAATTGAGAATATGCCAATATTCGGTTGAAATACGTTTATTAAAGTATTGTAGGAAAAAAGAGACTAGAAATAAATTCAAATAGAGCAAATGTTTACTTCTTATGCTGCAATGACTAAATTCGCCCACAAAATTTGTATTTGTAATTGAAGTGTGATTGATGAAATCATGCTGAGTAAAGGCAAGTATTTAAAATCCTCGTTCCACTAAAAAGCTTATGTACATTTGCAATCTGTGCAATTTCCCACAAATGTTAAGTGTGTAATTTCTGAAAATAATGTACAATATTGTTATAGTGGAATTAGTGTTTAAGTGGGCACATCAAATTTGATAAATTTTGACTCGCTCCTCGATACTTGTGCACTCGTAACACAGATCGATTGGAAAAGGCTCCTGACGTTCGTTCCGCGGGGTTCGTAACAATTGCCAAATTGCTAGCTGTCTGTGGCAAGTGGTTTGTTGGAAAGTTTGATTGTGGTAAGGCTCTGGTATGGCTGTGGTACGCGGTATGACCATGGTAAGGCTCTGGCCAGCAGCGCAGGCCACACACATAATCCGAATTTGGCATCGCATAACCGCCCTGTTAATGACAGCCGCGGCCTCAGCAGCCTCAGCAGCCCCGGCAGCTACTCGTACAGCATCAGAAATGGCAGCAACGGCAGCATTGGGAAAATGGGAAATGGGAAATGGGGGCACCAACTTGCCACAGCTCCAATCATGCGGCTGCATAATCACACAGCATTTTTCCACTTTTTTTTACTTGCTTTCTTTCTCTAGCTATACTTTCTTTTTTTTTGTATTTTGCTGGCAACCATTGTGCTGCAGCGGTCATTGTTTTGGGTTCGGCTAGGGGCGATCTATCTGCTTTGCATAGGCTCAACGCGCAATAAACCGCACAGAAGCAAAAAAACAAAAAAAAAAAAAAAATTACAAAAAACCAGAACAGAATTCCAACTCGTGGGGTCGCCTTTGTATGTGAGTGTGTGTGTGTGTGTGTGTGTGTGTGTGTGTGTGTGTGTGTGTTATGTTGAGTGTATGTAGTGTGCTGTGTGTCTCCATACCAACCTCGGACTGTACTACAACTTTTCCGCTTAGTTTCAGTTTCTGTTTCTGTTTCTCTGGGTTTTGCTTACATGGCTCCAAGCTGATTTTCGGAACATTTATGTCTGGCCTGATGTCAGATTTATACGTAAGCCGTAGATGATATTGCTATTGCTATTTCTGCCACTATTTTCTGTGTTACCTTTTACCTTTTGAATAGCTGATTTTTTTGTTTTGCGATTATCAAATCAGTATCAGTTACAAAACTGTATCGAAAGCCAGCATCGCAATAATTCAATCACTTTTTTTGCTTTTCTTTCACTTCATTTGAAGATGTAAAAGTGGAACTGAGAGATACAAAAATCCTACAGTAGTTATATTAAAATTTAAACAAGTCACTGCATAGACATTGAGGTGTAAGCAAATTCGACTGAAACACTGGTCGTATGATTAATATTAATTCTATTGGAAATTGTAGCGACTTTATAAATCTATAGCTGAACCTCAGAGATGGAAAAATTAAACAAGTAATTATATATATACATATATGTACATATATGGACAAACCTATTTTAATACAAAAAGGTGTGAGCAAAATGGGGAATAAGCCCGACGGAAACACCGGTCGTATGAGCAATAGCAAATTGTAGCCACTATATATTTAGCTGGAACTGAGAGATTGAAAAATCCTACAAGTAATTCTACATACATAAGTATATACAAGTCTATACATATGTATATGTGCATACATATGCTCATGCATCAAGGTGTGAACAAAGTCGTGAACAAAACCGACTGAAACACCGGTCGTATGAGTAATATGAATTCTATTGGAAATTGTAGCGACTACATACATACGTACAAACAAACATATGTATGCGTTTAAAGAGCGAGTGAGCAGTACAACAAACCGAAAAAAATTCAGCAATTCTGTAAGATGAAAAAAACAAAGTAAAAGACGAAGAAGAATAAGAGGATGAAAAGAAGAAACAAAAAAAATAAACTGAAACTCAATGGAACAAAACAAAACACGCGGGCTGCTGAGCTCAAGAATCGTCTGGGCAGCAGTTCACTATTCGGGACACATAACAAATCTCTCTCTCTCTCTCTCTCTCTGGCATGCAGACGTTGCCCTGTGGAATCCGACGCCTCTGCCCTGAGGGGCCCAGCTGCTGGCGGGGTCCGGAGTCCGTAGTCCGTAGTCCGGAGTCCAGAGTCCGGACATTCGCCAGGCGCCGCCGCCGCTTGCCGATTACTTTGAGACACGTATACATATACACTCACACACATACATATATATTTATGCACACACGCAGTTGATCTAATATTCAACGAATGTGCTTACACTCACAAACACACACACACACACACAGAGTCAGCAGGCAGCTGACAAGCCCAGACACAACTGAGCGTCAGCATTCTCTCTCACACTCCCCTTCTCTCTCACTCACTCAATCATAGTTCCTGTGTCTCTCTCTAATTATGTTGCTCTCGCTGTACAATTTAGAGCTCTCTCTCAGCATCCGTTTAGAAAGCTGGAGACCAAAAATGCCGATACCGATGACGATGCCGATGCCGATGCCGACGCATGCTCAAGCCGAACCCGAAGCCGATGCCGAACTCAACGAAAACGCGCCCAAACTCGGCGACGTGCAGAGCGGCGGGGCAGGGTAGGGGAATGGAGGCCTTGGCGAAAACTGGAAACTGGCCAGGCGAAGGAAAAAAATTAAAGCCGTTACGCGTTACGTCTTCTCTCTGCCCAGAGATGATGGGGCAATGGGGCCGGACGGCTGCATTCAATATCCAATTAACTAAAACGCCAGCTGCCCCCCCCCCCCCCCCTCCCGTTCCCTCTTCCATCATCTTCTTGGCCAGGACGAAGGAACAAGGCAAATCCCCTAATCTAATATACGACGAACAAATGGCCCGACGGGTGAAACAATTTTCGTGTCACGATTGACAGTCATGCGCAGCTGACGCTGCCTCCGACCCCGCCCCCAGATGCCGACGACAAATGCTGGGAAATGGGAAAATCTTTTGGGTATTTGAAACGGTACAATTAGAAGCATATGTACTTATTTACATACATATACTTATATGTACATATACATATATGTACATATACATATACATACACATATACATATACATATACATATACATATACATATACATATACATATACATATACATATACATATACATATACATATACATATACATATACATATACATATACATATACATATACATATACATATACATATACATATACATATACATATACATATACATATACATATACATATACATATACATATACATATACATATACATATACATATACATATACATATACATATACATATACATATACATATACATATACATATACATATACATATACATATACATATACATATACATATACATATACATATACATATACATATACATATACATATACATATACATATACATATACATATACATATACATATACATATACATATACATATACATATACATATACATATACATATACATATACATATACATATACATATACATATACATATACATATACATATACATATACATATACATATACATATACATATACATACACATATACATATACATATACATATACTAAGTCCTGATCTTACTCTAACTTTGTAATGGATCCACTACCTACAATTTATTTTATTGAGCTTGTAGTTGATTTTACCAACAACCAACAACCAACAACTAACACTAATTGAGAATAGATAAATGAGATAAATGAAAAATAACTAAATTTTCCTTTCATTGAGTTTTTTGTTGATTTAACCTATAAATTATTAGTTTGAATTTTCACTAACATCAATTCAAAATACAAATATTACAGTAAAATTAATTCATGGAAAAGTAATTGAGAATATGTCAATATTCGGTTGAAATACGTTTATTAAAATATTGTTGGAAAAAAGAGACTTTCCTTGCCTTGTATTTACAAAGCTCAATGCTTCAGGCGCTAGAAATAAATTCAAATAGAACATATGTTTACTTCTTATGCTGCAATGATTAAAGATTGATTTGCTTAATTGGCCCACAAAATTTGTATTTGTAATTGAAGTGTGATTGATGAAATCATGCTGAGTAAAGGCAAGTATTTAAAATCCTCGTTCCACTAAAAGGCTAACTTCTTTTAATAACATATTGAAACATATTCTCATGTTTTCAAACATATTGAAATATATATAAAACATATATATGTATATACTTTTCAAACATATTGAGAACAAGTTCAAGTAGATGCAAATTTTATAAAATATTAAAATGATCTTTTCTTTCCTATAATTCGCTGTCAATCTCAAGAACTTGCAGAAATATTTATGGAACCTTTACAATAACTTTTCTCTCAAAGTTTAAGAAATTGGGGAAATATTTAATAATAATAATCTAATAACTCATTTCTTTCAAAATATTTCTGTCACACTAAAAAATGTTTATTTTCTGAATACTCTACCCATACTCAAGACTTAGTTTAATTAGATCATTATATATTTTGTTCAAATATTTGGTATACATCTTAAGAATCAATTTATGAAGTAGTAGACATATGTATTTCTAGAATATAAGTAATTCTCCATACAAATGGCTTGAAAAGCTTCAACAACTTGAATGCATTTCAATGCTGGCAACTTTTCAAAGTTGCCAGACCCGGTTGCAATAGCATAAGTAGCCATTTATCCAAAGTTGGCAGACTGTTTACCGATGCTAAAGTATTCGGATTATGAAAACTCTTAAATGATTAGCTACTCGTGCAATAGAAGTACAAATAAGTAGCTTATAATTAAGACAGTGGCATTTTCAAAGTGAAACATGGATAAATCATATGATACAAACATACAAAAATTAAGTAGATACATGTACATATGTATGTACAACAATGTATCTGTATGCATGTATGCGTGTGCATTTGTATCTCGAACTGTGGCGCCTGAAAGCATGCAACGCTTTTTGCCCATTTGTTTGTTGACCCGGACAACTAACCGTACGAAGGCAAAGCACGCGTGTATCTACACACATATTCACGCGAGTGTATGTGTGAGTGAGTGAGTGTGTGTGTGTGTGTGTGAGTGTTTTTAGCAATTGCTACTGTAGTGTAATTAGAGATATTAGTCGGTATCATTATGACTTTACCTATGCGTTAGCAGCAATTGGTTGCAGTTTTTGTTTGTTGCTCCCCGTTTCTCCTCTGCTTTTCCACTGATTCTACTTTATTAATCTGATGTAATAGTTGTTTTAGATTGAACTTTTATTTATTTATTGCATGTAGAAAGTTTTTTAAGCTGCGACTATCAACTAGCCGCTAAATTTCTCAGATCTCTGATTTCTTTTTATATGGTAGCACACTTAACTACATGAACACTTTTTGTTTGTCATTGTTTGAGCAAACAGTTAAAAAAAATGGCAAAAAATCTTTATAAAATATTACTATATTCCTTTACGTGTATTCTTTTATTATTTTTGTTGTTGTTGTATTTTTGGGTATTTTTTCATTTTTAGTTTTGTATTAAAGGTGCAGCTTTCCCCGATTGCTTCGTTTGTGGGTTGGTTGCTTGATTGAATGCGCCTGCTCACCGAATCGCAATTATGTGTAATCGCAATCTTTATCTCTGTCTGCTTGTCATTTTTTATAGTTTTTATTTTTTTATTTATTTTATTTTTGTTTTTTTATTTGACTTTGTATTTGAGTTTTGTTGTGTGTGTGTGTGTTTGCTTTTAGTTTTGCATTATCCAAGAACCATCCGCACAGTTGTGTGTTGGCTTTTAATTAAATTTCGTGTGCTTTTGCATGCTGACTTTTTCTTTCAGTATGCCTCCATCTGTGTGTGAGTGTGTGTGTGTGTGTGTGTGTGAATGTTAGGGGGATTTCTTCTTTTGCTTATTTCGCAATTTATGTTTTTTTTGTATTATTATTATTATTATGCGTTTGCTTTTACTAATTCCGGACTCCGACTTCGTTTACGTTTCCGCTTCTGACTTTGACTCCGGCTATAGCTTTGAATGCGGCCGTTGACAGTTTTGTTTTGTTGTACTGACAATACTGAACTGGCACCGTTATGTTATGCTTGAATGTTGTCGGTGCTGTCGCTGTCGCTGCTGTTGCTGTCGCTGTTGCTGTCGTCACCGTTTGCTGATTTCCCGTTGCCACTTTCCGCGATTGCAAACAACGTTCTAAAGCGCTCGCATACGTCTGCAGTCTGCAGGACATGAGCACGCGACGTGGTCACCGCACGCGGCCCAAATCCCGAGTCCAAAGCACAGCAAACATCGCGTCAACAACGACGACGCAGTCGCAGATGTACGACAACGACAACAACGACAACAATAACAAGAACGATAACAACAACAACAACGACAACAATTACGCTCAGCAACAGCAGCAATGGGGCAATGGAGCATTGGAGCATTGCTGGAGCCGGTGATTGGGAGTCTGAGCAGCATCCCGAATCTCTCGCTCTCTCTCTCTTTCGCCTACTCTGTCAACCTCTCTCCCAATTTCTCTCTCAGCTCTCATTCAGCTATAAAAATTAAAGGCGCTTTCAGAGACACAAGTGCCGCTGTCTCTTTGTCTCTTATTAAGCGTGTTGCTGACTCTCCCTTCCCTGCCCTCCTCCCTTTTCTATTCTCCCGCTCTGCATCTGCTTCTCTCGGCGTATTTTACGATTCCGATGTAGGCCAAAAAATACGTAGTGATGGGGCGGTAGCATCAACGCCCCTATTTTACACCATGAAATGGACTTATCTAGGAAAACTGGGATATTTTTTAGATACGAAAGACCAAACAAACAGAGAGAGAGGCGAAGAGAGCGAAAGAGAGAGAGGCCATACTTATGAGTAGAGTAAGGTTTTTTCAACTACAAGACAGTGAGATTGGTACTACCACCCTTCCTCTTCTTCATTACAACACCCCATCACCCCATCACCCTGCATTCCCCTTCACCGATTTAAACATTGGGAACACAATTTTGGAGCACTCAACGGGGCTGAAATATATTCTGGCAAAAAATTAAGTTGTTTTAGAGTTAATTCGAAAAGTTTTTGAAAAACTTTTAATTGGTTAGGTGTTGGTTGCTGTACTCGTAGTTGTAGTCGTGTTTCGCTTGTTGGTTTTTCTTATTGTTCCCAGTGTCGGTTGCACCAGCTTCTTCAGGTTAAGCATCACTTAACACTGGGCTACAATGCTTTACGACGTTCTTGTTCTTGTTCTTGTTCAACTCATCCAACAATAGCTCAACTGATTAAGTTCAGCCATTTTTATGAAAGTCTCTCTCTCTCTCTCTCTCTCTCTCTCTCTCTCTCTCTCTTCCGACTAATCTTAAATTTTAATAACAACGAGTGTTCGCACAATATTTTTGTAGACTGTTTTTTAGCTTAAGTACGAGTAATCGTTTTTTTTTTTATTTTTTGTCAATTTTTTTTGATGGTCGTTGCAGCTGGCCAAAATGCTTTGGCTTACAAATAAAAAGATCCCTGACCTCGGCAATAGTAATAAATAATTTCAGCACAAGTACGAGTACGAGTATTTATCGCGTGCTTAACTCTACTTAGCGTGAATATATATTTAAGTAATGTGCATATACATGAACATACATATGTTTGTATGTCTATATAGCATATGCACATGTATATGCATATCTATGTTGGGTACATAAATAGCGGAATTCCGTCTGCAAAATGTAGAGAAAATAAATAAAAAAAAAAAAATTACTGACAAATTGAATATTTCCATGAATTGAATTCTGTCAAATTGAATGGTGTACGATTTGCCAATCTAATCATGGCACCAAACATCCATACTCCACACTTCAGTCACCACCCACCGCCCACTTCCTTACCGCCCACATTCCACACCCCCCTCCCTCTTCCCCTCAACAAATCCCATCAGAGAGCACAGCCCAAGCGAATACCCAATTTTGTGTGCGCTCAAAAGTATGCAACACTTTTCGGCTGCGTGTTTTTGCTGTGTTTAGTTGGCGGACCAATTTTATAGTAGTTGGGTTGGGTAGTTGTTGTTGTTGTTGTTGTGGCTGCTGTTGTAGTTGTAACTGTGGGTAAACCTTTGAGGCATACATAATTAATATCCATTGTAAATGGACAGGGACTGAAATAGGTGGACAATCAAATGTGAAATCAAAAGGCACACTCTCACCATACACTCACACACACCTCAACACCAATAGACAGACTGGAATTCGCCCTCTGCCGCCCACTTGGCGTCACTATTGCCCGTTCATTGCCTTTTGTTATTCCCACACACGCACCTCCACACCTGTATGTGTACACAATGCACACACACACACACACAAACGGACAGAATGATACACACACACACACTTATACATAGTGAGGGGGCACATACAACTTGTCCATGCTAGTGATGTAAATCGCTTTGAAAATACCGATATTGATAATGACAATAATTTAATAATAATTTTAAAATATTTGATACTATAAATTTTCGATACTGGTATCGATTCTTTGCATTTCTTGAAGTCTTTAGAATCATTGCGAATATTTTTAGGTTGTTATTTTGCTATAATTTATGACTGCAGATGTTTGTTGTGGAGATCACTTGAAAAATTTAATTAAATTGCTGATTTTGACCATAACAAAAATATCGAGCACAGCTTCTTGTCAATACATCGAGATCATAAATCGAATGTCCGATAGAAAAGCAATAGAAATACTTTCCAACACGCCTGAATCCATCATTCAAAACTTGTTATACTGTCATGAAAATATATTATTTTGATTCATGCGAAAAAAGAAAATATATAAAAAATAACGAAGTAATTATTTTGCGAAGTATCGATATTTTATTTACATCACTATTACATATGTATGTGAGTGTGTGTGTTGTCTTTGTGCTTCATTTACAACTTTACACAACATTGTAAACATAATAACGAGGCGCCTCACGTTGCTCCTGTTGTTACATGCCATGGTACGCTCCAAAACGGTGGGGTGCTGAGGGTGCCAAGAGTGGGGGTAGGGGGTGGAGGGTGGTGAGCTGCAAAGAGCACACGATGGCCGCCACAGCGTCGTGCTCACTACTGCTCTCAGCAAGTGGCTGTGGAGTACCTGCCAAGAAGACCAACGCCAACTATTGACATAGTGACACAATCAGACCACACAAACAGCTCTTACACACACACACACACACACACACACATACATGCACACATATATATACATATAAAGAGAGCGGCACACACACACATGCATATGACGACGACTTGGCATCTGGGCGGTTGCTGTGGTTATTTTTTTTTTTTTTTTTTTTTTTTTTTTTGCCAAAAGAGCGCGAGCGCTAAGTAAACACACACACCTTATTCCTCGCTGAATAACTAGGCCAGCAGCTGGAGCTGAAGCTGAAGCTGAAACTCAAACTGAAGCCAACAGCAGCATCCATCAGTAAGTACGATGGAGTATCGTTGGATACGATGGATGCGATGGATGGATACGATGGATGGATGCACGAGACCAAGAATAAAATGAGATGCGCCCGAGCATTTGCGCAGGATCAGGACGAGCGGCCGCTCCTGTTTATTTCTAGCTATCTCTTTCAAACAACATCTCTTTCTCTCTCTCTCTTTGTGCGAGTGCTTAAAGGATATTTTGTTAAATATATATTGTTGTTCTTGTTATTGCTATTGTGTTTGCTACAAGTTGGGAAATTTTTATGCTTACGCTGAGCATCCAAATAGATGAGTATTTTCTCTCAGTCTCAGTCTCGCTCTCTTGCTCTCTTGCCCTCTCTCTCTCTCTCTGTCTCTTGCTCTGTGAGCATAAGCATTGACATTTGTTATTTGTGCGACCAAAATGAGAATTGGTAAGGGGCATTGGGGAATTTTTTGGTTTGAAGATTGTGTGTGCGTGAATTGTTGTTGTGTATTGTCTGTGTGTGTGTGTGCGTATAGTAGGCAGGGGAAAAGAAAAGGGAACTGGCAGGGAAGGTAGTGTGACTGACTGAGTGCCTGACTGCGCTCTCACTGCTGTTGGGTTGTTGCTGGCAACTACCGCTGGCTGGCAGGCTGGCTGGCTGGCTGGCTGGCATACCATGCCACATGCTTGAGATATTTTTAGTGTTTTGTCACACAAGCAGACATCTGTTTCTGAAATACTCACATACAAAGTCGCGCACAAATATAATTAAGATGTGGAGTCCCCAACGCTGTCACGAGATTCAAACGCACACATACACACACAGACAGACAGAAATATACATATATGTACACATGTAAATAAGTAAGAAGTACACAGAGAAAAAATATACGCAATTCCGGCATAAAATGAATGCACAGCGACGTCAGAAGTTCTGTTTATACCGGATATTCCTCAACCAAGCACGAAATAATTGATTCAAGTACGATTTTTGAAATTCTTCTCCACCAATATTTGGGTTGCAGTGAAATCAAATGTTTTTTGACTATTCTAATGCTAAACTTCTGATGTGTTTTTCTTACTTTAACCATTATTATGTTCATATTATGTAAATTTAACAATAGTATTCTGAACACATAGCTTAAAAAAATACATGCTAAAATCGAGAATTTTTAAACTTGAATTTTAGAATGCAATTTTTTTCTGTGCACTCATGCTTTTGGCTTTTTTGACTATTTTAATGCTGAGTGGTTGCCATTTTATCCGCACATTGTGTAAATTTAACTAAAAAAAAAAACTTGCTCAAATAAAGAATTTTAAACTTACATTTTCGAATGACATTTTCGTTCTGTGCAGAGTATTTGGATCTGAATTTGCCGTGCCCGTAGAACGTGGCTCGACTATTTGAATGTTGGTTTTTGTGTTGTAAATAGTAAATGTGGTAAATGTATCAATCAGCGTTGCTTTTAATAATGCCTAGAAGAATTTTATACCACTATTCAAGGACACGCACACACACACACAGACACACAAAGCCGTTGTCATAGCCCTGGGTCCATGGATCTACTCGCATGTCTCTCCGTCCACGGTCCACGGTCCATGGTCCATGGTCCTTGTAGCCGTAGCACAAATGCCTACACACACTTTGGCACAACTCAACCGAGTACTCGTAAAACTCATAGAGGGCCCAAAGATGCGCTTGCGTTGTCATCTTCAAGTTGATGCTGCCGTTGCCGTTGCCTTTTCTGTTTTTCTTTTTTGTTGTTTTTTATTTGCTGTGTTTTTTGTTGTTGTTTCATTTTTTGCTTTCTTTTGAGGCCTTGACATGACACATGTCTTGACAAAGCTCATAAGGGTATTCCCAGGCACAAATATGATGTTGCACACGCTCATTTGTTTAAATAATACGCATAACAAAGATGCAAGAAAAGAAGAAAAACATCAACACATTTGATTTGTATATACAGTAAGTAAAACAAAATAATTTCTATATATTTCACAACTTTTCTTCTTAGTTCTTGGCACAAATTAAATAAAATTATAAAAAAAAATATGTGAATATTCTGACTTTGTCAAAACATTAAGCTGACGAACTGTACTGTACTTTGTTTATAATACATCAAATGAAACTTTTTTATTACAGCTCCTTTTGACTCTTAGAACAAGTCAAAATTCAATTATGTGCATTTTTTATTTTACCAAAACCAAAGCCATTACTTGACTAACTGTATATGCTTTTAGTCTGTGTACATAATTTGACTAATTAGTCAAATGTATCTGAAGGAAAAAACATTTTACAGCGCTGAAAAGTATGCAGCAAATTTGACATGAAACCCATAAGCCGGAAGAGGAACGGGAAATGAAACAGGAAGCAGCAGAGGAGACCGAATGAAAGTTTGTTTATTTATTTAACTAAACGACGAGCTTGTCAGCTGAAGAGGAACAGTAAATGATACCATTATACATTATATCGAAAAATGCTGACCTCACCGAGCACTCAACTTTGTCCAGCGCCATGAAAGGAAGCCAATCGATATGCACCAGTTTTTAAATTCAATTCTGTCAATGGCAACAAAAAAAAAAGAAGAAAAACGGCGAAAAGCTCCTTTTGAATGGATTGCCTAACCCAGCCCAAAACCCACAGCCCCGTAGGCTTACATCAGAATGAAGAGGATGCGCTTCATTGAATGCACTTTATGCTGAAATTTTAATTACCAATAAACTCATTCAATTAGTTTATATTGCAAAAATAAAAATCAATTCAAGAATTAAATGTTGTATTCGATATATGAAAATTTGTTTTTATTCTGTACTTTTCACAGCAATCTATGGCTTTTATTTTTCGATTTTCAACAGTTTTTAAATTGCCAAAAAAATACAGAAAAATATTGTAAAAGTGAGAAAGTGAAAAGATGCGTTGCCGATTTCCAAAATGCCGACTTCTTAGACTCATGATATGGAGAAGTTTTAAGAAACAAAAAGAGCACAAGTTATCATTTTTTCTAGCTGCCCTTATACCACTGCTATTTTCCATTTTTATACTCGTCCTGCGATCTGCGGCCGAAATTGAGACGGAGGAAGACCCCAACCACACAATGAGGATCATTCATTATGAACTTTGGTGGGAAAGACTTGTAAATAAGATCAATAACCGGCGAGATCAGATGACCAAGGAGCGTGCCGAGTAAGTTTCGAATCGAACATCGCATAGTATTCGAAAAAAAAGAAATCCATTTTGTTGAGCAATCCAACATATAGTTTCCAGAGCAACGTCTTTGTGCCGAAGATAACACTGGGCTATGCTCCAAACTCGACGGCGGGCATCCGAAAACTGATCGAAGGTGTCATCCGTAGCATGTCCATGACGCCGTCCCAGGTTTCCAGCTTTGCTGACTGCGAGGAACTACGAATTCGAGCCTATTCGGAGCAATTTATTGCCAGCATCTGTTTTGACAATGTCGACGAGTCACAGCGTGGACTTCCCCTAAAGCTGCACTTCTCAATCTTAATGCCATCCGAATTGAGGCACTACGAGGACAGTTGGATTGGCAATAACTGGATAGTCGATTCTGTATATCATGCTCGAAACGGGGGCAATATCGACACTGTTAATGGCTCCATCTCCAACTACGTTCGAGAAGGATTCATATCTCTGCAGTATTATATTAGCATTGAGTACCTGCTGATTGCATCCGGTAACGACAAAGTACCGGAAGTCATTCTCCGCGGCTATTCCCTAAATGATAATATTTTTAATATGTTATCCTTGGGCGTTAATACACCTGTAGTAGTGCTATTACTTGGCTTCATGTTTCCAGTCACCATCTTTACAAAGGTCAGTATAAAAATACTCATTTTACGAATTTTGATTTGATTTGATTTTAAACTTTGATTTGAAATGAATTTGATTTTGATTAGATAATGATTTGATGTGATTTTGATTTGACTTTGAATAGAAATCGATCTTGATTTGGATCATGATTTGATTTTGATTTGATTTTGTTTTCATATTTTATTTTTTTTTTTGATTTGATTCGATTAAAATTCGATTTTATTTGAATTTGACTTTGCGATTGAATTGGATTTGAAATTTATTTATTTTGATAATCATAATTAAATTTTAATTTGGTTTTGATTTTAATTTGGTTTCGATTTGAAATTGATTTGATCATGATTTGATTTGATTTTGGTTTGATTTTGTTTTGAAATTGATTTTATTTTTATATTAATTTGATTTTAATTTAATTTTAATTTTGTTCTTAGTTTTGATTTCAATTTGATTGTTATATTGATTTTAGCTTATCAGGTGTGCTACAGAAATCTCTTTCACTTGAATTTGACTTAAATTTGTATGAAATTTACGTCATTTTTCAGGTTAAAGAGATTTCTGTAGCACACCTGTATATATTTTGTTTGATTTGATCATTATTTTGATTTGAAATTATTTAGATTTTTCGTTAAAATTGATTTTAATTTGATTTGAGTTTGATTTGATTCTGATTAAATTTTGATTTGATTTGGTTTTGAAACTAATTTAATTTGGATTTGATTTTAATTTATATCTTAATTTAAGTATTCATTTTGATTTAATTTATATTTTGAACTGATATTTAACTGTATCCTTGATTAATATAGGAAATCGTAGAGGAACGTGCGCTCGGCATCCATTTCGCGTTAAACACGAACCATCAGGCGACACGAATTCAATTCGCCGTGTGGTACTTGAATGGACTTTGCCTGTTGCTGGTGACATGTATGGTGTTCACGCTGATGTTGAAGGT
Organism: Drosophila suboccidentalis; assembly: GCA_037043435.1. NCBI lineage: Eukaryota > Metazoa > Arthropoda > Insecta > Diptera > Drosophilidae > Drosophila > Drosophila suboccidentalis. The sequence continues at coordinate 178,121 of JBAMBK010002436.1, forward strand.
AAACAGATTGTTGCTGTTGTTGTGTTGTTGTGTTGTTGCTGTTGTTGTGTTGTGCACGAATAAGTTAACTGTTTGCAGATTAATTGGGGTGGACATGCGTCGTTCTTCAGCAAATGCCCATGGTCGTTAATGCTCATCTTTTTCGTGTCGTACGTTTTATCCGCCGTGGCATTTGCGATACTCCTGGGCGTTATAATGGACTCCACTAAAATGGTGGTCGCTGTTGTTCCAGTTTACTGGATATTGGCATCGCTGCCGTTACTGTCAGGCCAAACGATTGATTCCACCTGGGGCTATTTTCTTTTAATTGTGGCCTCCCTCCTCCTGTGCAATGTGACAATGAGTCGAGGACTGCGACGAATCCTGAGCCTAGAGTACGTCGAAAGAATGAATGTGAAACAATATTTCATGTCCAAGATCACAGCTAGCGACTCGACCCTTTTAATGTTCATAGGTGTGTTCTACATACAGACCTGTTTATATGTGCTACTGGCCTTAATTCTAGATGGTAATATCTGCCCCTGTCTGCTGAGATTGATCAAGTGCACGCCGTGTCGTCTGTTGTTCGTCCGGCTTCGAAGATGGTATAAACGACGCGCCCGACGAAGACAAGAGAAGTTAGAGTCTGAAGCGGAGCTTAAGGAGAATCTTTCCCAGCGTATATCAGATCTGACCGAACAAAGCGAAGAATTCACCAATACGGTGCAACTTTATAGAGAAGAAATAAGAACGAGCGAAAGGAGGCTGAATAACAGTGATCAGTCCCGTCGATCCACGCGAGTACCCAACAACGAGACACCAAGCAAGGACAATACTAGTAGTAGTCATATCGATTCCAGCGACGAATCAAATGATACTCAACCCTCGATGTCTGCCAGTCTGCCCGAAAAGGAGCTACTAATTTGGCGGAGCGACTACCAGCTGAGAGGGGATAATCAAAGCGATAAATCGACCACATATTACCTGCAGCAATCGAGCATTTTGGATAAGCCAACCGAAAACAGTGAGGAGCACATGGATGAATCGCAAGTTGATGAATCAAGTCCTGTTGTCATCGAGTTTCAAAATGTTTGGAAGAAGTACTCGAAAACCTTTGAGGTGCGCAACTTTTCACTGAAAGTGTATCAGAATGAAACGATGGTTTTGTTGGGTCACAATGCCTCTGGCAAGACATCAATACTGAATATGATTTGTGGCGTTACATTACCAACTCTCGGTAGCATTTATATTTCCGGTCATGATGTGGTCACGCATTCCTCGCGTGCCTACAAAAATGTCGGATTATCGCTACACAACCTGATCCTATTCAGCGAGTTTACCTTTTCCGAACACATCGTTTACCTGTGCCGACTACGTGGCATGTCGCTAGCCCAATCCCAAAGCGATGCCGCATCCTATATGCACTCATTGAATGTGGAGCATTTAAAAGCCACGCATGTCAACATGCTCACAACTGGCCAGAAGCGACTCCTCCAAATGCTATGCGCCTTTGCGGGTCGCACCAAAATCGTCCTGCTGGACAAACCCATGGAAGGCGTTGACGCCGAGAAGCGCAGACTCTTCTATAACTTTGCCCAGCGCGAGAGACAGAATCGCACGATATTTTTAACCACAAACTTTCCCCATGTGGCTAGAAATCTGGCGGATCGCATTGGCATCTTGATCAACGGAAATTTGCATGCCTGCGGCACTGAAAGGGCTCTTCTAAAGCTGGACAAGAATGTATATCGTTTGGTAAGAAACACCTAAAAAGAACAGTCTCTGCTAAGTAACGTACGTACCAAAACTCAAGTCAATTGTTTTAAAATGTTTCAATTCATTTATTTTATTTTATTTTTTATGGTGCAAAAGGCAAAGTTTCTACATATTAAAAATCTACATATCAATTTTGGTGCTTCTAGCTCTTGCCGTCTTTGTCATCTGTTTAAAAAGTCAAGTCAATTGCATTTTTAATTCCAGTTTTATTTGATTTTTTGAGGTATCCAAAAATTTTAAATAGTTAAAATTTAATTGATCAGTGCTTACAAATATTAGACAACTACATATCAATTTTGGTGCTTCTAGCTCTTGCCGTCTTTGACATCTGTTTAAAAAGTCAAGTCAATTGCATTTTTAATTCCAGTTTTATTTGATTTTTTGAGGTATCCAAAAATTTTAAATAGTTAAAATTTAATTGATCAGTGCTTACAAATATTAGACAACTACATATCAATTTTGGTGCTTCTAGCTCTTGCCGTTTTTGTGATCTGAAGATATCTGATGTTTTTATATCAACAAGATTAAATTAATATTAAAATCAAATTAAAATGAAATTATTAAAATTATTTCCTTACAGATGTGCTATCTAGAACCACAATGTGATTTTCCCAAGCTTTTCAATTATTGTGCCTATCATATACCGAGTATTGAGATCGAATTAAAGAGGGGCGATTCAGCGGTTTTTATGGTCGAACACTTTGACTTGGACCGATTGATGAAGCTGATGAATTTGCTGACGAGAAACAAGAAGACTCTTCATGTGGAGGGCTATCAACTGATGACGCCCAACGTGGAGCATGTGCTACTCAAGGCCATGATGCACAAGCATAAGAATACTTTTGTCAATTACACCCTTTTCAATTTGGCCACCCGAATCCGTCACGTCGAGGAGCTGCAGCGTTCGATGAAGAGAATCTTATTTTTGCCGAACATTAGCATGTTCCTCAGGCACTTGGATGTTGTGCTCCGCAAGCGTTGTCTCATGGACATGCGCGATTATTGTATGCCATTAATGCAGATCTTTTTCCCTGGTGTCATCTGTGCCATCATTTTGTCGATGCCACAATTTATACAGGATCGCAAAGTTCTCCAAAGCACATCATTTACAATGAATCGTTTTGAAGATTCAGTCACGTTGCTGAAACAGATGGCTTCATTGGATCCTGTGCTCGCTGCCAGCAAGCATTATCATGATCATGCCTCAGCTGGTCAGACTCTTATCGACTTGGACCATGATGATGATATATTGGATTCCATAAGGCTATTCATGACCAACAAATATCTAATCACCGATCTGGATTTCGTTCTAGCGGCCACTTTCAGTGATGATTACGTCGAGGCCTTGTATAACAGCAATCTCGTCAATTCCGCCCCCGTCAGTCTCACTCTTGTAATGAATGCATTGGCCGTGTGAGTCGCTTTGATTTTCTTTTATTTTTTAATTCATTTCTTTTTTTATATAAATAATAAGCCCGGTAAACAAAGTGTATGTAATAGATGGGCACGGGCCTTTTTTACTGTGGCTCGTTTTAGCTCGAGCTCGAAACTTGATTTTAAGGCCCGACCCGCTAGAACTTTTAAAAAAGCCCGGCCGGAAATCTCTGTAAATTAAAATGCATCATACACAGTCGTCGGATAAAGTATTTTGGCAAGACTAAAGTTATATCTACTCGTTATTTGAACTTACTTTATGCTAAGTTTGGCATCAACGGAAAGGTCATTTAAATTCCGTTTGAATGATACAAAACTTTCCTTAACCCATTAAGTACCCATTATAATTTTTGAATTTTTGTAAAAGTCTACTTTTTAAACTTTTTTCCTAAGACTCAAACAAAAAATGTTTGGATGCAAAAAAATTCTTTAAACAATTTTAATAGTGACTGCAAAAAAAATTATCAAGAATCTCTGCTATTTTATTTATGATTTTTTGAAAACTGCAAAAGATTAAAATTTTAACCCCTTTTTCCTCCTATTGATACAAAAAGTAGCTTAAGGAACAATTTTCAAAAAATCATAAAAAATACTAGCGAAGAGATTGTTGGAATTTTTTTTTGCAGCCACTATTAAAATTGAAGAATTTTTTGCATCCAAACATTAATTGTTTGAGCCCTAGGAAAAAAGTTTAAAAAGTAGACTTACAAAAAATTCAAAAATTTCAATGGGTACTTAATGGGTTAAGGAAAGTTTTGTATCATTCAAACGGAATTCAAATGACCTTTCCATTCATGTTAAACTTAGCATTAAGTAAGTTCAAATTACGAGTAGATTTAACTTTAGTTTTGTCAAAATACTTTTTCCGACGACTGTAAGTGATTTATTTAATACAAATTGTTCTCATAAATCAAAGAAAATTATCAATTATATATGATATGATTTTATCAAAATTCGAAACGGGACACGAAACATCAAAACGTGATCTCAAATTTATAATATCAATCTATTCTAAACCAATAATTGTCTTGATTCGTCCATATGACAACCTATAAACTTATAACATTATCTTTTAGTGTGCAAGCTCATTAAATTTGTTTTCGAATTTTTCTTCGCCCAAGTCTGCCCTTAAAATAAAATTTAAAAAATACGAAGTCTTAGCACACATAATAAAATGCATAGTACCAATGAGCAAAGTCTTAAAATAAGCCCGGAAGTAATTCAAGAAATGATTTTATTACAGCTTCGGTCCAAGGGGAAGGGGTCTCTCACAGTCGAGCACACTTGACTTTAGATTCTTCTTGCTTGTTAATTGTATTATTAATTTGCACATTATTTACAGCGGCTTTGTGAATCCCAGTTCGGGAATCAACGTGAAACTGGAGCTGTTGCCCTTCTCCACCCTGCACACAGCGCATCTGGAGGATTCGCTCGAGCGTCTTGACTGGGTCTTTAAAGTGATGTCAAGTTTCTGTTTCTGTTTCGTTTGGGCGCTGCCAATGCTCAATTTTGGCTTGGGGCGTGGCCAGCCATATGGTCGAGTTGAACTGATTGCTGGTATGCGCTTCAGCACCCTAAGCATCGGCAGCTTTATCTATGGCATGACCAAGTTTGTCCTCAGCCTGATACCCCTCAATGCAGTCATGCTCATGTTTAACAATGCCCTGTTCTTTGATACGTATGATAACTGTGAGTAACTACAGACCCCCCCCCCCTTTCGATTACAGAACCGATTCTTATCTTACCTATTGCAGATAAGTACATCTACATAGTGCTGATAACCGGCCTATATGTTTTATCTATAGATATCTTGGTCTCCTATTGGATATCAGAGATGCGAGTTGGCTATGTGATAGTCATGGTGTTTTATACAATGGGCATTTTACTTTATCTCACACTTTCCGAAATGCCCAATGTTCGTGTCGACGATTTTGATGATATCTTCAGAATACATCCGTTCTATAACTTAATACAAAACCTGATGCAGGCTGACAATCTATCGGAAACATCCCATATATGTGCCGATGACCAGAGCTTTGAAACGAGCGTTTATTTGGAGCAGTGCCAGAAAATACCAAATTGCTGTGGTGAGTGACCTTATACATTGATTTGTCAACTTTAACTTTAACACTCCTGAACAGAGGTCGCAAATATCACTCAACACCTTGAGCGTTATTGTCGAACACAGGGAAAAAGCCTATCGAAATGTCACCTTCAATTTTCATTTCTGTTTCCCGTTGTCATTGTTTTTTTATCTTCTTTGATTTGTTCTGGTTTGTGTTAAAATTGTTGATTTTGTTGAGGGAAGAAGACCGCATTGAAAATATTGGGTTGGGGAAAAAGAAATGTCGTATTTGTGATCGAAATTTAACGCTTTATTTAACATACTTAGAATTATCCGATTTAAGTCAAATATGCGGCATTATGTTCGCAAACCTGTTGCCATTTAGAAGGCAACTTAATTACCCCCCCTTATGAAACCCCCCCTCCCTATTTGCAAAAATCTCAGACAGCCAGTTTTCACAAGCCTCTTTTGTGGCCAACTTAGTATCACCTAGAGCGTTTTGCATGGACCGGAAGAGATGGTAATCACTTGGTGCCAGGTCCCGACTATACGGTGGGTGCGATAGGACACCTTATCCGAGCACCCGGGTCATCAAAGATGTGTGTGGCCGAGCGTTGTCCTGGTGGGACACAAAACCATTCCTAATTACCAATTCTGACCGCTTCTGGTCAATCGCCTGCTTCAAACAGTCGAGTTGTTCACAGTAGAGGACCGAATCGAGGGTCTGGCCATAGTTGAACAGCTCCTAGTGGATCATTCCCTTTCAATCCCACCAAACATTACACCAGAACGAAATCGACCGAGCCATCGCTGTGCTGTGCGAATCGTTACAGTGTCGGGCCCATAAACTTCACAAATTATTTGAACCACCTCCGTTGCATTTTTACCTTTCAGGTAGTAATAACGTAAATAAATACAAATTTCTTGCTTGGTAGACTCCATCTTTGACGCTCTTTAACTTGAGACTGAAACGTGCAATCACAACACTGTCAAAGAGACACTTGTAGCACAGATCGTCGTCTTTAAATCGCTGTATAATATGACCCGATGAGATTAGCACAACACAAGATATGCTCAAGATTCGCCATCTATTTGAAAAAATACAACATTTCTTTTTCTCCAACCCAATAAGTTTTGACTATTATTTGCAACCTCTATTCCTTGTAGCTCGTAACTCTTGATTTTATATATATTGTATAGTATAGTATATGTTTGGAATTGTGATATTTTCATTTTTTAGTGAGTCCACAGCAGGACTTTTTCGCTTGGGAGCTTTTGTGGTCGACATATCTCTGTATTGTCCTGATCTGGGCCGTTTTCTACGTATTAAACTTTATGAGTAGGTCGAAATTGAAGACACAGAAGCGGATGGGCAAAGACAACAGAGATAGCAAGTAAGTTAATCGTTTTTAATATCAATACACTGATAAAAAAAAAGGATCTAATATCAAGATTTTGGTCTCAGAACTAAGAACTTTGGCCTAAAAAATGCGTCGAGAACATGAAAATCTTGAAGTAAGAAAACACATCTTGATTCTAGGGTTGTTGATATAATATCAAATATCGATTATATCGATATTTATTTTTTGGTGATGATATATTTTTGGGCGATATTTTTTTCTGATGATATTATCAATATCGATATAATTGTACGATATTATCGTGCGCTATTTTTCAAAGTTTTTTTTATATTTTGTCGCCACTTTTTTTCTTAACGAAAAGACGAATCAAAAATTTATTCGGATATAATAAACGACACTACATCCAGGTGCCAAATGTGCAATAAAATAATAAAAATTAGTGGTAACATGACTTATTTGGGGTGGAAAAATTGTTTATTTAAGCTCGCGCCCAGATATTAATATCATCGATATTATCGATTTTTATTTTGTCAAAAATATCAAAATTAATGATATTTTTTTTATATCGAAATATCAACGATATTGATATTTTTAAAAATATCAACAACCCTACTTGATTCTAAGAACATTTCAATTAAGACCAAGTTCTTATTTTTAAGATCATAAATTCTTTTATTTTCAAGACCACAAATCTTAGTACGTATATAAGAATAAAACTTATTATTTTTTTAAGATTATAAGTTCTTATTTATAGACCAAAAAGTTTTGAGTACTCAAGACAAAAAAATCTCAAATGAAGACTAAGCTTCTTAACATTTTAAGAAGAATGAAGTAATTTTCAGTTAACTTGAGGTCTAGTTATGTCAAAACACTTGCAGAACGCAATGAGCAATGCTCGGTATACAGCTGTTTCAAGATGTGCCAATCTGTATCATCAGCACCGTTGTGCTGACTTGACCAGCGATTTAAGCCTAATGTCATCTTTGAGAAGCCAGAACCAGTTGTGAATTTTAGGTCTCAAAAAGTGACAAAACTTTAAGATTTTTGTTCTTATTTTAAGAGAAAAAGATCTTAGATCTAAGACTTTTATTCTTATACTAAGAACTTAAGATTTATTAGAACAATATTCTTAGTTTTAGTTATTTGGTCTTAAAATATTCTTATTTCAAGAACAAAATATTTAAGATGAAAGATGAATGTTCTTGATTTTAGAAAGTGGTTTTTTTTTTCAGTGTAATTCTAAAATAGATAACTAGTATAAGAGTTGAATGATTTGTAAATAAACTAAACTAATCTGGTATCATCATTATAGCCCTGACAGTTGCTATGACCAAAACGTGATCCATTTTAGTAACCGGAGTGATCGGGACAAGACATGGATCAGAGAGAAAATACGCGCCCGTACACTGGAGCGTCCTGATATAAGGAACAAGGCGCTAAATGTTGAGAACCTGGGCGTATTCTTTGGCACAAATGTGGTCCTACACCGGATCAATTTTATATTGGAACGGTATGTGTCTTAGCATTTAACTATTGGTAAATACATCAACAGACTTCATTTGAATTTTTACATTTTAATTTTTATCGGATACAGCTTTGTACACCATTTAAAAAAAAAAATTATTCTAGCTTTTTTTTTGATATATTTAATAAATTTTAGGTATTGGGTGTATGTTGTAAATTAATTTGATTTTAATTATTATTTTTAAATTTGGGAAATTAATTTCGAAAAAAAAATGTAATCTTAGTAATATTGCATATTGAAAAATGTGTCACATTTATTATAAGAATTCAATATAAATATTTTTGTAAATTTTAATATACTACAATATTTTAGACATCAAGCCTTGTGTGTGATTGGAGTTAATGGATCGGGTAAAACGGTGTTGATCAAATCGCTTTTGGGAACAGTCGCCCACAGTACGGGAACGATCCACAGCTATTGTAATCCCTTCTATCGACGCGAGGAGGAAGCGAATTGTATGCATCTGGCGTACTGTCCACAGGACGATGACATCGGAGATGAACTGACTGTGACGGAGGTTGTTCAATTTGTACTTATAATACGGGGACTGAATAAGGAGAATGTATTCTTCGAGACAAACAATCTGTTGCGAATGTTTGACCTGTACAACAGTCGCTTCCATTTGTTGTCGGCCTGCAGTCGAGGAGTGTTGAAGCGATTGAATATTGCGATGGCTCTGATTGGCTATGCTGGGCTCATTTTGATGGATGATCCCTTCTCGTACCTCGACGCGAGCAGTTGGCGAAAAATCTATTCGATTCTCGAATCACAGTGCCAGCACGGCCAGGCGGTGCTCTACACCAGCTCGGATCCCCGATACTCTGACTTGTCCAACCGCACGGCCATTCTCCAGTCCCCGAGTGTGGCCATCATCGGGGACAGACAGGAGCTCCAGCTGGAGCACTTTGCGGCGTACTTGGTCGTCGAGGCGCACATTAAAATCCACAAGTTGAAGCAAAACGAATCGGAGCCGATGGAGAATTGGCCCAGTGAGGACAAGTGGAACCACATGCAGATATGCTCAATAGTTGAACACATATTTCCGCATGCGATCATCAAGTATGTATTCAAGTGGGGATGTAAAACCTACAGTTAATCGGGTTTAATATCAAAATGTATAAATCGACAAAAAAAAAAATAATTCGAATGGTCGATATACTATACGTGTATCTCCCAATAATACAGATGTATAGTTTTAAAAAATAATAATAGTGTTAATAGAAAACGTAATTGTAAAAACAAGTTATACAGGGGTGCCACAGAAATCGCTTTCGCTTGAATTTCACTTAATTTTCATACAAATTTATGTGAAATTCAAGCGAAAGCGATTTCTGTGGCACCCCTGACTCGTATTTTTAAGTAAATTATGACTTGTAAAGTTGCTAGGTCAAAAATCAGACCAACTTCAAACTTTCCTATTTCCAAGCGAAATACTATTTTGATCATACTTTGGCCCCAAATTTATTCTGCATTCAAATTTTATTAGCTTTGTTCAATTCAATTTTTTCCAAAATTCAAAATTCAAGCTTTAATATTTAATTAACTCCTATCATAATAAACTGAACTTAATTCTGCAAATTAACTACGATGAACAAACTCCAGTGAGTTGTAGATATTTCATGAAAATCGGTATAATTAACTCGATTGATAGTCGAAAAAAGGATCGACTTACTATAATGTACTTGAAAGTTGCTTCCGCAAAAATCGGAATGTCGATTTTTCGATGAATCACAGTTCAAGTATTTGTCATTTTATCATATATAGTAATTACTTATTCCTTACATTGTATCATTTCAGATCCAGAAACAGGCATATGGTGTCCTTTTGGCTCTCAAGCAAAACGTATTCCATGTCGCACATCCTGGAGACGCTCCACAAGAACATGAATACCTTCTACGCATATTCAATTCAAACGCCGTCCATTAAATCAATATTTGGTAATATGGTCGAGGGACAGAATCGATTTGTGCAAATATCCGAGGATGAAGATAGTGAACTCTTATTGGCAAATTGAACGTACATACGTTCAATGATATTGACAATTTCTAGCGCATTCATTTACATTGTATCATTTCCTTTGTTCAAGTTTTAAACTAAGGCTAGCTTAAGTCTGGGCGTGGCCCATATAAAGTACTCTTGATTTTATAAGTGTTTTTTATTTCAACTAACTTGCTCAAGTCTAAAAACTTTCAGCAAAAAAAACTATATTTGAGTTCGTCTTAATTTTTTGAAGTTTAAAAGAATTTAATTAATGCAAAGACTCAATACGATCCGATAAGCTATATATTCTTAGGTATCGAATTGGTTCCAAAGCTTAGATTTTACTGAGTTTACTATTGAAACGATACATTTTTGGACCAAGAAACTATTAATTACAGCACTTTTCCTGACCCCAAGATAAAAAACCGAACCCTAATCTATATATGTATGAATATAAATAACAATTATCCCATAATATAACTGATGAATAATGTGAAAAATTATTGCCATCCGAGTAATATGTTGATGAAACAGAAGAAAAAGTACAAAGAGAACAAATCGCGTGCTTATTCGTATTTGAAAGACGCCTCCAATTTATCTGGGGAATTTATGACAAATTTCGTACTCGTACCCAACTGAAAGAAACAACGTGAACAACAACAACAACAACAGAGAACAACGAACGATTCATGTCGGCATCAAAACTGACAGACCGTACAATTGGCCATCAAGGAGAGCAAAACTCACCCCGCAAGTAATCAAGTTAAAAATAATATACCCAACCCCCTCCCATATTGTGCAGGGCACAATGAGAAGCAACGAGAACAACAAAAATAATAAAAAAAAGCCAAACAACAAGTTGTGCTTGCAACAAAGCATAAAGACTATTTATGTATAATATTAAAAGTAATGGTAATACACTCATTTTACTTATATGTAAATCTAAATATATAAAATACAAAAATGAGTATATATTTGTAGTGTTCATGTAAATGGCTTAATATAGAAATTTAGTTGCCCAAAAGCAACCAACACCTGTTGCTTCGATTTAGCAAAAATTAAAGCATGATTTGAAAATGTTGTATATTACATATAGTACATATTTATGGCACATACTATGCATTCTTCAGTTAATTTGGAAGTTTTATTAAACAAGCAAAATAAAATATATTTTAATTTTAGTGGGATTTGTACATACCCTTGGTAAATATATGATAATATTTCTTTAACTGTATTACCGATTTGTCACTTTGTCATTTTAAATTAAATTCTCACTATATGGTAAGTTATATAATATTAAAAAAAAATCTCAAACACAATGAAAAACATTTCTTCAATATTAATGCAAGGGTATATTTGCTTCGGCCCTAAATAAAAACCTTCTCTCGCCTTTTTTTTTTTTGACTTTTTCTCAATTTCTCACTTGGAAGTTTTCTTATATTTTTTTGTGGTACTTATATGAATACTGATAGGGCCTCTTTAGAAGATGCATAAAAAATGCAATATGCGAGTATTTGAGCAGGCGAATGCTTCATTTTTGGTGAAAAATTTATAAATAGGCTTGAGGCCCAGAGAGCTGCTCAGATCTAAGAGAGAGAGAGAGAGAGAGAGAGAGCTGTGGGTCTATGCGAATTGCATATGGATGGCATATAAATTATTTTCATCTGGGATTTTTTCTTATGAGCACAATTAGTCTGTGCGAAAAGGTTGAATAAACTATTTGTTAGGCCAACACTGCGCCCATTCTCCTCTGGGCTCCACAGGATTAATATGGCACCCAGCAAACAAGCAACAACAACGACAACAACAACAACAACGACAACGAAACGCATCATTTGTTTAGCAATATTATTTGTCATATTGTTGTTCCCATTGAGCACACACGAGGTGAGTCGTGACCTGTGCAAGGGGTCAGATGATGATGCATCTGATTGTGCCAAATCCCCTGAAGCTTTGTCAGCGCCCGTACGGAAGATTAATCCACGACGTGCTGCAAAAACGAAATTTAAATTCCATAAAATCGAGCGTATGGACGAGGACAATGGTGAGGATATGAATGACGATGATAATAATTCAGAGAATGTGGTGAACGATGATGATGATCAATCGGAGCAAAATGATGAGCCAAATTCAGCTGGGAAAGAGGAAGATGATGACGACCAGGGAGGTGAGGATGAGGACGAGGATGATAATGATGACAATGATGACAACGATGATAACGAAGCGGAAGCGGAAGCGGAAGCTGAAGACGACGGTGAAGAGGCGGAAGATAAACCCTCTTTATTTAGTCGAATTTTGACCATATTCACAAGCGATGTCGAAAATGAGACAGCAACAGAGCGCTTAAAAGAAAAAGAAAAGGAGAAAGCAAAATCAAAAGAGAATCAGTCGAAATATCCAAATATTATCAATTGGTTCCATTGGCTGATCGATCAAACTGGCGACGACGAGGCCGCTCAAGTGGGCAAAAAAAAAGAGAAGCAAAAAAATGTTATCAAAAGCGACATTGATTGGCTCACATATTTGAAACGTTGGCCGTTCAACAGCATTTTCCCAGAGACGCCAGATCGTAAAGATCGTAGCCGGCAGCGGGCCAAGGATAAACAGCAGCAGCAACAACAACAACAGCAGCAACAACAGCAGGATGCGGAGAGAGCAGCGTCGAGGCATCAACAGTCAAAGAGCGAGGAGTACATGGAGCTGCTCATCCACTCACTGCCGGCGTTCATTGGGAATGTGGCGCAAGTGAAGAGCGGCGAGTGTCACCAGCAGTTGGAGCTGCTGCATCAACAGCTTAAATCCCACAAGCTGTGGACGTTGCAGAGTAAGAGGCGTTTGGATCTTAATATACCATTCCTGAACAAATTTGCATGCGGCCTCTAAATTTATTTATTATTAGCCCTCAGTTTTTAAAATATATATAAAAAATGTTGACATGTTTTTTGCCGCTTCCCGCAAATTGCACAAAACGAAAGACATTTTTGATTTACTATTCATTAGCAATCATAACACTAAATCGCAATACGATCGGATAAATAAACCGGTAGTTATGACTGTTTTGAGACGTACTCCTAAATGTATGCAGTACTTATTTTGACCATTAGATATTCACCTTTACGTATTGTAGTGCTCGATGCGACCGGTAAAATTGGCGCGGGACTTTTGCGTGGCAACATTAACCAGTTTGGTGACTTTGACCAGTGCACGCAGGTGTCCGCATCCATGAAGGGGCCAAAGTCGGGCAAGGCGACGCGTCTGCTCGGCAAATATTGTCTGGCCCAGATTGAGATGCGTTCGACAACAAATGATCTTAAGGATCCATTACACTTGCTACATGGACGCGGCCTCTGGCACGCACACTTAAAAAACGTAAGTATTTGAGCTCGCTGGAGCAGAAGTTGCATCTAATCGGGTATTCATTGTCAGCCAAAGCACTTTGCGCCGCGCTATAGCATTGCCAACTGGGGCATCTGCCTGCCACACGCCTGTTCCGCCCACGTGGTGCACACGATAATAGAGACGAGTCTGCGTCCCTATAACGACACGGGAATTGAGTTCCACATCGAAGTGCGGGACGAGCACTGCACCACAAAGCGGCGGAAGAACTTCATCAAGCTACTCTCCAAGGACAATAACTTGGCTATGGGCATGTGAGTTAACCAGCCAAAAATACCTAAGCAAAATAATTTAACATTTAAAAACCGTTCATTTGGTACGTACCAAAAAATATTTCCTACTTCTTCCGTATAAAAAAAAACAAGTGGGAAAGGCTATAGTCGAGCTCCCGAATATAGGGTACCCGTTACTTACTTAAATAAATTTAAAATATTTTTCATTGCATGCTTTTAGGCACTTACATTGTACATTGCTTAAAAGCTTTAATCAGCCATTACCACCTTTCTATTTGTCCGATCTTGTTACGATTTAGTAGAATGATAGGTAATAATAGTAGTTAACATTAATTAGAAAAAAATTCGAATATCTTGAAAACTGTGCATGTGGTGGCTTTTATCGATTTACGGAGGCGGAAACGGGCGTGGCGCTCACACAGCCGGATGGACAGACGAACATGGCTATATCAACTCGGCTGTTGACGCTGATCAAGAATATATATACTTTATAGGGTCAGAGATGCTTCCTTCTCCCTGTTACATACATTGCAACAAATACAATATCCCCTTTTACTTATTTTATAAGTAACGGGTAAAATGACCTGAAAAATTATGTATGTATGTAACTAAGGAATCAAGTTTAGTATCGAAATCTAAAAGTCGTTGGTAAATGAAGCGAGTGTTGATATATTTTCAAATAATACGTATACATACAGTCAAACTTCCCTAACTCGAATCACCATTATCCGAGAAAAAAGTTCGAGTTAGGGAATTTTTTTTTTTTTAGTTTTTTAAATGAAACTACAGTTTCCTGATCCGCTGACAAATATGTGCATTACGAACATCTTTCCTAAAGTAATTTCACAAGCTTAAGTAATTTTTGGTGCAATATTCTATCATATTGCATTAAATAGAAACGAAAAAAAATTCAAACTTTATTGGGGATTTTCCCGAAAAATTCGACTTACAGAAGTACGGGCCACTATTTTTGGTTCGAGTTAAGGAGAAATTCGAGTTAGGGAAGCAGAATTGTATGAAATTTGCTCAGTCAACGCTATTGCCACTAGATTTTGTTCGAGCTAGAGAAAATTCAAGTTTGGGAAGTTCGACTGTATATCGAGGTATAAAAAAAGCTCATACGTTCTTTTTTTATACTTCGATTTATGTATGAAATGAAATGTTATATACAAAATGCACCCGAAAATTTTGACTTGAAAAGTTGCGAGGACCAAATTAAAGAATTCTTAGCTATGCCAAAACTGATCCGATGTGCGAAGAAAACTTGAACCAAAAAAAATACGAAAAACATAAAAATAAATGGTCTTACTCTAAAGATGTTTCTCTATTTTGAATATTTTTCCTTACTCGACCCATATTTTAAGAATGTTCGTGTAAAAATAAAAATTGAATTCCAACTCCACAGATTTGGCATTGCCACGCTTGGACTCGCGTGCATCTTGTCCAGCGTCTGGGAGCACTGGGATTGGATCAGCAGCAAGCTATTGCGTCTGAACACGTCCCACAATTCCGAGTCAACACAGGCTGACTCCTTGGAGACTGATGAAACAGAGCGAACGGAGGAAGTGAATGAGAATGAAAGCTCACCAACTGAAAAGGTTCAGGAGGAGGAAATCTCTCCAGGCTTACATTTGAGAATTCTGAACGCATTCTCGCCGCAACGCACCTGGCAATCGCTGGTGTCTCTAGAGGGTCCCGATATCGAGTTTCCACTAATTCACCTACTCAAGATATTGGCCACGTTCATGATCTACGTGAATCTCAAGTTCATCATGGCCGGACACTTGCCCATAACGAACCGGGACGCATTTGTCGGTACCGTCAATCGCTATTGGAGCATCGCGTACCGTGTTCCCATGCTCTACGGCGATTTGTTGCTCCTACTGAGCGGCTTTCTGGTTGCCCACAAGCTATCCCACGAAATGGAGACCACCTGCCGTCTGAGTTTCCTTAAGAATGTCGCTACCAGAGCGTGTCGTTACGTGCCCAGCATTCTGGCTGTACTCGGCTTTCAGACATGGATACTACCTCACCTGGGCGCTGGTCCCCTCTGGAATCTGCTGGTGGGCGAGAATGCGCGTCTCTGCGAGGATAATATGTGGCGTAGTGCTCTGAGTGTTCAAAATACTGCCGATCTGGAAGAGATGGTAAGAACTATCTTCGCACTGTCGAAGATGGAGTAAGACAAATAACTCAATGGGTTGTTTGTATGGAATGGATAAATGTACAAGATTCAACTGACTTTTCTCTGTAAAAAGATGGTTTTTATAGAAAGTGTTTAAAAGACTCAAAGACCTTTCTATGCATCGGAAACATTCCCTTCCATGTTTTTACAGAAGGTCTTTTCTATTTATCGGAAACTCTTCCATCGATTTTTCAAATAAAGATGGCTTATAAAATTAAAAACTCTCTCCTCCAAGTAACACATTTTTGAAAAGACTTTCCATATATAGAAAATTCTCCCTCTCAAATGGAACAGACTTCCCAATATGTATGACACTTATTCCGACAGACTTATGATAAGCAACCCGTAGTAATAGTATACAAAAAAAGGTAATCCTCATATTAGCAGTCCTTCCATTTCAGTGCTCACCACTCACAGTACAACTTTCATTGGACATGCAACTTTATTTCCTGGGTGCACTCGTCGTGTGGCTCTATTTCACCGATCCGGAAGCTGGATTTTTCCTTTGCGGCGCCTTTCATGCTATATCCGTTGCGGCACGTTATTCACGCACCCAGCGCGATCACCTGGCACCATCCCTTTTCCATGGCATTCAGTGTGTAACCAACTGGCATCTACAATATAAAAACTTAATGCTAATGATCTTCTACTCATTTCCCGCAGTGTCAGCAAATTCTATCGTACTGCGAATCTGATCTACACATCACCGATCACTCGGGCCACCACTTATCTGCTGGGCATCGGGGCTGGATTGTTGTTTCGCAGCGAGTCGGGAATCTTTCGGATTGCACCGCGTTTCAGGCGAGCGGGCTGGGCACTCGCCATGCTGGCTATAGTCTGGTGCTTTTGGTCACCAGCGTCGGGCTTACGGAGCAAATACGTCTACAAGTCGAGCGATGCAGCCGCCTACTTGGCATGGAGTCCATTGATACTTGGCCTGGGCGTTTGTTGGTCCATTCTTATGGCTCCATTGGATCAGAGTACGGTGCAACGCTTTCCGTATATTGCCCGACCAGTGCTTCTCCTATCACGCATTGAAATTCCACTGCAATTGGCCAGCTATATGGTTGTTCTATGGAACACAGCAAGTGTAAAGGAGCCACATCAATTCCTTATATCCGATTTGGTAAATCCATTTACATGGTTTCCCTCAAGAGCTTTATCAATTGTCCGTCTTTCCACAGATAAACCTTCAGGAAGTTGGATGTATTGTGATTGTGGCAATTATCGTAGCTTTCCTTATTGACTTTCCCGCACGAGAGGTTGGACTTTTGATACTTGATTTCAACTTTAGCGATCCTCTGCTGCCAAACACTAAGGATAATGCAGCTGAAAATCCAGCCAATGAGGAGAGCACTGATCTTAAGTCGGATTCTCCAGAGCCAACTGATTCGATTTGGCCCTCTGAGTCGGATCCAGAAGATGAGAAATCCTCCGAGTAATGTAATGTTTAAATTACAATTATTTAATTCTATTTATAATTAGTTCCATATTAAAGATCGTAACGAGTTCACGAATTACACAAACTGTTAATCTTTAAATAGTCACTTCTGCTTATCGACCAGAAGTTACCCTATATTTTCGTACATCAGATGATGATCGCAATTACAAACATTGTTCATTCACAATTAAGTACCTTTCAAGTTTATTGTATAAATTGCCAAAGTAGAGCAAATACTTCATAGAAATGCATACACTGCTTTGCAGCAGGTAATTACAATAATCCTAAACCTATTAGTCTTTGGCACAAGCCTGTCGGTGGCGATTGGGCGATCGGATGCGATTGCGATAGCGTTTATAGTTGTGATGTCGTTGAACTGCTTTTATTTGTACAGTGTATTACGCTTTATCCTTAACTTTCCGCTGACGCAGTGTCTGGACGTCATCTGAGGTCCCCAATGCCTTGTCTATGGACTTGTCCAGCATTAGATCATCAGCATTATCCCCAACATCGGCAATGTCGAACTTCTCATCCAGGAAGCTGGACTCCTCCTCATCGCGCAAACTGCTCGTGCTGGAGAGTATCACACTGCTGGCTTTGCTCTGCAACTGGTTCGTGAAGCGGGCGTATCTAATTTGCAAGCTGTGGAGCCAGGTGGCATCGGACCAGTGGTACCAGCTGAGCAGAAAAACGACCAATATAAAGAATAGATTGGTGCTAATGGCTGAAAAGGGAGTACACACAATAAATACCAATTTAGTTCAGATTGTCAATAAACGCAAGAGAGGTTTTCGTTGGCATAAGCCAAGGATATGATGTCCTTGCAGGGCCCTCTATTTAATATTCGACTGATTGATCCCATGAAATCTATATGATTAATTATAGTATAATACTAAACTCACGGTGTGAGAGATGGCCAAAATATCTCAAGAAACATCAAAGTTTTTTATATTAGGCAATAGAAACGAATCTTTGATATGATAAAGTAGTTCGATTTGAACCAAATTTGGTCGGGAATTATATCACAATACTAGCTACACAATCTGTGAGATTGTTTGAACTAATATAGGGTGATTTTCGAATGATTGTATCTACGGACCAGTATCAAGATTTATCAAGAGATTTAAAATACACCCTGCAAGGGTATAATGATCAATTATTGAATCAGCTAAATCAAAACTTACCCACAATGGCCGAGACGACGGGCCAGTTAAACATAATATAACGTAGACCAGTAAAATCAGCTTCGATATGCAATGTTACCGTATAGAATTGTATCTTCTGTGATTGTATTTCGACATAGACATCGGTTATGGGATGTTGTCGTTCCTCCAAATAGCGTGAGAATATTTCCACCGGCACCTTTTGAAACTCCTCCTTCCAGCCGAGCACATAGAGGGGACTCAGCGCCCACGTTGAGATCATGCGTATCAATGGCGAACGATAGCGCATCATTGCCGATCGACACGAGTGTCCACGGAGCATCGAATCGTAGTCACGCATCTCGGCACAGACCATAAACATGCCCAGCTCAAGATTTTGCGGTGATTCGGGCATATCAATATTGACAATGACCTTGTACGCCTGTCCCACCATCAGCAATTGTTGCTTCTTCGTCAACGACACGTGAGCGTGGGGAAAGGTGCACGGAGTGCTAGTCTCCAAGCATGTTCTGTATATAAAAGAAAACACAATTAGATCTCATGGCATCAGGTGGCATATTTCAACAAAATTGTTTCACTCGAGTGTGCTCAACTGTTTGAGACCCGGTAGCCAGACTCTAAGATTCTTTAACATGTATTTGCCCACCAAAAAACGATTGGCACGTCCAATAATTATTGAAGAAATTAGAAAATACCAAAACATTTAATCTTATTTAGACCTATATTTTTTGTAAATTGAAATGCAATGGAACCTGCAATTGTTAGCACCAAAGTAGGAGTGCCAAAGTATTGGAATTTCACATTCAGAGGTGCCAAAGAAATTCCAACCAACCGAAAACCATCTCAAAATGTATGTTTTTCTTTTTGTTGGCTTCGGTGTCTGTAGACCATCTGATAGTGTACGAATTTTGGAAAATTGACTAAGTTTAACATATAATTTAACACGTTGCCTAATTAAAATACTAAACTTTTTCCTAATCAACTGTTTAAAATATTTTAAATTATGCCAAAACTTTTTTTTTTGTTTACTGTTTGTGCAATTGTATTCTTGAATAACGATATACGATTTTAATGTATGTTTCAGAACATACTCGTATTGGGATTACTTATCAGAATCTTAATATCTTATAAAAAAAAAAAACCTCTTTACGAGGTAAAAGTCTAGTGACGAAAGCATTTTTATGCCCCAAAATTTCTTATATCCAATTTTGTGACGAATAATATTAAATTTAACACATGAATTATTAAAAAAAAATGTTTGCCACTGGGCACATCGCGCTAAATTTTTCATACCTAATAAATAGTACTTTTTTGCGCAGTGCCAGTGACAAAATTTTTTTTTTTAATAATTTATGTGTAGAATTTAATTTTATTTTCATCTCATTTTCGGAAGGCCCCTAAAAATATCAAAATTAATTATTTTTTGAACCAGTTGTCGGGTTTCGATGGTCAAGGTGTCATTCGACGCGTATTTTTAATGAGAATTGTATAAAATTCAACAAAAATTCAAAAAGGCTCCAACGGCCCCATTAGCTCCAATCATTAAAATTTTGCCCCTCCCACTTACACCTGTCTATCTCACGAACCAGGTGAGTTTTCAAGTCTTAGTATGCAGATTTGTAACTTTAATTGATACCTTTCGATCGGTATATAATTTGACCTGATCGGACAGTCATAGCTAATTTTCCATTCTTCCTGCTAGTCGCCTTTCGCACCCTTTGTGCTGCTTTCGTCAGACAGACAGACGCGGCTGATTAAAAATATTATTCCTGTTACATGCATGACCACAAACTTGTTAGCCCTGTAGTAACTATTCGATACCGCGTCGAAGTACTCACTTGAACTGCATGTGGACGGGTCGCGTGTGCGATATTGGCGGCATGTAGACGTAGTAGAATGCGGCATATATGAATACGGCCAGCCAAATGATCAGCACAACGGCAAATGCGATTAATCCCAAGCGTAAGACGAGCTCCCGCACTGTGTCCACCTTTTCATCGGCCTTGCTTCGAAAACGATCGTAGACATTTAGCGTTAGATTAACAGCCGGACGCACAAAGAACCGGCGACCCAGACCAAGTGGATCGAAACAGAAAATGATGAAGCGCAAAAGGAAATTCATGTTGCGGTTTCGCGACCGTATCAGCGACTGTGTCTGCCCACAAACTGAGCGGCGGCTATTAAATACATCGATTGTAGCACACTACTAATACTGATATAATTGGCTTGCTTATCGGCGATGATGGCTATTACCGGATTTGCATCGTATGAAGTTCAAACTTTGAACGGCCGAAGCTATCATTATCAGTAGTTGTTAACAACTTGCAGGTCTAATCAATTTGGAGCTGCGCTGATTCACTCACTTGCACGTCTGTCTGTGTAATTGTTGGTATTCAACTGATCTAGTTCTTTTGGCAACTGATCAGTATTTGATTAGTTGAGTTATCGCTTATCGAATATTTGGTTAATTCGATTTAATAAGAAAAAATACATTCCAATTCTGCAGATTGATATCACTTTGAGTTAATGAGTTAAAGTCCGATAAAAACGATTGAAAAACGATCAGCCGGAACAGGCCTGTATGAGTTTTTAAACTATCAAATTTACATTTAGTGGAAATACAATACTGCAATCACTATCGCAACTTTATGAAAATATTTTGTACCAGATGTCAGGAAAATATGTTCCGATTTCGTAACAATACTTTTAGTTATTTTTATCTGAAATAGAAAGTATAACAATCAATGTACCAGATTTCGTGCAACTGTAAGTTATCGCCCGACTGTCACCACATATCAGGCACTTGGAGCCTAAAAAAAGGCAAGCGCGCAATTTAGCTTTCAAAAAAATGTTTTATTTTGCAAAATTGTTATAAATGGTTTTAATTAAGCTACTTGAATTATAAAAATTATAATGACATAAAATAAGTGTTTTTTTTGTTGAATGTTGAACCATATCCCATCTAGGTAAATTAAAAATGATAAATTCGACAAATTTATTCAAATTTTTACGTCACTAGCTACAAAATTTAAAAAGAGACAAAAACAAAGATCCATTTGAAAAAATGAACTAAAAATACCAACAGCATATAAAATAAATGGAGCTCAAATGAACGAAATGAGCGACTGAACTATATGAACCACAATCAGGGATTTAGTTCGTTTGTTCACTTGAGTGATTAGCTTAAATGAACTTAATGTGAACGATGCGACACAACTCTAGTGTAAACTAAACACATCTGGCAAACATTTAAATAAATATTCAATGCAGTTAACATCAAGAGTCGCTTGAGTCAAAAAGCGAATAAGTCGCTTAAACTAAACTACGCTTAATGGGAAATTGAGCATACGTTAAAATTGTGTGTGAAATTGTGACGGCCATAAAAGTGAAGTAAAAACCAGACAGAGAGAGAGAGAGAAAAAGACGAGGCCATGAGTAACTACAGATACCATGGTGGGGGCGGTGGCGGAGGATACTATGGAATTGAAGTGCGTGACATGCATCAGCGTATATCGTATCCCCATCAATTCACGTTTGTTAGCTCCTGCGTTAAGTACATGATATTCATGCTGAATTTCATATTCTGGCTATTCGGTGGACTGCTCCTAGGTATCGGGATATATGCCTTCATGGACAAATGGAACGATGCCAATGGCTGGGTGAAGCTGGAAAACATTTACGATGTTGTACTCAACATTTCTCTGGTCATGATCATTGCGGGCATTGTCATATTTGTGGTCAGCTTTGCTGGCTGCCTGGGTGCACTGCGAGAAAATACCTTTCTGCTTAAGTTCTACTCGAGATGTCTGCTGATTTTCTTCCTTATGGAAATGGTCATAGGTAAACAGAGATTTCAAATTTACAATTCGAAAATTATTTTGCTATTTATTTTTTACTGACGATAATACCAATATCACTATTATTGTAAGATATTTAAGATATTGATTTTATTATAACCGAAGGAAATATCGGTTTCAGTTTTGGTTACGGTTATGTTTTAATTTTGCTTTTCGATTATCGACTACTCAAAATCTTTGAATAATCTCGGTTTCAATAATTTCTGTTTTTTCGGCTTTAGTATAATAACGTTTTGTTTTAGTAACGATTTCAGTTACGGTTTTCCGTTTCAATCGGTTACTATCGGTTACCGGTTACGATTTCACTTCCTATTATTAAATATAATATTTAAAGGTTATTGATAAGTAATCGGTAAGAATAATATTAATTATATTACTTTTTTACAGCTATCATCTGCTTTGTCTTTCCACAACATATGAACTCATTTGTGGAATATCAGTTTACTGATAAGATCATACACTCTTATCGCGATGACCCCGATCTACAGAATTTCATTGATTTTGCACAACAAGAGTTCAAGTGCTGCGGCCTGAGCAACGCTGGCTATCAGGATTGGGCCAAGAACGAATACTTCAACTGCTCATCGCCATCGGTGGAGAAGTGTGGCGTGCCATACAGCTGTTGCATCAATGCCACAGATATTAGCTCGGGACTGGTTAACATTATGTGCGGCTATGAGGTGCAGCAACATTCTGTGGCAGCTGCCAGTAAACTGATCTGGACCAGTGGCTGCATTGAGATCGTTCGAGTCTGGGCCGAGCGAAATCTCTACACCATTGCGGGCATTGCTCTGGGAATCGCCCTTATACAATTGTTAGTCATCTACTTGGCCAAAACATTGGAAGGACAAATCGAATTGCAAAAGTCGCGCTGGGCAACGTAAATCACTGGAAGGACTTTATTTGACAAATCATTATGAAATACGCATACACGATATTAACGAATTGAAATACTCGATTATTGTACCCTTGTTCTTTTTTTTTAATTTCTAATTCGATTTTTCACTTCACAGAGCAGCAGCACTATTTTGAAATTATTTCTTACCTCATACGTTTTGTTTTCTTTTTTTATTGTTAATTTATTCATATTTACTCATTGTTTGTTACAAATTTCTATGTATTATCTGAACAACACATTTGCGGCTCAAAAGTTATCAGCTTAAAGACTCGATATAAACAAAAGACTCGTATATTTTTCGAATACTTGAATATACATATTCTTTACGTACAATCCCAACAAATTTTATAAAAAATAATATATTAAGGGTGTAAATACAAATCAAATAGCTTTTAAGTTTCTTTTTCGGTTTTCAAAAGTCTGATATTAATTTTTAAGTTTAAGGCCCATTTTCTCAAATGTCTAGTTGAGGTTAAACATTATTAAGTAACGTAAAATGTATTGAAATTTATGTCAAATTCAAAAATATCTCAGATAAAAAATTACTTAACTGAAAAAACGGGCCGAATAGTTTTACCTGTGCATTTAAGAATATAGGAATAAAAGTCAACTGAAATTAACGTATATCATATCAATACAAGTAAATAAAACTGTTTTTGCTGACTAAAGTAATTTCTTAATGTTTATTCAAATTTCCTTTTTTTAAAATTCCCTGAAATTGCCGCCTGCACTTACAACAAATGGGAATCAAACGAACGAAATGAACGAACATAATAGCTGAGCGACTGATTTCGCTCGTTCATTCACTTTAGTCAATGGTTCAATCGAACTTAATCTGAACTATTCGATACAACTCTGCTATACAATATTTATTTAGTACATACACATGACAATAATATACAAATAAAAATGAATAAAAGTGTGACGCCTCGTAAGTTAGATAGCTATATAAAAGTAAGTGCTGTAAACAAAACACGTTGGATTGTGCAACCGATTGACATTTGTTTATATCTAGCATTGGTCCCGACTCTATGCAACAGAACAAACACAAACCAAATCACAGGCGCGGCCTAAAAAAAGTCCTGTGTACGTTGGTCTTACACAACCGCCAAATCCGGAATCGGTGAATAGCGATTACATTGGTCCCCCGGACACCAAGTCCAATCTGCGACCGTACATACGGCATTATGATGAGAATGAAACGGAGATGGCCAAGAAATTGCGATTGTTACGCATTGAAGTTGAAAAATGGAATATGGATTTCTGGACAAAGCATAACAAACGATTTTATGAGGTTCGTAATTGCTGTGTGTGTGTGTGTGTGTGTCCCGTATCGTTGAAGTATTTTTAACACTTGTTGGCAAGAGGCTCTTTCAGTCTTTCCCTCTCTCTCTCTGGCATTCTTGTCATTTTCCCTCTCATTTCTATTCATGACAAAATTTGCTTATTTCCTTCATTTGCAGGAAAAGGACGACTTTATCCGCTTACACAAATTGAGTGGATCCGACGAAATAACGGCCGATCAAATGAGTGTGTTTTACAAATCATTTTTAGATAAAAATCGACGCATGCATATGATGTACAACATTTCATGGTATCTGAAAAATTTTGACATGCTGACATTAGCATTCGCTGTGAATGTCCAAAAGTCCTTAAGTCGATTCCGAAGAAAGCCATAGCAATAGATACAGATACAGATACATTAACAAATTGTATGTATAGGATCATAGTTTACGTACATATGTTATTAACTTTATCAACAAAACAGTAAAAAAAAAAAAATTGTTGAAATTTAGTTAAATTGTTTATCTAGCAAACAAATGATGAATGTATCATAATAAACGCAAATCAATTGTAAAAAACATATTCGTTTGTAAGGTTTAAAGTGTTTACATTTACTTAAAAGTTAAAGATACACTTGATTGATAATTGTATTTTAAAAAATAGAGATGAAATTAAGTAAAAAGAAATACATTCAATTTTGATGTACATAAATAAATTACTACACCACTTGGAAAGAGATTGTTTTTGTTATTTTTTTTCTTTTCATTTAGTGTTCGTTAATATTATTCTTCCTATACAGTCTCTTAATAACTAAAGAAAAAAAATGATAATAAAAATAAAAAACGAAGGCACACCCAGGTCTGCTCTAATTCTAGCTCTCTCTCGCTCTCTCCCGCTCTCTGCGTCCAATTGAAAAGTGAAGTTAGATATAAAAATGTACATACATACATACAAACACGAATGGATCATCAAGTAAGTAACATAAAATACATGCTTAAGTTTTATCTATAAATATTTTATGTATCAAGTTTCATAAATTTGTTTTCTTTGCTTTTGTTTTTTTTTTTCGTTTGTTTTTTTTTTTTTTGTTTAATTTATACTACAAAACACTTTTGGCTTATGAGCAATAATAGGATACAAATTAGCTACAATATATGCACGAGAGGGGCGCATTCGTGGGTACATACAGAGATAACTTACATGATTATATGCCATTTCAACTCGTGCATATAGATATTGGATATAGATACATACATATGTACATAGATGTATGTATACGCATATAGATATAATAATAAATATATGTACATATATATACTGCTTAAAGAGAATATACTATTTTGATGATAATATGTGACTTGCTACAACAATTTTTCAATGATGAATAACAACAATTCCTCTCTCTGTTCACTGGGTGGTCACATCAATGTGAACTGCTCCTGATTGTTGTGATGCTGGTGTGTGTGTGTGTGTGTGTGTATATATATAGATGTTGATAGGGATACAGATGCTTTTACTGGTCTTTAGTTCATCCATTTTCGACAATTGGGCGCACCACAGGCGCAGGGTATTTTATGGGATTCATCCTCAATGTCAAATTTGTAGTCATACGAGAGCTGAAATAGAAAAAGAACAATGCATTTAAAATATTAACCCATCAAGAAAATTAATTAGATACAGAGCTGCAAATAATAACAATCAAATTGATTGCTTAACATAATGATAGCTTTATTTTTTACAGCTCTAATGGGATAAATACAAACCTCTTCGCCCCGATAGATTTTACGCTTGGCAAATATAATGATGCGTACATCCCGATCAACCTCAACGATCTCCGTCACACAATTCGGATTGCAGGAGTGGTTAATGTAGCGTGCCAGGCCACCGCTTAGCGTTGCATCAACAACGCGATCCTCATCCAAGCGGAACATATAAATACCACGATTCTACAGCGAACATAGACAAATTTATTTGATAAATATATTGAATAAAACATAATTAAATCGCTGCTCACCTTAGATTCGTATTGCTTTTCACGTATCTCCGATACCTCCGTTCGTATCACCTCGCCAATATATTCAATAATCATCGTGTGCTTCTCAATGTCGCGCGCCGCATACAAGCCCAATCCCTGAATTTTGGAACTATAAAAGCATAGGAGAATATATATAAATATGTATATAGATAAAAGTGTGGAGTAATTGAGATTGATTTCATACCGTGCCAGGTAGACGTTGTTGCGCCATTCCTGCTTCATCTTTTTGTACTGCGAACTCTTGGAGTGGACAAACTGTTTGCTATACGGACACGCCACCTCACCGGCTATTGACGCCGAATTGGCCATACGCTGTGTGCTGCAACTGCCGGCGGTGCGCTGTGTGTGCGGTTTGCGCCACACGAGAAGCTGTCGCTGCTTTGGCTCGGTTCGAGCAGCACCCGATGGATTGATGGCCAGCGGGAATTCCAGCAACGGATTGCGTCCATATTTGAAACGATAATCGGTGAGTGTCTCAATGCCCGGCAAACTCTCCAAGATGCGCACAATTGCCGGCTCAGTCAAACCAAAGAGATCCTCGCCACTGATGTGTTGCGGAAAGAGCTGGAGCCATTTGTAAACCTTGCGCATCCGTTGAATCGGCTGCAATATCTGTTGCCAAACAGCCGACGGCGTGCTATCACGAAACTCACGATCCGGCTCCTTATCGCCAGCATCGTGCACCTGAATGCGAAACTCCGGACGGCATCCGACCTCCGCAATGCTACAAACATAACGACAGCGTCTGTTTGGCTGTCGAACGCACCAGTAATAACGGCTCTAAAAATAGTAAAAGTATATTTTGTGAGCGAATTGTATGTAAAAACAGGAAGGAAAGAAGTGAAAAGAAAGGAAAATCGAGTTGTCGATGTTTCGATGTATTTTTACATCACTAAATAATTGGTAATTCATACACTTGCAGAGTCTCGATATCAATATTTGTCTATCAGGCCTGTTCCGAACTTCATTTCAATAAGATTTGTCGGAATTGAATTTCTTTAACCTGCTCTAATACCATTTCGGCGATATTCAGCGGATTGATATCACTTTGAGTTGATGAGTTTAAGTCCGATAAAGCGAAAAACGATCATTTTCAAACACTTAGTCTAAATGCTAAAAAGTAAAAAGTGAAAACCGGAACAGGCCTGTACAGGGTTGCCCATATTCGACGGACCCATCTGGCAACTCCATAACTTTTGACAGAGATGTCAGATCGCTTAATGACATACCGCGTTTGAAGCGTCAGTCCAAGCAGATTTTTACAATGGAACAATACACGCCACGCGAGCGCTCTGAAATAGTTGAAATTTAAATTACGAAGATGACGAGCAATTTTGGAACAAAATTATCATGTCCGATGAAGCCCATTTCACATTGAATGGGACCGTAAATAAGCAAAATTGCCGTATTTACGCCACTGAAAATCCTCAGGAGATTGAAGAAGTGCCTCTTCATGACGAAAAAGTCACAGTTTTCTGAAGAAATTGTTTCCGGGCCGTTTGATGTCGAAAAGTGGTGATTTGGACTGACCACCGCGTTCGCCCGATTTGACGCCGCCTGACTTCTTCTTGTGGGGATATTTGAAGTCAAAGGTTTACGTTAACAAGCCAAGGACCGTAGAAGAGCTCAAGGACAACATTCGTGAAGAAATAGCCGCTATTCCGGCCGAAATGTTGGCGAAAACGATGGAAAATGCTGCAAAAAGGGCACAATACGCCATCAACGCCAGAGGCGGCCATTTGAGAGATATCATATTCAAAAATTGATGTAAACAAATCTACTTGGAACAAATTAAATGATTAAGATTGCCAACCGCCAAATTTTTATTTTTTTCTTTGATTTTTTTAAAAAAAACATGGGTCCGTCGAATATGGGCAACCCTGTATATTCTGTGAGAATGGTTGAGATATCTAAAAAACAACCGAATCTTTCATACCAAAGGATGATTTTCAAACGATCGTTTCTATTGCAGCTATATGATAGAGTAGTCCAATTTGTAAGAGAATACCATTTACAGAAGCTGTGGAACTGGTTGAGTTATCTCAAGGGACACCAGAACTTTAGCGATTTTCAAGTACTTTAACTCAAGCATCTTTTGAAGACGATATATAGACAACTCGATATTTGTTTGGACGATTTTGACACTTTCGATTTTAAGCTCGATTCGTAATTTGGAATAACGTCACTAGTAGATACTTACCACCTTGTAACCAATGGGATAGATATAATGCGGCGTATGGAACGCCTCCAATTGATGCGGCAAGAGTTGGCCAACATTGAGAAACGTCATGTTGCCCACTCGCAGCAAATTGCTGAGCTCCGAATAGTGCATCACTGTGGCCACCTGTCGATTCTCGTCGCGGTCGACAAACACCCGCCGGTGGACGACAAACGAGCTGAGCTCGTTCTCTGTGACGCCCGTGGAACTGGTCGCGGCATGGGCACTGCAATGCACCGATTTGTTCTTGTAGAAGACGCACTCCTCCTTGATGGCGCACGGCAGATGGTAGAGATTGCTGCAGCGCGACTTGAAGCACTTGATGGTGGCACCCAGCTGATGGCAGGCACTGCACGCCTGGTTCAGTCCCGACTGCAGCGCCGTCTGGAAATTCATGAGTGCACCCGACACCGTCTCGTACACATCGTTCGACCATAAGGCACAGTTCAGATGAACCTGCAATTACAAGAATCGTCATTATTATATTCACAATATTAAAATAAAAAAAGAAAATTAAAAATGAATTGGCAACATTTTGAGATGGTTCGTTTCGGTTTCAGAAACTCCCGATATTCTTAATTTTGTACTTTTCAAGCAAAAAGATTCCGAACTCTTTAAGGAATCTAACTTAGGATAATGATTAATTATTAATTTTTGACCGTTCTAAAATCAAACTAAAATAAAATGATGTCGGGTAAAATCGAAGATTGGTTTGTAAAATATATAGTTTTTTTTTTAAATATAGTAGTTTTGAAAGTCTCTAGACTTTGCTTATAAGACAGCAACATTTCAACTTATACTATATACCTTTTTTTTTTGGTATTTGTTTTAGAGGAATTCTAGATTTTAGTTCAATTAATGTTGAAAGCAAATATCTATCTAATTATGTATCTTTATAGAAAACAAATGAAGCTAGATTTTAACTTGTTCAAGTAAAAGGTACATTTACAATTTGTTTAGATTTGTATTAGTGTTTAAAGTAAATATATATGGGCATTTCCACAGAAATGTCAACCAAGGGCAAAAATGAAATTTTTCTTCCAGAAATGAATTGAAGTTATTTATTTAAGCAATATACGCTAGAAGAAATTCAATAGGATAAACATATAGATTCTACATTGGTATAAATTCACTTTTTTTTATATTTTTGTCAATTTTTCTTAAAAATTGACTTGCAAAATGGACCGTTTGTATTTTAACGATTACACTAAGTAAGATTGTAACATGAACCATTTTAATTCATTGAAATATATTGAAAGTTTAATTTAAAACAAGTTTATCGATCTGTTTTCGATATAAAATTTAAAAGAAGAGAGACAGAAACAAAATATGAATATATTGTGGAACTATAGCTCTAAAATATAGTATAAAATAAAGTCTTGGCACATGTTTTATTTCACTTTGAATGTCGCATTCGACATTAGAGATTTACCCATATTTAAAATAGATTCAGTTCTTAAATCAATTTGATCACGATTTGTTGTTGAACTCACCCATTTGTCCACATCAAAGTTGAGGAGACGCGATGGTCCATCCGCCAGACCGTCGCCGCGTTGATTGCAGAAGACGCATTGCCTCGAATCTTCCAGTGGTTCCGCTGCTCCGCTGCACTCCGTTTCCCACACGGTATTATTCGCCGCCGCTGGCGTTTCGCCATTCTCCGTTTTGATGGCACTACGCAACGCAGACGACGATGTGGAGGAGGAGTCCGAGGCAAAGCAATCGGCGCTGAAGCATTTAATGATGCACTTGCGCGGCTGTTGTTGCTGCTGCTGCTGCTGCTGTTGTTGTTGTGATGATGATGTTTGCGATGTGCTCGTCAATTCGCTGCTGTTGCTGTTGCTATTATTATTATTATTATTACTGTTGTTGTTGTTGGACTGATGCTGCTGTTCCATGTCAACATCTTCTGGCTCCAACTTGACAATTGGCGGCGTTGAACTGCTGCTCGATAAATCGCCAGTTGCTGTTGCCAACTGTTGCTGGTTGGCGGCGGCAGCGGCGGCGGCAACATCCTCCTGGCTAGCTCCTGGCTCATCCTTGC
The DNA here is from genome assembly GCA_037043435.1 of Drosophila suboccidentalis. Taxonomy (NCBI): domain Eukaryota; kingdom Metazoa; phylum Arthropoda; class Insecta; order Diptera; family Drosophilidae; genus Drosophila; species Drosophila suboccidentalis. Next base: position 208,995 of record JBAMBK010002436.1, read on the forward strand.
CACGCCATTTGTATTGGGCAAAGCAGCTGCGATTGCAAAAGTAAATGAATGCAGGCGGCGGCGTTTTGCGTGGCAACAACGATTGCAGCATGGCCAACGTTGGCGACAGCGTCTCCTCGGGCACATTCTGGTGCGGCACACGCAGGCCAAAGGCGGCAATGGCGCTGCCACAACATCGACATAGCTTACGCTGGCCGGTGAGTATCTTGCGCAGATTGCCATGACTTGTCACAGCTGTTGGCAGCTGTCCATGTCCCTGTCCCTGTGCCTGTGCCTGGCCAGAAGCTGATCCTTGCTCCTCACCCTGCTCCTTGTCGAGCTTATCCAATGTGGTGGCATCTATGAGCTTGCAGGTTAATGCGGGCGTCAAATGCAACAGATTGGCCAAATCTCGCAGCACGCCGGCAATATTATCGGTTGCCGATGTGTGCAGCGAGAGTATCACATTTTGGTTCTTCTGTTGATAATTGTTATTGTTAATGTTGTTATTGTTGCTCGTACTGTTATTGTTATTGTTATTGTTGCTGCCCGTTTCTAACTGGTGCGCCCTGCGCAACTCATCGCCGCAGCTGCGTAATATGGGCGACACAGGCATCCGCATGCTGGACGCATCCATGGCCAGTGCCACCGGTGACATGCGTCCGGGTGCGCAGCGTTGATTGCTGTTGCTGTTGAGCAGCACAAGGCCCGGATAGCGACTCAGACGTGACCAGGCCAATGGACCATCCAAGCGTTGTTGTTGCTGCTGCAGCTGCTGCTGTTGCAACTGCAACTGTTGTTGACTCTCCACCAGCTCTGTGGTCTCCACATTGCAATCCCGCACAGCGCTTATCAAACGCTGCAAACGCTCACGCGAATTGCGCTGTATATGCGTCGAGAATTCCTGATCATAGAAATCGTTTTGTATCGAGGAGAGCGTTGCACCACCAGCTGTTGCACCACTTGCGGTTGACAGTGCTGATGTTGCTGCTGCTGTTGCTGTTGTTGCTTCACCGCTGCCGCCAAAACGTTCGCTGTCGTACAACGACTTGATGCTCGGATGCCGCACATTGCCGAAGCGTCCCAGCAACTGATCGCAATCCACGGTGGCTCCAGCTCCACTCTCATCCAGCTGCCGCTGCAGTTGCAGGGCACGTGAAATGGCCTTCAGTTTGCCACCACCAGGTAGATTGCTATTGTTGTGACCTTGTCCAATCAACGAGTTGCGATTGAGCAGCGGCTCGAGCACCTGCAACGGTTGCATCTGACGTATGTGCGTCATTAGCTTCTCGGTAAATGCATCGTGATCCTCTTCGACTTTGGAGAACTTTCGCACACGCTTCTTCAGCATTGGGGAGCCTGTTGACATGCCCGGACTGCCACTTGTTGCCAAATGGCCGCCCGTTGCTGTCATTTGTCCGCCCATTGCAGCTGCATTCGTTGCTGACATCGTTGCCAATTGCACCACTGCGCCCGCTGGCAATGCTCCAGTCAGTTCCTTAATGCTATTTGCTGCTGCTCCAGCTGCATTCGCATTGCTGCGACGCGGCTTTTGTGCCTCACGCTTGCGACGTTTGCGTTGTTCCGCAGCCTTTGGCTCGGGAATAGCAGCAGCTGTTGCTGCGGGTGCTTGCAATTGTTGTTGTTGCTGCTGCTGCTGTTGGTGTTGTAGCTGTAGCTGCTGATGTTGTTGATGTTGCAGGTGCTGTTGCTGCAACTGTAGCTGCTGTTGTTGATGCAGATGTTGATGTTGGTGTTGTTGCTGCTGTTGGTGTTGCTGTTGCAGCTGCAGATGCTGTTGTTGTTGTTGCAGCTGCAACTGCTGCTGCTGTTGTTGCTGCATGTGCTGCTGTTGTGGCAAGTGTTGCTGCTGCTGCTGCTGTTGCTGCATGTGTTGCTGTTGTGGCAAGTGTTGCTGCTGCTGTTGTTGCTGCAAATGTGGCTGCTGCTGCTGTTGCAAGTGTTGTTGCTGCTGCTGCTGCTGTTGTTGCTGCAGCTCCACTGTTGCTGTCGGCGCTGATTTTTTGGCATAACCAGTCGTTATCAGCTGCAACTTATCATAGCCGGCAACAGCAACATTTGCTGCTGTTGTTTTCATCAATGGCAACAGCTCATGAGCCACATTGTTGGTGTTGCTATTAATGGTGCTGCTGCTGCTGCTGTTGCTGTTAACCAAAGCAATTTCGTTTTTAAGCTCCAACAAAGGCTTGTCCTCTAATTGTTGTTGTTGCTGCTGCTGCTGCTGCTGGTGTTGTTGCTGCTGCTGTTGTTGCAATTGCAGTTGCATTGGCAACTTGCGTTTTTGCGTCTCATTCTCTTGTTGCAATTTCCAGCTGTCGTGGTGCGTTGTTTGTTGCTGCTGCTGCTGCTGTGACAAGTGTTTGTTATCTGGCTCGCCTGTTGCAACTGTTGCCTCATCCAGCGGCTCCAGTTTGGCCAGCTTGACCTGATCCTTGCTGGGCTTGGTTGTTATGGAGATGGTGACATTTGACACGTTGGCGGTGCTTAGCTCATAGGACGGCGGTGGCGGCAGTGGCTCCGTTTTGATATTGGACTCCACAATAATTGTCGGCAATTTGCTGACAACTGTTGCTGGCATGACAGCAGCAACGGTTGCTGGCACAGCTGAGGCAGCCACTGGCGTTGATATAAACGATGTTTCCTTGGACACAATTTGCACGGATTGTTTAACTTGTGGTGTTGTTGTTGCCTGTGGCACATTTGTGGTTGTTGTTGCTTTCGCTGTTGCTGCTGCTGCTGCTGTTGGTGGTGCTGCTGCTGGCACTGCAACGGTTGCAACTGGTGTGACTGCAACAGCTGCTGCTGCCGTTGCTGTCGCTGTTGTTGTTGCAAGTTTTGCTGCTGCTGCTGCCTCCTGTTTTTGCTGCTGCTGTTGCTGTTGCAATTCCAACAACTTTTGTGGCTCACTGGCCGTGGCTGTTGTAGCAACTGTTGCCGTGGGCGTTTGACTAATTGCCACCATTGTGGCCGTTGTTGTTGTTGTTGTCGTATTGCAACTGGTGCTGCTGCTGCTGACAGCCGCCGGCACGGGCGGTATAACTGGGCGTGCCAATTGCGCCTCCAACGAGCTGACCAATCCCATGCTCGGTGCACGCACATTGATCACTTTGCGTGCCGACAATGGAGCCGATGTTATCGATATCTGTTGCAGATTGTGGCTATTGTTGCTGTTGCTACTGCTGCTGCTGCTACTGCTGCTGCTGTTTTGTAGCAATTGCTTGAGCAGTGCATTGTTGGAATCATCGACACGACTTGGCGTCGCTAGACGCTTCTCAGTGACCAGCTGCTCCTCATTCATTTGCGTTTGTTCCGTTGGCAATTCCAGCTTGTTGTTATCAACAATTGTTGCCTGCTTCACCAGCAACAGCTTGCTTTTCGGCTCATTGTCGCTGCCATCCGCTGCCTTTGGTTCATTCAGCTTAACCTTCAGTGGCAGCTTGTTAATGTTGTTTTCCGCATCATGTTGTTGTTGTTGTTGATTGAACGCATGTTGTTGTTGTTGCTGTTGCATTTGCATTGCAGCTGTGCTATTTGCCGATGTTGTTATCATTTTGGGCTTCTGCTGTGCAATCGTTGTCTTCGACACCACCAATGAGATGTTCTTCTGTATCGAGATAATCGGACGTGTACAAATTGTGGCGCCAGTTGTTGTGGATTTCGTCAATGAATCGCCCGTTGTCAATTCACTGATCGATGTGACATTTGTTGTTGCACTTGTTCCACCTGTTTGTTGCTGTTGCTGTTGCTTGAATATATTGATGCTGGGCGTACAGTGCAATTGATTGTTGTCGAGTGTCTTGATGACAACGTTATTTATTTTACCAATCTCATTCGTATCACTGCCATCTAGAGATTTACTTTTGTTCAACAATATCTTTTGTATATTCTCGGTATACGTGATTGTCTTGGGCTGTTGTTGTTGCTGCTGCTGCTGCTGAGCAACTGCTGTCAAACGGCTAGCAACAGTTGTAGACTCTGTCTGATCTGCTTGATCGCCATCGAGCTGCTTATCGGACTGTTGTTGTTGCTGCTGCTTCTGCTGTTGTTGTTGTTGCACCATAGTAAACGTTTGGTTTGCATTTGTTGGCGTTATTGTCACAATGCTGCCCGTGGTCGGTTGCTGTTGCTGCTGCTGCAGCTGCAGTTGGAGCTGTTGTTGTTGCTGCTGCTGAAATTGCAGGGACATCTTTTTGCTAACCACTTTGGCGGTCACAATTTTGGTATTGGCAGGCTTAATTTGCACACCGGCAAATGAAACAATTGTTGTTGGATTCTTGCGTGTTCCCTTCAACAGCCTGGTGAGGTTCAAATGTTGCTGCTGCTGCTGTTGTTGTTGCTGCTGCTGCTGTGTGCTTGTTGCCGTTGCTGCTGTTGTCGTTGTCACTTGGGCGCCCTGCAGCTGTTTGCTTTCAACAATTGTGGCACCACCAGCTGTTGTCGCTGCACCACTAGCACTCATTAGCTGTCCCGCCTGCAATATCTGTGTGCTGGCCAACGGCTTCAGCAACGGCACCGATATCGTCTTATTGCCAATGGACACCTTGGCCGTTGTCTGTGTCACTTCGGTCAATTTCTTGGCATTCACAACCAACTGTTGTCCCTTGAGTTTCGTATGCAAATTGACGCGATTTAAGAGCGTTGTTGTCGCTGTTGCTGTGCCACTATTGAACATGTTGTAGTTGCCCTGTGACTGTGACGTTGCTGGTGTTGCCTTTTGTGTTGTTGTCGTTGTTGTTATGTTACTGCTGCTGGCAACATGATTAGTGCTGCTGCTGCTGTTGTTGTTTGTAACTTGTGTGGCGTCGTGCTGCAGCGCAGACTTCATCTCGGCAGCCGTTGTTGTTGTTGTTGTTGCTGGCAGCAACACATAATCTAGCTCCTCGACAGCAATTGTTGCCTTGCCCTGCTGCAGATGCAATTGTTGTTGTTCACTGCTGCTGCTGTTGTTGTTGTTGTGCTGCTCTGAGCTCGGCTCAATTGATATTATCGAGGCAATGGACGATGACGAGGAGGCCGATGATAAAGCTGAATCTTTTTTGGTAAAGCTGGCAAAGCCTATACAACATAAATGTAATTAATTGTTGGAAAATACAAATTAATTTAGTAGTGATCAACTTACTTTGCTTTTGGCTATTGTTGCTGCTATTGGTAGTGTTGCTGTTGCTGCTGCTGCTGGTGGCGGACGTATCATCGGGCTTAAGGGCGCTCATTTCACAGACAATAATTTGCTCATCACGTTGCTCCCAGCAGACATCAAGAGCTGAAGTTTCTGGCTTGGCATTCGAGTGCGTGACAAAATTGCCACTGAGATTGGAGGCTGTTGTTAAAATGTTTGTTGTTGTTTTTGTTGTTGTTGTTGTCGTTTGTTGTGGATCCGTGTCTGTTGTTGATTTTGTTGCAGCAGCACCCGCTTGGATTGTTGTGGATGCGATTGATGTTGCTGTTGCTGTTGTTGTTGTTGTCACTACTACTGCTGATGTCGTTGTTGCTGTAGCTGAAACTGTAGCTGTAGCTGTTGCTATTGCTGCACGTTGTTTGGCGGGTAAACTGGTCGTGGGCGTGCATATAACAATGTCCCGTTTTAGTTTCTTTCGATTCGGATCATCGTTGTCGTCGACGCTGCTGCGCTTTTGTATCGATATTGTATTAAAATTGAGTGCTGCGCTTGCAGATGTTACACGTTCGGGTTTCGCTTTTTCGGCGGCAGCAGCCGCAGCAGCAAGCGATGGTGTCACTTTCGATATATTCATAACAACAAACTGAACGGCTCTAAACACATTTAATCGCTAGCAATTTATGCGCAATGCACTTGGGTTTTAGAATTCGTTTTATTTGTATGTACATATAGAGAATGTTTCAAAACATACACTATTTAGACAAAAAATTATTTTCGTGTATGCAGCAGTGTATCCTAAACTTTAACCAGTGATAATATATGAAGAAAAATACCACACTTTGGCAGCGTTGCATTTTTCGATAACAACAAGTACACACACCCACACTAAAACACGAAGTTTCCACTTCACCAACGAATGTCTATTCAATATGTCACGTTCATTTCTCAACTGATAATTATATTATTTACCAACAATTCATGTATAATTATGCTTTTGCTTTTGTTTGGCAATAAGAAATCAACAAATAATATATATTTGATTCGACTCAAACAATGCATTCTTGCTTATCGGATTGTTTCGATGAATGGTCAATGCGCTATCGAAATGAAAACTAAAACAGTGTGTCCACAATTATGAAAAAAAAATTGTTATTATCGAAATAAAATAATTTATGAATGCCTTTTATTACTTATATCAATATTCCGACTCGCTATAATGAACAAAATTTCCAATTATAAGAAAAAATGTTGCTTTAAATTGATAGACATTTGAAGGCACTATTTAATGGGTATGTTTGCAATCTGGCAACGCTGCGCTGATGCAACCAGCAGTTGACCAAAAATACATGGATTGGGTACTCAATTAAAAATAGTAATTAAAACAACATGTGGTGCTTCAAAACGGTCACACAGCTAGTTAAAAACAGCCTAATATGTGAGTTTAATGTTCTATTCAAGCTTTACATAATTATTTAATTCAATATCATTCAATTTGTAGCTGCCAATGTGAACTACAATTTCGTAGCCGGCCTCAAGTATTTTCCTCCGCCAATCAAATATGAAAGTAAGTCTTGAATTGTTCAAATCCCATTGAGCATATGCATTTTAATTGAATTTGAATTTATAGATATTGAGAAGGTAGAACGGCCCAAGCTGCGTATCATGGAGCGCATGCCACAGCATCCGCCCAATCTGCGTCCGCCCAAAATGCAGAAGCGTCTTCGTTATATGCGTGGTCCGGAATTGGTACACAATCAACTGCTGCACAAACAATATGCGATTATTGCGACCGGCGGTGGTCGATTGCGTTGGGGCCACTACGAAATGATGCGTCTGACCATTGGCCGTAAGATGAACGTGAATACAATGTTTGCCACATGGCGTGTACCCGCACCATGGCAACCGATAACCAAGAAGGGACAGGGACAGCGCATGGGTGGCGGCAAGGGTGCAATCGATCATTATGTGACACCGATAAAAGCAGGACGCGTCATTGTTGAAATCGCTGGCAAATGTGAATTTATCGAATGCAAAGGATTCCTCCAACAAGTGGCCAACCAGCTGCCATTCCAGGCAACTGTTGTCTCCCAACAGATGCTGGACGAAATGAAAGAGGCCGAAGACCGTCAAGCGCGTGAAAACCAAAATCCCTTCACACTCAAATACGTTATACAGAATAATCTAAATGGTTGCCACCGATGGCTGTCGCCCGTGGATCACAAGTGGTTCGGCAAGCATTTATAGACCATTGACGTTACATTTTGTTTAACTTAGTAATTGTTATAATAAATGAACGGATGTTCTTAATCTGTTATTACCTGAAACACAAATGCTCTTATTTATTATTATATATATGTACACACGAGAACATTTCCAAGTATGACACTTCATATAAAAACGATTTAACTTAAACCGACTTAAGCTGTCGTATAAACTTCAGCTAAACGGTGGAGTCTCTAATTCGAAAACTCGATATCCCACTGTTTTGCTTCCAAGCAAAATAACTCCCCCATTTAAAATTAGAAAAGATCAGCAAAGCGTATTTTTGTAAGTTTATGTTTATGATTCTATTGCAAACATTTGTTTAATTTTCCATATACACTAAAAATCATCATGTCATCTGTGCTCAACAGTCGGTATCGTACCAGGCAGCCAAGTTATTGTTGTCATTGGGTGGTGTCGGCATGGCATCCAAGTCAAAGTTCAAAGCGCCAGCATCAATCTCGCCGACATCCATGTCCATGGAGTAGGGCGATGTGGGTGCCCCACCCGGTGGTGCCGCATTGCTAGCAGGACCAGCACCACCTCCTCCTACTGGACTGCTGATTTCGAGACCTTGCATTGAATCTATTGGTAGAGTATCATATCCTGCCGAATGACAAAATAATTAAATACATTAATATAAAATTGTTTTCCAAAACATTCAATCAACATTAAATACAAAATATATATTCGAATGGTATACATAACATTCATAAAATATTAAAGTCTATTCGTATGTACGTTATAAACTGCTCCTCATGCATTTTACATTTTGTATGTAAACATGCAAGTTCAACGAAACATATGTAATCTTAACATAATGTAAAACAGAAAATCTTTTGTAAATAAACAAAACTTGGTAAAACGACTTAACTGAATAATTTTAAAGATAATCTTCGCGTTGTGGTTTCATGTGTGGGCTGAGTTTTTTTTTTCCAACATTTTTTATCACTCAAAATTTCAATAAGTGTACCAAGTAATTTTAGTTCAATGCACGTATTTTTCCTTAGTTATTGAATGATGTTGTAAAAACGAAGTTGGCAAAAACGTAACATAAATTACTGACATTTGATCGTTTGTAATGTAATAGAAGCGAAAAATGGTTCGGAGCATTATAAATTACTATTAATGTTGTAATAAATAATTTAAAATTAGAATATGTTTATAATGATCAAGTTTAGCTTGGAAAACGTGCTAACGTAATGAGGTCAGGACCCGGAAACTGTAACTTAAGTTATCCTGATACGAGTATAAACACACTGAATAAATGAACTCCAAAAAGACTGCATATGCCAAGATGTATATTTATAATAAGGTGATGTGCTCAACACTGTTGCCCTCTTTGAGGTAGCTAATTTGACAGGGTGACTATGAAAGTCGACCCAGCGTACCTCTCTCTAAGAGGCGACAAAGCACGTCCAACATTTTTAGCTATCTAAGCTGCTAGCGAAGACGTCACCTTATATAAAATCATCTTGGCATTTGCAAGGTTGGGGAATCGAGCAGACTTAAAAGTTATAGAATAATTAGATACCGATATAATCGAAAAAGTAATTATTGATAACGGGAATCCAGGGCTGGGTGAGGTACGCCAGGGCTGTGAACTACAGAGGGTGATTGGTGGAGTGGTGATTAAAGTTAGTTGGATCAAACCCAGAAAATATGACAATTTACATCGTCCCGGTTAATCAGATGAACAAAGACACATATTTATATAGTTGTATTATATTATGAGGGGAGGGGCATGTTGGGTAGTTGGGGGTTATGTTTTATATTGGATCGCTGTTGGTTGTAGGTGTAGTAGATCCTTACACTCGTACAAGGTGAACCAAGCATACATACCTTGCTGATGGAATGCTCGACCTCCGTGCGAACTGTGCACACTGGGCGGACCTTGTCCGTAAAGGCCCTCATATGCTTCTTCGGGTCCAAGCATATCCTGTGATCGTGATCGTGTTCGTGATCGTAATCGTGTACGTGTTCGTGTTTGTATTCGTGATGTCAATTGGTGAGTGTATGTATGTGTGTGTGTGTATGTGTGTGTGTGATTGAATTGTGAGTTGATTTGTGTTGTGATTTTATCATTATTATTTTTTTGGAATGGATCAGAAGTGAAAAGTCGTTAGGAAAGAAGAGATACACAGCCACAGGACACGAGATTTGTGTTGCGTATTTGTAAAAGAGGATATGCAGTAGGAAGGAGTTGTTGTTGTTGTTGTTGTTGTTATGTGTCGATATTTGTGCGTCGGTGTTGTTGGTGTTTGGTTTGTTCGATTTTGCACACAAAGAAAACATAATGAAAGAAAAAGAAACAAAATAAATCAAAATATAAATTAACAACAAAATCAAAACTAATCATTAATTGGTTAAACAACATTAAACAAAAACAAAGATTTATAAATATACTATAATTTTCTCTCTCCCTCTCTCTAGCCCAGAGGGTCTATCGAGATTTCAGTGTTCTAGAAACCGATTATTGCAGTTTATAATCGATTACCAACTACGGCCAAATGCTTGCAATTTCTACTTAAAACTAACATTTAAAATGATCGATTTTCGAAATATAAAGCAATTAATCAATCGAATCAATTGCAAAAATTGTTGATTATAAGTTGATAATTTTGAAATACAATATAATATATACAATATAATAATGGGTAATATCAATTGCAATAATGGTTGATTATAAGTTGATAATTTGTAGTACAATATATACAGTCTAATAAGTAAATATGCTAAAGATAGTCTCATATATTGCTACAACTTTGTATGTACAAATCGAGGATTAATTGAAGGGGCAAATAAAATGAAATATATTGTATTTACATGAATCAATAAATCAAGGAATTATCTACACATATGTATGTACATACATGTATATGTATTACACACCTGTAAGTCGGGACCCATGCCCAGGTCAGCGTTGGCCCAGATGTTGTTCTCCTCGCGCAACAGCGAGTTGGTCAGCTCGATGGAGAGACGCTTCTTGTAGTCCTGCGGCTTGTCCTCGCTCATGCGGAACAGCACAGCTGCTGCGTAAGTTGCCACGCCCTCGTTGCGCGAATGCAGCAAATCAGTGAGCGGCCCGGTGGCCCCTTCCTGTTCGATAATCTCGGCGCCCTCCTTATCGGCGGCCAACTCACAGAGCACTCCGGCTGCGACACGCTGCAATACGAATAGGGAATTAGAAGTGATCCTTTATTGCCATCGGATCAGACTGCGATCCTTTGCCTGCACTCACCTGAATGTTCTCGATTTCGTTGAAGAGCAAACGCACAAAGATCGGAATGACCGATTGTTGGCGTATGAGAGCACGATTGTGCGATTCGCGTGCAAGGATATGCAAGGCGCCGACGGTGCCCTCCACGATCTCCTCCATTCGCACACCATCGGCGTACGCGGATGGCTGCTGTGACCCAGTAGTGGCAATTGAAGAGCGTTGCTGCATCAGAAATGATATGTATATGGTCATTAACATGAACATGAGCATGTCCTGGGAGGCTACTTACGCGCTCTGTGTCCTGGAATGCACGCATCAAGAGACGCACCAGGTGGTGGATGGCGCCGTGCTCACGCAGCGGGGCATGGTTGGCCGGGCAGAGGGCCAAGTTGCGAATGAGCCCGATGACGGCCTTGATTAGGGGCCAGCGGGATGGTGGATGCAAGAGCTTGACTATTACGGAAAGGCCGTAGTTGAGACGCACTGCATTCTGGGCCAGCTCCGAGTCGACGTGGCGCGAGGTCAGGTGACGGAGGGCGCACACGGCCGGCTCGGTAATTTCCTCGCGATCGCCGGCATTGATGATGGTGCGGACGAGGGCATCGACGCCGCCCACTTGGCAAACAGTCGCCTTGTTGCGCTGATTGTTGCACGTCAAGTTTGAGAGGATGCCGGCGGCGCAGGTGACCACATTGACATCCGTGGAGGCCAGCACCTGAACGAGCGACTGGAGCAGTGCCTCGAGCCCCTCCACCTTGGTGGCCGCGTCCGACAGATTGCGCAATGTCCAGAGGCAGTTCTGGACCAGACGTGGCGACATGTTGCCCAAATGCATGGCTAGTGCCTGCATGCCACCGGCATCCACAATCGCCGGCTTGTTGCTGGAGCATACTGACAGAACCTTCAGGACACGCGATGTGGTCCACAATAGCTTCTCGTAGTCGTAGGAGCGCATGATGCGCACCAGCTCATTGGGACCGCCCGAGGCGAGAATGATGAGCTTGCTCTCCTGATTGCCATAGGCCAAGATCTGCAGGCAATCGGTTACGATGGCCAAGAACTTGACGTTGTTGCGCTGCAGCAGCGTGACCATCTTCTGGAGGCCACCAGCCAAGCGTACGGCCATCTTGGAGCCATCCTGATGCAGCAGGAGATTGTGGAGCGTCGTGATCGCATAGAAGAGCACGCTCTCGACGGGCGAGGAGAGCAGCTTCACCAGAGCCGGTATGCCGCCGCTCTTGAAGATGGCCAAGAGGCCCTGGCGATGATGCGACAAGTTGTGGAGCGTGCCCACAGCGGCCTTGGTGCTCTCCAGATCGTTGCTATTGGAAATGGCGCGCACCAAGGCGGCCACCATCTGGGGACTGTTCATGATGGCGTGGCGCGAGGCCTCCTTCTTGGACAGCTGGTGTACCATCATGGCTGCCTGGGAGACAACCACCTGATCCTCATCGTTGAGTAGCTTGATCAGCTCCGGAATGGCCCGTGTGGCCAGCTCAGCGTCGTCCTGGTAGTTGATCAAGTTGACCACCGCATGCTTCAGCATCTGCGATGGCTCCGATAGACGCTGCACAGCGGTTGGCTGCTGTGGATCAAACTGTGTTGATGGTATCTCAATGCCCTCCTCAAGGGTCTCTGGGAACATGGCGGCGCGTACGCGCTGCGATCGCGTCTGGCTCAGCTGTTGGTTCATATCGTCCACCTGATCCTGTGTAAAGTTCTGCGGAAACCCGGTGTCCAGATCGAACATCAGCGGATCACCCTCCATCTCCTCATCCTCCTTGCCCGACAGCGACGGCACTTGGGTAACGGCGCCCGAGTGGATGCCGGAGTCGCCCATGTACGAGTTCTGCTGCCACAACAGCGTCTGCTCCTTGGCCGACACCATTGGCGGCAAGTCCGGCGGATTATATTGATTGTTATGGGACACTGCAAGCAACATAGACTTTATTATAGCCTCAATGCGAAGGAAACTTTTTAATTGAAGTCATCTCTTAGTGTCCCTCCATTTGTTACCTATGCAATCCCATTGTCCCTCATTTTTGTCAAGTATTCCTCATTTCAGGATTAAAGAGAACATTAGACGGAAGCAAGACTCTAATGGATTAAAGAACTGCCTCAAATGCGACGTTTGAAATGCGACACGACGACAGCAAAATGACAGCAAAAACAGAAACAGAAGCAGAAGCAGACGAAGGAAAAGCAGAAACAGAAGCAGCAACATAAACTGAAATAGGAACATGACAGATTGAGCGCTGCAGGACATTTTTGCATATTGTAAAAGCGATTCCCCCTCAAATGAAGGAAGCATGTGCCATGCCACATACATATGGATACGAGTCTATGTGTGCCTCGATGTGTCTCAACGAGCAATCAAAGCCAAACACGAGAACCGAACGATGCCAGGACGAACGACGCCCTGCAAGGGGTGGCTCCCAGCTGTGTGTGAGTGTGTGTGTCAGCCAATGGGTGTGTGTGTGTGTAGCTGGCCGGGAATCAAGCTCGAGCTCCAAATGCTCTTCGTTGGGCGTTTTGTTTGCCACTTTGCCTTAATTATGCCTACTCAGCGATTCGCTTTGTTTCTCATTTCATCAGCTGCCTCTTCATCCTCATCTGCTTATGCACTGCCGCAACCATAAACTGCAAACTGCCAGTCCCTGATCGATTAAACTCTTTGTGCCCCATGCTTAAGCGGAATCAAACAACTTCAATCCCTCGAACATGCCGCTGCTGCCAATGCGACGCTCTAATTAAATTTTTGAGTAAAAATACAAGTTTCAACGTGTGCTGCCAGTTGAAATAGCGCGGTCTTAATAGGAGCGAGCGGGATAGAGATTAACATTAAGAGAGTGCACGCACTCCCACACCCAACACACGCCCTTCATAAAAGGATTGGAAATGAAGCAACTGCCGTTACAAAGCACAGCTTGCAAGGAACCATAAAACGTTAAAAAGCAAAGGGGGACGAGGAGAACAAAATGAACAAGCTCGCGTTGACGGGGATGGACGGACTGATGAGAATGGGGGAGGAGGAGGATGATGCATTTCAGCTTGAAAGCAGACAAAAGAACACAAACAACAACACAGAAGAGCGATAGATTCAGTTGTTACGTCGTATTGTTATTCCATTCACAGTGGCAAAATGGAGCCAGCCACACGATTTGTAATCGATTACAGAAAGTGCGCTCTGCAAATAATCGTTTGTCGATGGGCATTGAAGCGCATCTGAGCCAGTGTTGCCCCGCCTCCTCTTTAGACTGGTGCAATGCTCTTTACAGAAGGAATGCAAAGAGCTTAACTCAAAGAGGAATACAAGCATCAAAATCTATCTTGACTTTATTCATTCGTTTATACTATTTAAGACCAAGTGACTAAGGATTTTTATTATATCTTAAACACAAAAATCTAAGTTATATACTTACTTGTACGATTCTGTGCTGGCATGTAACTCATCTTGGTGATTTAGGCGCTTTACACCACACCTGGAAATACATAGAAATAATAATTGGGTTAATATTCATTTTAGATTAACACACATTCATAGCATAAATAAACTTGTGTTTTAATGGTCATATCAGGCCGGGTTTCTGTCAAGTTTGTTATCTTAGAAAAAAACAATTTTTTTTTTAAATTCTAGTTTCAATACTCTTTTAAACTAAAAAGTAGACTATTTGTATGCATTTGTCTGAGTATACTAACATAAAAACCAGAAAAACAGTTGAAAACTCAACGTGAGTAAACTAAACTGTAGAGTCGACCTTTCAGACTCTTTACTTAAGCCGCGAAGGCAGGTAACTATCGTTACTCACAAATTTATAGCAATTCGGTACACACACATACATACGTCATGTATTTCCGTTCCAAGACGTTGCACAGCAAACAAAATATGTTACGCGAAGCATACTTAAGATAGTTTGTATGTATGTGTATATATGTACGTACGTTTACATATGTAGTGTAACAAAAGTAGTTTTGACATATTACCTGCAGAGGGAGCGACAGAGATAAAAAGAAATACAAACCTGTAGTAATTTAAATCACACAAGTGATTTAAAAAAAAAACAAACACAACACTAATTTAACACAACTTCTATTTACTTGTATATTTGATGCTCAAAAAAAAAAACATAATATTTGTATGCAGTCGAGTTTTCTCTTAAGAAGACTTGCATTAATTATTAACAAACGCAGGCAATAACCGAACGACCAGCACCGAACGAAACAGACAAGTGACTGGAAATAAACGAGAACGCTGCCGTAGCGGCCGCGTTGCACGTACCTCATGCATACATACATAGTGCAGCAAGAGTTAGAAAGAGCGAGAAAGATAGAGTTCATTCATACGTACATGTATGTGTTCGTACATGAGAGCCAGAAACTCCAATGCAGCTTGACAGGGTTGCCAGATGCTACAAAGGCAAACAATAATAAAAGTAAACATTTTATTTACGGAAACGATTTGGACTTTAGTTAAAGCCGCCAATGCTTAATGCAGAAGCATTTTTAATTATATGTTCATACATATTGCATTCATTTTTGAATAACATTTTTATTCAAGCTTTCATATATAACTATGCTTTATGCTGCGCAGAAAGCTGGCTGCTCAGATCTGCCAATACATACACAGGTACAACACTAAGTACGAAAATGTAGATACAAATGTGGAGTTGATACAAATGGTGTAAAAAACCAGAGCACAGAAAAATGTTGGTATTGTGCTTTTCCGATTTGCGCGGCGAAACAATTGTATTGCCAGCGTTGTTTATGTTTATATCAGATAAATTCAACATTGAACACCCATACATATGAATATGTATGTGTGAAAATACCACACCCCCGCTTCTTGGCTTGTATTTCTTGCTTTCTTACTGTTATGCTACTTTTCATGATTTTCATTGAATACAATTTTGATCACACACTTTGAGAGAATAAAAAAGTGAAAACTTCATCTACTTACCGCGTCAACAATAACTTTATCTGCTTTACAGCAGTTTTTATTTATTTTCACGCACTTAAATATACGAATTTAACAACAAATTCTCCAGCGAAAATGTGTGTGTGTATTGGGCGAAGACCTGCAAAACTTTCGATATCGGGTTATCTACTTCCTATGCATGTAATCGGTATCGATTAATTTGTGTGCATATTCGATAACATTTTCTGTACATTTAATTCCCGAATTTTAAATCCTTTGACTGGAGGTCGTACAGGTATTTAAAAAATTGTGTTTTTTTTATAAGTAATTTTAATTGTATGATTTTGAAGTGTGTGGCACAAAATATCGATATATCGTATATAAAGTGAGTGCAATTGTGAGTCACATCTCAAAGTTATCGATTAGTGTCGATTGCATATGAGCCAAGTATCGATTGCTAACAGTTAATCAGTGTTTTTTTAACAACCTCAATACATACACGCATACTAAATTTTCGCTGGAGAATTTTGTTGTAAAATTTGTGTATTTAAGTGCGAGAAAATAAATAAAACCTGCTGTAAAGCAGATAAAATTATTATTGACGTGGTAAGTACTTAAAGCTTTAAATTCTTGATACGTTCATATTAAACTCAGTGATGAAAAGTAAGCTCAATCTAAATCAAAGAAACATAAAACTTCGCACCCTTCGTGCTGCTTTCGTCACTAGCGCGGACTGCCGTCCGCAGTGATAGCTTGGTAAGCGTAAAGGTGCATTTAGACTAGTTGACGCAGCGTCAATTTCAGGAAAGTCAACTATTGGCAACCAAGGTCAACGCATTATTTGCGTTTACATTAGTTGACCAAAAAACATGTTTGGCAACTACTTTTCCAGTTGGTCAACGCAAGAGCTAGCAACGCATTGTCGATGAAGTTGACAGCTATTTAAACTAGTTGACATTAAAATTCATTGACGTTTGCATTGAAATTGCTGTTTAGTTGACATCCGTCCAGCTTGCACCTACTTCTCTGGCGGGTCGTTTTTTTTTTTCATCAACGTGTTGTGTCTTTATGTCGTCGTCGTTGCGTATTTCAGCATAAATATCCGCAAATTCTGGATCCATTTTTTTCAATACAAACTTGTTAACTTTTGACTTATTCAAATTAAATGTGCAATTTTGCTTTGTTAGAGGTGGCCAAATATCGATGTGCCATCAATCGATAGCTTCCGATAGTAATCAGTTTCAACCATGCAACCCAAAAATATCTTCGTTTTAATATATATTTAATAAATATTTTAAAAAATATATTTGTAAATAATTAATAATGTATTTTATTAAATTTATGATTTTATAATTATAATTTTTAATATAGTTCTCCGCAAAAAAAGATGTTATTCAACCAACAATGATGGTGAAATCGAAGTGTTTGCCACCTCTGTCATGTACACAAAGTTTGTCAACACAAAGCAAAAGAATGAACATGAAGTCAATTTGAATTTCCATTGTCAACGAGTCAATTACAACTTCAATAGTTGACAATAAGTGTTTACACTATGTTTACACTCACAATGTCAACTGACGTTTTTCGCATTGTCAATTTATAGTCAACGCAGCTGTTGACCGTGTTGACCCCTGTTTACACTAGGATTGACTTAGTTGGCATCAAAATTGACTTGTTTGTCAACTAGTCTAAATGCACCATTACAAGCCAAGCAGCGGGGGTGTGGTAATTTCACGCATACAACTGCATTGTGTATTGCGTACGAATATATGTCTGTGTGTTCAATGTTGAGTTAATCTGTTATAAACATAAACAACGCCAGCGATTTAGGCAAATCTGAAGGAAAATTGTTACTACGGCGATTGTGTATCTACCGCAAGGTGTAATTATAACTGTAAATATTATGGAATATAGATATCTCTACACACTCGTACTTGTGTTTCTATACATGTTCAGAGTGTCTGTATGTATGTATGTGAGAATGGAGTTGCCAGCTTTCTGCGCAACATAAAACTGAAGTGTGAACAAATTTACATATGGTATGTATCAATGCACTAATAAATGCATGAGGTATGTGTTTATGTCATTTTAAATACGACTGTTTACAACGTTGGTAGTAATACTAATGTCAGAAACTGTTTCGGTGAATAATGTTTACTTTGATTATTGTTTCCCATTGAAGCATCTGGCAACGTCGACAAGCTGCATTGGAGTTTCCGACTCTCATACTTACACACACACACATGCATACATATGAATGAACACAGATTCTCTATCTTTCTCGCTCCTTACTCTGCTGCACTATTTAGTTTGTAGATATGTGTGGTTCGTGCAATGCGACGGCAACGTTCTCGTTTATTTCCAGTCACTTGTCTGTTCCGTTCGGTGCAGGTCGTTTGCCAAGAACCAGTGCATGAGAAAACTCGACTGCATGCAAATATTTGGTTTTAATTTTAATGCAACAAATATTAAAGAAAACCAGAAGTTGTATTAAATTAAAAGTGTGGTATTGTTTTCCATCACTTGTGTGATTTAAATTACTTAAGGTAATCCCTATAAATACAAAATGTTTTACCCTTTATACACACATTCATACATACAATCTTAAGTACATATGCTGCAGAACATTTTTTGTTTCGCATAGCGACGTCTTGATGCGGAAATACTTGTTTGTATGTCAATGTGTACATACATAATTGCTACAATACTCGAGTTACCTGAACTCGGTGCTGGAGTAAGGGAATACTTTTCCCTCTTCTCGTTTTGCCTTCTTTTGAAATTTGACTCTGCAGTTCGCTTTAAAGCTTCAACGTAAACAGTGTCAATGTTAATTTACATATGTACTCACACACAGGTAAAATACTTTCACGAATGTATGGAAGTGTTAACGAAGAGTATTTGATTTTGTTTATTTTCTTTGGGATTGTAACGGTTGTTGTTGAGGATAGAAGCACTAAGCAAATAACCTATAGAGAACCCATCCTATACAACTAAAATGTCACAGAAAAAATGCTTGCGAAGCGTCCACAGCGAAGTGTTACCGATCTGGCAATATTGTTTTAGTGGAATTTATAAAAATTAAGCGTGTTGTTTTGAATAAA
The DNA here is from genome assembly GCA_037043435.1 of Drosophila suboccidentalis. NCBI lineage: Eukaryota > Metazoa > Arthropoda > Insecta > Diptera > Drosophilidae > Drosophila > Drosophila suboccidentalis. The sequence goes on from JBAMBK010002436.1 coordinate 227,609, forward strand.
TTAATGTAGTTTAAAAGTTTTAAGGGTGGAGGGTAATTCACATTTCACATGTTTAAGTTTCGCAAGCATCGGCCTCAAAAATAAAATCGCTTCTCTTATAAATTCCACTAGAACAATATTGCCAGATCGGAAACACTTCGCTGTGGACGCTTCGCATGCATTTTTTCTGTGACATTTTAGTTGTATAGGATGGGTTCTCTATAGGTTATTTGCTTAGTGATAGAAGTGTATCTTTTGAAAAATATAAACTAAAATAATTTTTTAATTCTTATTTTAGGTGTGGTGTAAAGCGCCTAAATCACCAAGATGAGTTACATGCCAGCACAGAATCGTACAAGTAAGTATATAACTTAGATTTTTGTGTTTAAGATATAATAAAAATCCTTAGTCACTTGGTCTTAAATAGTATAAACGAATGAATAAAGTCAAGATAGATTTTGATGCTTGTATTCCTCTTTGAGTTAAGCTCTTTGCATTCCTTCTGTAAAGAGCATTGCACCAGTCTAAAGAGGAGGCGGGGCAACACTGGCTCAGATGCGCTTCAATGCCCATCGACAAACGATTATTTGCAGAGCGCACTTTCTGTAATCGATTACAAATCGTGTGGCTGGCTCCATTTTGCCACTGTGAATGGAATAACAATACGACGTAACAACTGAATCTATCGCTCTTCTGTGTTGTTGTTTGTGTTCTTTTGTCTGCTTTCAAGCTGAAATGCATCATCCTCCTCCTCCCCCATTCTCATCAGTCCGTCCATCCCCGTCAACGCGAGCTTGTTCATTTTGTTCTCCTCGTCCCCCTTTGCTTTTTAACGTTTTATGGTTCCTTGCAAGCTGTGCTTTGTAACGGCAGTTGCTTCATTTCCAATCCTTTTATGAAGGGCGTGTGTTGGGTGTGGGAGTGCGTGCACTCTCTTAATGTTAATCTCTATCCCGCTCGCTCCTATTAAGACCGCGCTATTTCAACTGGCAGCACACGTTGAAACTTGTATTTTTACTCAAAAATTTAATTAGAGCGTCGCATTGGCAGCAGCGGCATGTTCGAGGGATTGAAGTTGTTTGATTCCGCTTAAGCATGGGGCACAAAGAGTTTAATCGATCAGGGACTGGCAGTTTGCAGTTTATGGTTGCGGCAGTGCATAAGCAGATGAGGATGAAGAGGCAGCTGATGAAATGAGAAACAAAGCGAATCGCTGAGTAGGCATAATTAAGGCAAAGTGGCAAACAAAACGCCCAACGAAGAGCATTTGGAGCTCGAGCTTGATTCCCGGCCAGCTACACACACACACACCCATTGGCTGACACACACACTCACACACAGCTGGGAGCCACCCCTTGCAGGGCGTCGTTCGTCCTGGCATCGTTCGGTTCTCGTGTTTGGCTTTGATTGCTCGTTGAGACACATCGAGGCACACATAGACTCGTATCCATATGTATGTGGCATGGCACATGCTTCCTTCATTTGAGGGGGAATCGCTTTTACAATATGCAAAAATGTCCTGCAGCGCTCAATCTGTCATGTTCCTATTTCAGTTTATGTTGCTGCTTCTGTTTCTGCTTTTCCTTCGTCTGCTTCTGCTTCTGTTTCTGTTTTTGCTGTCATTTTGCTGTCGTCGTGTCGCATTTCAAACGTCGCATTTGAGGCAGTTCTTTAATCCATTAGAGTCTTGCTTCCGTCTAATGTTCTCTTTAATCCTGAAATGAGGAATACTTGACAAAAATGAGGGACAATGGGATTGCATAGGTAACAAATGGAGGGACACTAAGAGATGACTTCAATTAAAAAGTTTCCTTCGCATTGAGGCTATAATAAAGTCTATGTTGCTTGCAGTGTCCCATAACAATCAATATAATCCGCCGGACTTGCCGCCAATGGTGTCGGCCAAGGAGCAGACGCTGTTGTGGCAGCAGAACTCGTACATGGGCGACTCCGGCATCCACTCGGGCGCCGTTACCCAAGTGCCGTCGCTGTCGGGCAAGGAGGATGAGGAGATGGAGGGTGATCCGCTGATGTTCGATCTGGACACCGGGTTTCCGCAGAACTTTACACAGGATCAGGTGGACGATATGAACCAACAGCTGAGCCAGACGCGATCGCAGCGCGTACGCGCCGCCATGTTCCCAGAGACCCTTGAGGAGGGCATTGAGATACCATCAACACAGTTTGATCCACAGCAGCCAACCGCTGTGCAGCGTCTATCGGAGCCATCGCAGATGCTGAAGCATGCGGTGGTCAACTTGATCAACTACCAGGACGACGCTGAGCTGGCCACACGGGCCATTCCGGAGCTGATCAAGCTACTCAACGATGAGGATCAGGTGGTTGTCTCCCAGGCAGCCATGATGGTACACCAGCTGTCCAAGAAGGAGGCCTCGCGCCACGCCATCATGAACAGTCCCCAGATGGTGGCCGCCTTGGTGCGCGCCATTTCCAATAGCAACGATCTGGAGAGCACCAAGGCCGCTGTGGGCACGCTCCACAACTTGTCGCATCATCGCCAGGGCCTCTTGGCCATCTTCAAGAGCGGCGGCATACCGGCTCTGGTGAAGCTGCTCTCCTCGCCCGTCGAGAGCGTGCTCTTCTATGCGATCACGACGCTCCACAATCTCCTGCTGCATCAGGATGGCTCCAAGATGGCCGTACGCTTGGCTGGTGGCCTCCAGAAGATGGTCACGCTGCTGCAGCGCAACAACGTCAAGTTCTTGGCCATCGTAACCGATTGCCTGCAGATCTTGGCCTATGGCAATCAGGAGAGCAAGCTCATCATTCTCGCCTCGGGCGGTCCCAATGAGCTGGTGCGCATCATGCGCTCCTACGACTACGAGAAGCTATTGTGGACCACATCGCGTGTCCTGAAGGTTCTGTCAGTATGCTCCAGCAACAAGCCGGCGATTGTGGATGCCGGTGGCATGCAGGCACTAGCCATGCATTTGGGCAACATGTCGCCACGTCTGGTCCAGAACTGCCTCTGGACATTGCGCAATCTGTCGGACGCGGCCACCAAGGTGGAGGGGCTCGAGGCACTGCTCCAGTCGCTCGTTCAGGTGCTGGCCTCCACGGATGTCAATGTGGTCACCTGCGCCGCCGGCATCCTCTCAAACTTGACGTGCAACAATCAGCGCAACAAGGCGACTGTTTGCCAAGTGGGCGGCGTCGATGCCCTCGTCCGCACCATCATCAATGCCGGCGATCGCGAGGAAATTACCGAGCCGGCCGTGTGCGCCCTCCGTCACCTGACCTCGCGCCACGTCGACTCGGAGCTGGCCCAGAATGCAGTGCGTCTCAACTACGGCCTTTCCGTAATAGTCAAGCTCTTGCATCCACCATCCCGCTGGCCCCTAATCAAGGCCGTCATCGGGCTCATTCGCAACTTGGCCCTCTGCCCGGCCAACCATGCCCCGCTGCGTGAGCACGGCGCCATCCACCACCTGGTGCGTCTCTTGATGCGTGCATTCCAGGACACAGAGCGCGTAAGTAGCCTCCCAGGACATGCTCATGTTCATGTTAATGACCATATACATATCATTTCTGATGCAGCAACGCTCTTCAATTGCCACTACTGGGTCACAGCAGCCATCCGCGTACGCCGATGGTGTGCGAATGGAGGAGATCGTGGAGGGCACCGTCGGCGCCTTGCATATCCTTGCACGCGAATCGCACAATCGTGCTCTCATACGCCAACAATCGGTCATTCCGATCTTTGTGCGTTTGCTCTTCAACGAAATCGAGAACATTCAGGTGAGTGCAGGCAAAGGATCGCAGTCTGATCCGATGGCAATAAAGGATCACTTCTAATTCCCTATTCGTATTGCAGCGTGTCGCAGCCGGAGTGCTCTGTGAGTTGGCCGCCGATAAGGAGGGCGCCGAGATTATCGAACAGGAAGGGGCCACCGGGCCGCTCACTGATTTGCTGCATTCGCGCAACGAGGGCGTGGCAACTTACGCAGCAGCTGTGCTGTTCCGCATGAGCGAGGACAAGCCGCAGGACTACAAGAAGCGTCTCTCCATCGAGCTGACCAACTCGCTGTTGCGCGAGGAGAACAACATCTGGGCCAACGCTGACCTGGGCATGGGTCCCGACTTACAGGTGTGTAATACATATACATGTATGTACATACATATGTGTAGATAATTCCTTGATTTATTGATTCATGTAAATACAATATATTTCATTTTATTTGCCCCTTCAATTAATCCTCGATTTGTACATACAAAGTTGTAGCAATATATGAGACTATCTTTAGCATATTTACTTATTAGACTGTATATATTGTACTACAAATTATCAACTTATAATCAACCATTATTGCAATTGATATTACCCATTATTATATTGTATATATTATATTGTATTTCAAAATTATCAACTTATAATCAACAATTTTTGCAATTGATTCGATTGATTAATTGCTTTATATTTCGAAAATCGATCATTTTAAATGTTAGTTTTAAGTAGAAATTGCAAGCATTTGGCCGTAGTTGGTAATCGATTATAAACTGCAATAATCGGATTCTAAAATACTGAAATCTCGATAGACCCTCTGGGCTAGAGAGAGGGAGAGAGAAAATTATAGTATATTTATAAATCTTTGTTTTTGTTTAATGTTGTTTAACCAATTAATGATTAGTTTTGATTTTGTTGTTAATTTATATTTTGATTTATTTTGTTTCTTTTTCTTTCATTATGTTTTCTTTGTGTGCAAAATCGAACAAACCAAACACCAACAACACCGACGCACAAATATCGACACATAACAACAACAACAACAACTCCTTCCTACTGCATATCCTCTTTTACAAATACGCAACACAAATCTCGTGTCCTGTGGCTGTGTATCTCTTCTTTCCTAACGACTTTTCACTTCTGATCCATTCCAAAAAAATAATAATGATAAAATCACAACACAAATCAACTCACAATTCAATCACACACACACATACACACACACACATACATACACTCACCAATTGACATCACGAATACAAACACGAACACGTACACGATTACGATCACGAACACGATCACGATCACAGGATATGCTTGGACCCGAAGAAGCATATGAGGGCCTTTACGGACAAGGTCCGCCCAGTGTGCACAGTTCGCACGGAGGTCGAGCATTCCATCAGCAAGGTATGTATGCTTGGTTCACCTTGTACGAGTGTAAGGATCTACTACACCTACAACCAACAGCGATCCAATATAAAACATAACCCCCAACTACCCAACATGCCCCTCCCCTCATAATATAATACAACTATATAAATGTGTGTGTTTGTTCATCTGATTAACCGGGACGATGAAAATTGTCATATTTTCTGGGTTTGATCCAACTAACTTTAATCACCACTCCACCAATCACCCTCTGTAGTTCACAGCCCTGGCGTACCTCACCCAGCTCTGGATTCCCGTTATCAATAATTACTTTTTCGATTATATCGTGATCTAATTATTCGATAACTTTTAAGTCTGCTCGATTCCCCCACCTCGCACCACATCTGTGCTACCAGGGTTACCACCCATAAACAATTATGCATGCAAAGTGTGTTGAAAAAATAATTTATTAATAAATTCCAATAATTACAGTGTTACCCAAACTATTAAATCCCCTCATCCGAAACGAAATACGTTAATTTCAAAGTATTATTTATAATTGATTCGAATAGGATTTCTAGCTAATTGATTACTATTGTTAAGACTTACAGTTATTGAAGTTCAGTTATTGATTTTCTTTCTTCCAGACTTGAGATAAGAAAACTTTAATTTTTATAATCGACGCTGCAATTCAAGTTTAAATCGATGCATACATAAATTCACAGCGTACTTTTACACTTACAAAGCAAATACACCCAAAAAATGTGAAGCCTCAAATCCCGCATATTCTTTTTCTTCCTTCTTTTCTGACTTATTTCCAAATATAATTTAATTAATATCATATCACAATATTTGATTACATATATTATTTATTAAATCGTTGTGTTAAGTGAATTTCAGCATGTTCCTTAATAATCTGTAGTTCATATGCAAATTCATGTATGTATTTATGTCTTATTATTGAATGCGTGTGCTGAAAAACATCCTTGAAAAGCAGAGTTTTTGTATCTGTTAAGTCTGTGGATTAACAAATTATATAATACATTTTTATTAAAATATTTTATATTATAATTTAAGTCAATTGTTGCCAAAATGTATTGTAAGTATTAAACTAATCGATTTACTCATTCTTCATTGAACAGGATATGATACTCTACCAATAGATTCGATGCAAGGTCTCGAGATCAGCAGTCCAGTAGGAGGTGGTGCTGGTCCTGCTAGCAATGCGGCACCACCGGGTGGGGCACCCACATCGCCCTACTCCATGGACATGGATGTCGGCGAGATTGATGCTGGCGCTTTGAACTTTGACTTGGATGCCATGCCGACACCACCCAATGACAACAATAACTTGGCTGCCTGGTACGATACCGACTGTTGAGCACAGATGACAGACGATGGATGACAACAACATTGTTATCAATATGGAAAATAAACGAATGTTTGCAATAGAATTACATATTAACTAAAAATGCGTCGTTTTAATTTATTTATTTTAAGAAATTTAAATGGTGTACATATCTCAGAATGATTTATTGGATCTTCTTTGAAATCACACTTCATAGTTCATATTACAGTCTTTTTATTACTGGGAATTCTATTGTAGTTACATATTATATATAAAATATTCGAAATCTAAATTACTTATTTGTATCTGGAGGCGATTCGGTATTTTGTGTTGTCCTGTTTTGCTGCAGGAACTTAATGAATGAATCTCTGTGGCGATCCATGCCAAGGAATCCGGAGATTTGCGAGAATCCAAAGTAGGCAACAACAGCGAAAACAGCAACTGCGACAGCCAAACTTCCAATGCACGCGAGGAATATCATGACGACAACCGTTAAGAGAGTTCCTGAAATTAAAACAATTCTTAAACTTGGCTAATTGGATAGGGATAATTATAGTTGCAAATACCTTCGAGCACAAGGATGCCGGTAAATGTTATAACCAGAGTTGCAATGCCAAAGCCGAAAATGATTAGCAACGGCAGTAGGAACACTAAACTGGCGGCCAGCACACAGATGGCAATGTCTGGATGTTGCACACACCACGTAGTCACGGCATCGAGCAATTCATTTCCTCCCAGCTCGGACATAGCCAGGTTGACGACGCGACGTCCCTGCAACCCTATAAAAATCGAGAAAAGAAGTAAATATAAAACATACCTATTGTAAATAACAAGAAAGAAACATTATCTTCGGCACACCGAAGACTTAATACCCTTGCGAAGTCCTGTCTTCAACATAAAGTCGATCTTTCTAATGACAGCTATATTTTATAGTAGTCCAACTTAAACCAATTCTTAATCCATTTTATATACTTTACATAGCTTGTGACAGCATGAAAATACTCTCTGCAAGGGTATAATAAGTATATATATAAACATGGAATATTCAGCATACAAAGTTTGTGCAGCACATGAAATAATCCGTCCAGTAATTGTTCTGCATTCAAGGACTTGGAACTTTTATCAAAGTTGTTTTCAGAGTTGTTGTTTTTGTTGCTGTTGTTGTTGCCGGTGCTTGCGTGTGTTCGGGTCTCCGTGTCGTTAGCACGGCCATTATTGGGTTTATTTGACTGCACCTGTTAATAAGTTAATATATTGAAATCGTCAGTGATTAAGCAAAATGGGCAACAAATGCCATTAAAACATGAACTCCGACTTTTCCACCTCGCTGTTGAATATTATATTCTCCGCTTTTGCCTACCATTTTCTGACGCTATGCCGTATTTCGATTTTAATCTCTTTTTACACTTATGCCCATTTTTTATTTAAATTACAATTTGTACACTTTATGTATTTATATTATTAGTATTAGTATTATTATTATTATTATTATTAAAATTGAATTTGTGACAAAAACAATACAATGTGTTTACTATTGGCACCGACTGAGCTGCCAGCTTGTTGAAAAGTCTGGCGTTGCCACACGATACCTAATTATGTGAAATCTATTGTGAATTGTCTTGTGCTAGTAAAAAATTATCAAAGTTCAAGCAGCATTAACAGCCAGTGCTGTCATCTTAGCTTATTTTATAGCTAGACTTGAATTCTAAGCTAATTTATTGAAATTATATCACCTAGACATCTGGTTACTTTAAAAATTGTTTGACTTTTTCATAATACCTTCAATGTACTTAAGACAATAAATTAAAGAAAACTTATTAAGTTTTTCATTTTTTTTTTATCAAGATCATAATTTAGCTATTTCTAGCTACATTTTGCTCACTACATTATTCCATTACATTGACATTGTTTTTTATATTACAGTCGAACTTCCTTAACTCGAAAAGGTTTGAGTTAAGCAGTTATTCGACTTTAAGAATTCTTTTTTTTAAGTTTATTAATTTTACTGCCACTCATTTAGCTCGAGTTATGGAAGTTCAACTGTACATTGTCTTGTACTGGAGGATCATATGATACATGCTATATGTTTTAGCTAATGAAGTATGAATTTTAGACCGTTAAACGGCGGTCGTTCAGTAATTCGACCCGCTATTATTTGTTCGCCGTGTATTGTCATCCGGCAACGTCGTTTGGGCGCATGTATACAATTTAAATAGGTGGCAGCATCTTGGCACTGGAACGGAAACCAGCCGTACATCTGTGACTCCAGTAACGGTTGCTCGGATGACAGTTTATTGTTGTTTTGCCTGTTACGCTGCGGCAACGCGATTGGATGTGGTTCGTATTTGGCGTAGAATTTGGAAGTGATTGGATATACTGCAAACAACAATAAACAAAAATGGTATTGCATTAATATCAAGGATTCACTCAAGGTTTACATACATTAGAGAGAGACAGAACAATTTTAAAATATTACAACGTCTCGCGCTTGGAAAGTCGAAAACTTCCTTAAAAATATTTAACATGTTCCATAAAGGTATACATATGAAATATTTATTAGTGTTTTGAATAAAGTACATTAATATCACAGAATTGAAGGAGACAGCGAATACTTTAAAATGTAGCAATGTCTAACGATTAGAAATTTGGAAGGGATCCATTAAAGCAGGGATATTTTATTTGAATTTTAGTTCTTGTACACAGTCACAGTGGGTTAGGTTAGTATGTACCTTTGTTAGAGGGCACCAACACTTCACAAATGCGAATATGCTTATTTGATTTCTCGATCAGTTCTTTTTCAAATGCGTAGGGCAGTGGTCGTGGATCACCCTCGAAATGATCGTTATCATTATCGCCGTCGCCGTCGACGTCATCGTCGCCGGTTGCCAGTGCTGCATTTAGCTTCATTCCAGGCTAAAAATGAACGAACGTCTGCGGCGCGTAGCGAGCTGTTTACGTCTGATTGGGATTTGTGCTGCAAGGACACCTGTCTTTTCATTTATAAAACTTGAACTCATTAAACTTTTGCCATTGTTATTATTGTACTTTTGTTATTACTGCAATCCATGACAGGCAATTTCGCCATTGTATGTACACACGCATCCATCTATATACTATATGTACACACATACAGTTATACAAACAAACGCATACAAATGGCAACCGGCAACTGCGGCGTGACCTACATACATACAAACATACAATCACATAATGCCAACGTCAGCAGCGGAGTTGCCATTTATTATTTTTGCAATGGGGGCAGAGAGATGATCATCATCATCATCATTATCGTTATCCATGACTGCAAAAAGTTGTTCCCTTTAGCTGCCCCTATTTCACGTCATTTGTTGTCGTTACGTTTCCTTCCCTTCCGTTTCGTTTCGCAAGCAAGCAAGCAAGCAAAACCGAACTGAAGAAGAAGCCTTCAAGTATGCAGCAATTTCCGAAAATAAACACAAGTATTGAAATGAATGCCATTGCGTGCCGGTCGCGTCGATTTAGCGTCGGAGGAGTCGAGTTGTGCAATCCTTTTTTATCCAATACTCGAATCATTAAATACACACAATTTAATCAGAAATACAATCAAACAGTCAATGAAATTAATTACTACGCTTACGCACACACACACAATCAAATACACAAACACTCCAACAGGAATTAAATCCGTTACTGAAACCATAACCGTTAACCTGTATTAACCGATGGAAATTGGTAACCGTAACTGAAACCGCAACCCAAACCAATTCTTTTTATTATACTTAAACAGGTAAACCGAAATTATTCAAGCCGAAATAAAAACGTTTGGATTTTTATACATAATTTGATTCTAAATCCCATTGAAGCGAAAAATCTTTTTTGAAGTCCAAGAATTTTGGTTTATACATTTTGTGAACAAATTTCATGCCGGTATTTCGAAACCGAAACAAACAAGTTACCGGCAACCGTTACGAAACCGATTTCCTAAAATTTTTGCGTAACCGATAACCAAAATTTGAACTTAACCGAAACCGTTACGAACAGCGTTATTCGTTTTGATTTGATACCCTAGTTGTAACCATAAGTAGATATAGGAATGTGATTACTGTCACAATATCAAACTATTTCCATTGTGAGAAATTGCAGCGTTTTAGGCTCTTACCTTTTGGACTCTACGTTCATGATCAAGTCACCAATTAGGACAGATTTTTTTATATATATACAATTAGTTTATATATATATATATATATAGTTAAGAATTAATAATAAATTACACAATAGGAAAAACAAGATTATTTGCTGGCCAACAAATCAATTCAAAAACCACTTAACTATATGTGTATATAATATAAATAGTATCTACAGATCAGTCATGTGGCCCACTGAGGATGAGGTCAAGTCGAGTCGAGCTGAGTTGAGTTCTGTTGAGGATCGGCTACGTATATATGTATATATATATATATATATATGTATACATTTACATCGCCTCTGGATAATAATCTCGATAGGCGAATGCTTCAATATATTCCGGCCGTCGGCAGCTAAACAGTTCATAGGTCAAATGCTTGTGGGCGTGCTTCTCGAGAGATTTGCGCGTCTTCTCCAATAACGCTGCCTCATCAAATTTCACCCGATGCACAGTTGTTTTACGCAATATATTTTGCACAAATTGTGACCAGACGGATCCCTCCTGATGCTGTTCCTGATCCTGCAGCTGTTGATGTTGCTGTTGTGGTTGTTGTGACTGCAACTGTTGCTGTTGCTGCTGTGTTGCCGACGCCGTTTTATCTGGACTTAAGCCCGGCTCGTTAGCTGTTAACGCTGGCATTGGCAACGGCAACACTTTGGCCTCGCTTGCTTTAGCCGTATTGAGATCCTGCATAATTGTCTGCAGGCGATCGACGGTCTCCGACATGCGCTTCCGGAACTCGACAATGCGTCGCGTATACTTGAACAGCTCCCGCTGCTCCAGTGGCTCCAGTTCGACCATTTCGAGGGTGTCCAGCTCAGCGGCACTGAGCAGCGGCTTCAAGTGCAACTGTGTCGGCGTCTCTGTGGTGCCCGTAGTGTAGACGCGATGGACAAACTCCTGCATTGCCGTTGTATTCAGCACGGCAAATTCGTAGTCCAAAAGTGCCTCAAAGATGGCCCTTTGTATTGTGGTAACATCGCTTTGATTTTGGCCCACATCACCGTCCATATCTGTATACGGATTAACAGTCTCGTTGACCGCATTATACGGATGATTGAGACTGTCCAGGCTATGTAGGATGTCGGCCAAATAGCGACGCATCACATCGCTGTCGGCCTGATTAGTATGCAGGCCTAAACGTTCTATTAGCCGTATGTTGATGGCAAACTGTTGCTCCAGCTCAAAGAGTTGCCACAGGGAACGCATGCGACCCTCGTACTCCTTCTGGGCACCAGTGCCAAGGACACTGCTAATGTTCACATCGTACAATTGGAGGCCGCGTATGAAGGCCACGTCCATGGTGAAATTACTCATGAAATTGAGGACATAGCTTAGAGTGTCCTCGGCACTGGCGAAATTCTCTCGGCTCTGCTGATAGAACTCATCCAGATCGCTGACCGTCAACTGATTGCGTGGCACTTTGCTATCCAGCAGCGAACGATTCAATTCCCGTTCCTCCCGAATGCGTTCAAAGTTACCCACAAGGACATCGGCAGCTGGCTGTTGATACTCATCGAATACCTCAATGTCCACGGCCATTGTGGTGCCTGGAGTCTCCCTATCCCGATCTCTATCATTATTCCTATCCATTGATGATATCTCATAGTTGGAGCTACCTTTGTTTGGCTGACACTGTGGCTTCCATTTCTCCTGGGCTGCGACACGCTGCTGGCTGCTTCTCTCGAAGATCGCCTTGGCACTGAAGCTCGGCAGATCCAGCATGGTAAAGATATCCTCCTTCATGTTGTGACAGCAGTGCAGCGCTGACATGTCCATGGGATGTGCCTCCGTGTTGAAGATATAGGCGCCAGCTTGGACAACGCACACATTCTCCTCCGTGTCGAGCAGTTCGCCGTGCCCGTCCTCGCCCTCGTTGTGCAGGAAATTGTCCTCGTCGAAGAGCAGATAAAGGTATTTCGTTGTCTCTGCCAGAAAGAACGATTCCATGCGATTCTCCTTCTCATGCGTCACCACGTTGCGTATCTAAGTTGGGCAGCAAACACAACATGTTAATCTTACAGAATCAAAAGTTAAGATCAGCGAAAAAATGAGATGAAAAGTCTTAAGTTTGTCTGTTTGTTTGTATCAAATCGTTTATATATGTTAGCTTAAAATCTTGAATGAGGAATTTTCTTCTACGACGATTTCGAAAAATCGCTAGTTTAGCGGGATATCGCTAAAATACGCCCCCATAGTGTCCAAACGATAAAAGCTACAGATATAGTATATATATTGTTGAAAACGTATTGAAAAGGGCTTTTTGGCATGCCTTCAACTTTTGTTTCTGGAGCACATAGGTAAAAAGCTACAGGTAAAATAAGTTTTTTACCCTACATTTTGGCGATTTTTGAGAAAATGCCAGTAAAGATTTTTTTTAATTTTCAATATGTTGTAGTATGTAAATTTTCGCTTTTTTTGATAAATCTTTTTAAAAAAATACCTCTTTACAATGTAAAAGTCTAGTGACGAAAACATTTTCATGCCCCAAAATTTCTGATATCGAATTTTGTGACGAATAATATTCAGTTTTATATATAAATTATTTAAAAATAAAATTTTTGTCACTCGGCACTGCGAAAAAAAGTAATATTTATTATGTATGAAGAATTTAGCGCAATGTGCCGAGTGACAAAAATTTTATTTTAAAATAATTTATGTGTAAAGCTTAATATTGTTCGTCACAAAATTTAATACCAGAAATTTTGGGCCATGAAAATGTTTTCGTCACTAGACTTACTTCTACCTCGTAAAGAGGTTTTTTTTTAATAAAATCAAAATATATTACAATTCAAATTATTATCCTTATTGGATTTTTAAGCACAATTTTTTTGAATTTTTGAACACTCACCGTCGCGTAGCCGCACTTGGTCTTCGCACTAAACTCAATGGTCTCCAGCATGTGCTCGCCCAGCTCGAGCAGGTACTCGTTCTTTGTGGCCCGATACAGATACATGGCCGACTCGATGAGCTCCGGTCGCAGGGGATAAACCTCGCGATTGGGCGACGCTTCGCCGGCTGGAATGTTGAAGAATTCGGGCAGAAATCCGTATTTCTTCCACACGCTAATGTAGCGTGTCATGGTGCGCATCGCTGGCTCAGTGTCGCCCACAATGCTCAGTATGCCCGGCCAGAAGGATTCGAGGGATTGGAAGACGGGCAACGTGACATGTCCCTTGTTCATGCCCACCCAGACGTACCAATCATCCTTGCGCATATACTTGTCAATTGGCGTCCGTGCCTCGGCGAACAGCTCCAGCAATTCGGGGCGATTCAAGAGAATCGCACCCTTCACCAAATACTCGAACAGGGAATCGACGCCAGCGCCAATGCCCGAATCAAGGGCCGTCCATCTGCCGCTCTGCACATCAATGTGATTGCCAAAGAGTCCAATCGAGGAGCGTCGCTCCCACAGTGCATAAATGGCCTGCAGTGCGACTTCTTCATAAATGCTATTGCCCGTTAGCCGGCTCAGTGTTCCAAACTCAACCAGGAACGTGCCCACTCCGGCTGTGCATGTGATCGACGTCTCGCCATTGGGCACGCCGTAGCGCAAGTTAACCGTGCCGTAGGGCATACCCGTGCTCGTGTCAAATGCCGGCAACAGACGTCGAGCAACATCCTCGGCCATGCGCAACAGCGGACCAGTGCAGGGCCAGCCGGGCTCAAGCTCGACGCCGGCACGACGCGATAGCAGATGTGCCGAGAGTAGACCTCCAACGATTCGTATGTTTGTCTCGAACACGGACACATTGATGTCCTTGTTGAAATGCATCTTTTCGATTAGCAGCGCGTGCACACGACGAAACTCGGTAAAATTGCCCATTGTAGCCAGCGTGTCGAGTGCATCAATTAGCGTCAGCGAATAGCTGCCCCATGTGTCGTGGCCATCGCAGGTGAGCGGACGCAGTTCGTCATAGTTGCCGGCATGCTTAAGGTATCCATCGTATGCATGCTGAAACATGCGACGCACATCCTCGCTAACACACAACAGAATACAACAAAAGCGATAACTAAATGCTCAGATCACAATGAAACCTCATTCTTACCGCAACTCCAATTTACGTGTACGTGTGTAATGCTTTTGTGAGATTCCCCCAGTGGCCAGGCTGAGTATAATAATACACAGAATGCCGTTTTTACACACTTCTTGCATGTTTCGACAGCTTGTTGCATTCAATCCATATGCTCCTAATTAAATTATCAACATTCTCCAAGTCCATTCAATCAACGGAAGCAGAATCAGAATAAGAATCACAAGCAGCGAGTGCGATTTGCGGTTCTGGCTACGTAGCGCAAAACAAAAATCAGCTGTTGGCGCTACGAATTAGAGCTATCGATAGTCGGCCCCATCGATAGTCAGCGATATCAGTTGCCAAACCATTGATACCTATCGATTTTGAAGGAGTTCTCATTCGATTTTTGTTATTCGAATTTTTGATTAAAAATGCATTTATATAGCTACAGCCCAAAAAAACAAAATCGAAATTATTAAAAATGATAGCCCCTATTTGATAAAATGTATAATTTTATTTGGCTTCATTAATTTATTGCTAAATGAACTAGTATAAATTCACAATTTAAATATTGCGCCCCGCCCGGAACCAGTCGTTCATTCCAGGTGGTCACTGCAAAATATATCGATAGCATTGCAAAGCTCGCCCACTTTAAAAGTGTCATCTTTACGATGAATAACAAAGAAAAATCAAAACACTGAATTAATTTTGTGTAAATCCAAAATGAAACAAAGTTCCCTATGTACGTATGTATATTTTAATCAAAGACGCATTGTTATTTATGCATTTCCTTACTGAACTTTTTAGCTATGTTCGCCGAAGATATCCTGAAGGATTACGGCTCGTTCATGGAGGAACATGACGACAAAATGCAATCGTTACGAAAACTCATGCCCAATAACAGACTTGATAATGCCGGAAGTCAATTGTTGACATCATTGTCGCCGGCTATAGAAATTCTTTATGTTGACACTAACTTTATAAACTGGCACAATATGAAATTATCGGAATCCGAGCTGCTGGCCAACAAACCGCTAACAACTTTGGCTAATTTGTGCAATCAATGCAACGATTTGACAAAAACCGCACAACAATTGCAATTGAAATTTGTAAACACAAATTGTCAAATCGAAAATATAAAAATGACCCAATCATTAGATTGCACTCTATACAACATGAGTGCGGCAATTGATTTCTTCTGTCAGATCTATTTCCTACTAAAACGCATCATTGTTGTGCTCCAAAATATCTGGACTCAAATAACGGCGTATGTTTCCATCTCAGTTGCATCCGTCGACGTCAATGAGGCGCATCTCTTTGTAAGTACATATTTAGACCCTGTACTTGAAAGGGTATACTAAGTTTGTCAGACAGTTGGGTTCTCATACATATATGTAGATCAGTGTGGACGCCAGCAAACGCTAGTGACATAAGCTAAAAGTAAAATATTTAAAATAATAAGTGACCATCCGAAAATTATATGAAAAGTCAGTTTGTCTGTCTGTTTGTATTGTATCACAGCGTTGAGAAAGCTAACATGTTTTTAGCGGGGAATCGCTTAAACCCGCTAAAACTGACACCCCCACCGTTTTCAAATGGCAGAAGTAACAGATATTTTGGGCCATGGAAATGTTTTTGTCGCTAGATTTTAACCCCGTAAAGAGTTTTGTTTTTACCTCGATTTGATTTATGAATTGCAGAATGTGTTTGATGCAATGGTTGAACTATTGGAGCATATTGTCATATTTAACGAGCTCACGGAGCAATCGAATCTGTCGAGCAAATGGTCGCTTTATAAAAAGTGGCTTCAGACGCTGGTGAAAAGCACAGAGACCTCTCAATACTGTACGAATTTCGAGATTAATGGCCTGCAGACCTCTCTCGATGACATCGAAGCTGTGATCTCTGGAAATATATTTCAGGTAATCAAATATTTTGCAAATTTACCACATATAAATTAATTCTGATATTTGATTTTGATAGATATTCTTGGATAGCTTGCTGGATACCAAGAAACAGATGAATCTGAAAGATGCAAATGTTAATTATATTACACAACATTCCAACGCCTACATTCGCAAGCTGATGAGCTCCATTGAGGCGAATCAATCGAATGAATACAAGAATTACGAGGAACCCAAACATCTGGTGCGCCTGACCGCATTTATTTGTGTTCTGCACAAACTTGGCATACTCCTGGATGGGAAACTAATGAAAAATGCCCTGGAGACATTGTCGAGATATCAACGGGTGCCGTTAGGTCGAAATGTTTATTGGTCACCTCATGCATTCATTGGTAGACATGCCAAGTCGCTGGTTAAGGCACAGGATAAGCCGCAGGATTGCCTGAGACAATATCAATCATCCGTGGAGAAGATAAATTCAAGCGATCTGAAAGCATGTCGCCAACTCGGAACACAGATTGCATTGTGGTCCATCAATATGGAACGCGTCTTTGCCGCTGGCCCAACGGGACAGCTGAAGACATTCTCAAAGCTAATCCTGCTTGGTCAGAGCTATGGCGAGCAAGTAAACAGTCTAATTGACGGTCTGATCAGACGACACTTGGCCCTATCGTTGCCCATCACCAAGAGCGTCTTATTTACTATTTACAAGTTGATTCAGTACTTGCAAATACTTCAAAGGACATTTGCAACAAATCAAATTGTTTGCATACGCTTTCTCAGCTCGCTATTGCATTGGCAAAAGCAGAAAATTCAGCATCTGCTGTTGCTGACCAAGAGGAATATCGTGGACCTTAAGCTGATGCAACGCAAGATGAGCATATTGTCGACGCTCAAGCTATCGGAGAGATCAATCAAGGGCTATCCCACAAAGCGTCGCTTAACCGTTGTAAATCTGGCGTTGAGCGAATTTCTTGGCAAGGATCGCGTTCTGCCCGCCGATAAGCAGAAACTCTTCAAGTCCATATCGCTGCGAGCCAATAATCTGTGTCGTTACCAGCACAATATTCTGGGTCAATTTGATTCGACGCGTCTCATGAACAATTACGATTCATTGTCGTTATCCGATGCGGCACTCAAGGAATACGTTCAACAACAACAGAATCCTTACTTATTACAGGTCGGTTGCCACTAATCATTGTCCACAGTCTGCCCTCCTAATAATGCACATTTTCAATTTTCTTTTTTAGAATATTTTCGGAGCTAGCAACAAGCTGGATAAGAATTTGTCTCTATTTAAAGTCGCCAAGGATACACAGGACGAATGTCTGACAAGTCAGCGAATTTTCGACTGTAAAAAGGAGTTTCTCAGCAATCATTTGGAGTTCCTTTTGCGTGTCGAGGCATTGTCCCATCTGCTCCTCAGCCAGGATCAGCCGTTCACACAGAATACCATCGACTACAGGAACTGCATCAATGTGTCTGCCATAGAGAATTGTGGTGTTTACAATATATTAAGAGGTACATATATCATAAAAAATTGTATGATATGATATGATTACCATATCAAATTGTTACTTACAAATGTTGTTGTTGTATAATAATCGCAGATAACCTTGAGAACTATTTTACTGCAACGTTCTACAATTTAACGACTATTGCGCCACACGATTGGAAGTCATACGAGAAGATGCGTCACTTGGCTAATAAACTGCTTCAATTGCGACCAGTCGACGACTATTTGCCCAATCAAATTATAGATCAAGTAAGATATGTACATATGTGTATATATATGTAGATATGTATATGCAGTATATACTGGCTTGTAAAACGTCGTTTTTTTTTTTAACTGTTTACCTGTTACTCATAGAGTGCAATAGAATATTGTGCACCTTGCAATAATTTTTAATTGAAAGAAGAAGGCGTGGCAGAATCCTATAAAGGATAAACAGATAGATGGAATATGTATTTTACTATTTTTACATACTTATGCTTTCAAAAGTTGTACAAGATTTTTAAAAGAATCAAATACGGGCCTGGTGTAAAATTGACAATTCAAATTCGTAAAATTTCCAGGGACTGTAATCATTATAAGTGATATTAAAAAATATTTTGAAATAATGATTAATTTAAAGCTTTATAGATTTGCTCACAAAATAATGATTAATTTTAAGTTATTCTTTAGTTCGCAACCAATAATCATTATCTTTGAGCAAAAAATAAAACTAAAGGAATAATCATTATTTCATAATTTTTATGTTTTGCTCAAAATAAAATTCAAATTGTAGTTTTAGTGGCTCTATTAACTCCTATTCTTCTAGAATTGCCTTTTAAAATGGCAATCTTTAAGTCCGGGAATTGACTACGGAGTTCTTACTTATTTTTGGATTGAAATTTAATAAATCTCTGATAAAAATTACTGTATCTTCTACAAATGGAACGCGGATGAGTTTGAAACTAATGGAATTACTGTAGATAAGTTCAAAATGGAACTTTTTTAATCGAAGAATTCTAAAATTTCGTTAAAATTTCTTCTTCCATTTCAATGATAAATAAACAAATAAAACCAATTTCCTCTTCTTTCAATAGGGCATCGATGTGCTTCAGATAATGCGAAATATCCACACGTTCGCCTCCTCATACGCGTACAACATGAATTTGCAACTGTTTGTGGAGATGCAGAGCAGGAACAAACATCTGGACATCATTGGTACTCGGCACGTGGCGAATTCCGTGCAGACCCATGGAACGGGCATTATAAATACGACGGTCAACTTCATTTATCAATTTTTGCGTCAAAAGTTTTATACATTCTCAACATTTCTGCACGACGAGCACATTAAGTCGCGACTCCTCAAGGAATACCGCTATCATGCGGATCACAAGCATAATAAAGAAGCATATCAGTCGTATCCCTATGAACGGGCCGATAGCCTAATCAAGAAAATACGAAAATTGGGCGTGTCCCAGAATGGGGAAACCTACATGGACTTGTTCAGGAAAGTTATCACACAAGTTGGTAAGTTTTCACGAATAAATATTGGGCTGGGTATATTATTATACCCGTTACTTAAAATATAAGTAAAAGGGGATATTGTATTCTATTGCAATGTATGTAACAGGGAGAAGGAAGCATCTCCGACCATATAAAGTATATATATTCTTGATCAGCATCAACAGCCGAGTCGATATAGCCATGTCCTATATCTCAGAGACTATAAGAACTAGAGCAACCAAATTTAACACACAGACTTCTATAAGCCCCACGCAGATCAAGTTTGCTTCAAAATTTTGCACACGCACAGCTTTCAAGATATTAGGATTTTTTTATTAGGATTTTACTAATTAACGTTAGCTACTATTATTACCTATCATCCTACTAAATCGTAACAAGATCAGACAATTAGAAAGGTGGTAATGGCTGATTTAAGTTTTTAAGCAATGTAAGTTCCTAAAAGCATGCAATAAAAATATTTAAAAAATTATTTAAATGAGTAACGGGTATCCTATAGTCGGGAGCTCGACTATAGCCTTTCCCACTTGTTTTTATTTTATTATCCCACTACTTATAATCTTCAATATTTTGTCTCAGGTAACGCCGTTGGCTACGTGCGACTTTTGCAATCGGGCAGCAAGAATGCCAACTATAGAAGTCGCTCCTTTATGTCCAGATTTAATAGCAATTTCAAGCGCTGTGAGGACCAGAGTCTGGAGGAAACAACCGAGGGATCTATTCGAGAATACGAGAAAAGCGTTGAGCATCTGAAGGAATGTTATTCCGATTGCACCAACTACTTTAAGGTACATTTACCTTGGTAAATGCAGAAAAGATTTAATTAAATTCCATTAATTTATTTAGTTGCTCATGCAAGGATTTCAACCGTTCTTGTGCAATCCGCACAATCATCATCTGAAGACGTTCTTCCTGATCACACCCGCCCTGATTATGAACTACATTGACTATCGAGTGAAGGAGAAACTGAAAATGTATAAAAAGGATCAGTTGAAATGTTCGTTGTTCGAGGATGGCTTTGCCATTGGCTTAATCTACATACTGAACATGTTGAATCAGCTGGGGGAATTCCATGAGCTGGCCTGGAGTCGTTCAACCACACAACAATTAAATGCCGAGCGCCTTAAGCTGAAGAACATTCTGTCCACTCCAAGCAACAGCAACGAGCAAAAAAATTCTCCCCTCAAGGCGGACGTGGATGAGAAGCTGCTCCAGACGGTGGCAATTACTGAGAGACATGTCAATGCCTATGAACAGGAATACAATCTGTTATATGCCACATTAAGTAGTGCTGAAATATTCTTTCAATAAATTGTTGTTGCCCAAAAGTGTTGAAAAACAAAAACTAAACAAGTATAAACAATTTGCAGTTTTTGTTTGTTTTTTTTTTAGTTTCAGTTTATTAAGACGAAACTATAAATATGATTGTTGGTAAATTGTAAGATAAAAGACTTGTTATTTGTTATCCACTTTGTAACAAACATTTTGAAAGCTGTTAATACATTTGGTTAGACTACTATTAGTAAAGGATATTACGGGTAGCTCCCTTTTTAATGCAAGTGATTTGCATACAACTACATAGGTATGTATGCATGTATACAGTATATGTTAGTACAGTATATGTATATACTATATAGATTTGCTAAAGGACTCTTTTGTATTATGTGTAAATGCATGCAAAATAGTACAACAAATTGGCGGGTAGTTAAATCGCTACACGTAGCCAAATCCATATACATACATACTTGTATTTATACTATATGTATATTAATTTGCTGCTTAGGATTAGTCATTAATTGCTTGAATTCAATCATCGGTTTAATATCTGATGAGACATGCGAAGTATATATATATAGAGTATATATCCGAATCTTTTAGCGTATTAGAGTGATGTGAATGTTTGTATATATACTTTGTATGTGTGGTAGATAAATACAATCAAACTCGATAAGTCGATAAGGTACTATTCGGTATATAGAGATACATATATATGTATATATAGAAGGCTTGCATTAGAAAGTAACCCGAAGTTTTTTAACCCATTTTGAAAGTGAGAATATTGATAACATAATAATCGTCTATTGAAAATATGTATTGTATTTCATATTATTACAGTTATTGGTAAAAAAAAATGGTGTTGGAGAAAAATGCGAACGGGTTTCGTCTTAACAGAAATGCCATCCATCTTAAAGTGATCCACAATCGGCAACCACAATCTTCTTGGTGGTCTTGCCCGATTGCGAGCCATACGATTCAATCTTCTTGACAATATCCAAGCCCTCAACCACTTCACCGAACACAACGTGCTTGTTATCCAGCCAAGAGGTCTTCACGGTGCAGATGAAGAACTGCGATCCGTTGGTGTTGGCGCCAGCGTTGGCCATCGACAGAATTCCAGAGCCGGTGTGCTTCAGACGGAAGTTCTCATCGGGGAACTTGTTGCCGTAGATGGACTTGCCTCCAGTGCCGTTGTGGTTGGTAAAATCGCCACCCTGGCACATGAAGTTTGGAATGACGCGATGGAAACTCGATCCCTTGTAGCCGAAACCCTTCTCGCCGGTGCACAGAGCACGGAAGTTCTCAGCGGTCTTGGGCACGACATCGGAGCGCAGCTGAAATTCGCAATTAAAAACAAAAAAGAGGGAAAAACAGGAATGATTAATACAAATCGAAATAACTTGTTTTTGTTATTGTTAAAAATAGTTGAACACAATGGAACTTGTTTTTTTTTTTTTTTAAGTTATTCTAAGAACTATGTATAATAAAATTAAAAAAAGAATATAAAATAAAAAAATATTTTTTTTTTCAAAATAAGATTGGCGATTATTACACATTGTCAACGCCATTACTTGATTAGCTGTATATTATACACACAAAAAAAAAAAATAAAATAAAATATGCACAAAAACAATGACCGGAAAATTACCGAGTGCACACATGTATAAATAAATATAGTATATGGTAACACATGTGTACACACTTGCACACGCAGTCATAGAAATATATACATACATATGTACACACATAGTCATGCACATTAAATTAATTGCAACTCAAAAATGGGGGTGGTGTCACTGACTTGTCTAAAACTAAATTTTTGAATTTAAAATTCAAATTGACGTAAGCCAATTACATCATCAAATAAATTCAATTCTTTTCTTTTTAAAGTTCGTTCGTCAAAGTCAAACGGGTTTACTGAATTCTTAACACACATTTGTACATACATACATACATGAAGGCAAACCTCTTCTACGTGTAGAAATTGAGGTTATGTTTGTGTGTATTGATTTGTGTACGCACACATACACATGCACATACAAATGCCGGCATTTTTTCCCTCTTCTTTTTTTTTACATGTTAATTTTAAAACTGTGTCTGATATGAGCTTAATACTTAGTATATATTTAAATCAGCAACTAAAAATATAATCGTCGCACCTAATATGTGCTATCTTAACACATACACTGATGTACTTATGGATTTAAGTGTAGATAGGCAGCACATACCGTCATACATATGTACATTTGTGAATACACACATGCATTTTTTCTCCTTTACATGTATGCACATACATACGTACACATATAACACTTAGGTGGCGAAATGGTAATTGCCACTTAAAACAAGTACACAAATGTATGCAGTATTTACATACATATGTATACGAACATAATTAAATAAGCACTTTTACATATGTACATACATATGTACTTATGCATCAGGTAACTTAACACAATATGCCGGAAAATATTATACTTAGTAATCACGTGTTTAATTTTAACAGGCGTACTATGAACTTTTCCATTTACAGACACACGTGTATAATATATCTAATGCATATACATACATAAGTACATACACACACATTGCTGTTAAAGTGCACAGGCCAGAAAATCAGAATTGCAACCAAAAAAAAAAGGAAAAGAAATATAGAAAAACCGGAAAAATTTAAAACTTACCTCCATAATTATTCTACCGACGGGCTCGCCATCGGCGGTCATATCGAAGAATACTCTTGGTAAAGTACTCATTTTCGATCCGTTAGAATATTCGCGAACAAACTGAATTCCAAATTGCAACTGACCTCCGCTACTTCCACTTCGAGCTGGGGTTATAGATTTTTTAGGTAAAATGGCGGACCCAGCAAAGCGAAGTGCCGACGACTTGTGAATGTTGCGAATCAGAGTTGCACCTAAAAAGGCCATCGTGTAAGTGTGCCCGCGTGTATGCTACTATAATTTAACACGAGGCATTTGGAACGATTTCTTAGCCGATTCATCAAATTAGCTGTTATATCACATGAAAGAAGGAACCGCACTGGTTCCGGGAATCATCGATTATTTAAAATATACATTTTGGTTAATTTATGAATTAATGGGTTGATAAATATCATATTTTTATGTAGAGCTCTTAATTTTGAGTCTATAACGTTTTTTTCAATATCGTTAGAAATATGAAATTTATCGAAAATCAAATGAATATAAATGTGCTTAATTTCCTCCGTAAAACAATTGTGCAATCTTTTTTAGACCGATACAAATATTTTTTCTTTTAAAAATGTATATATTTAGTTCATATTTATGTAACTGATTTTTGAGTCATTTGTTTAGAAATAATTGAAAAGCAAATTGCTTTATTTTTTAATATCTGAATTTGGATTGAAACTTTTTCAAGATATCTTCTATTATTCTCTTATTATATCTCTAACACATATTTTATTTGTTAAAATATAATTAATTTAATTTAATATAATTAAATTCATCTTGTAGATCGATAACAATTAAAAAAGATAAGACCAAATTCGAATGTTTGCTATCGACATGAACCAGGGCTTCATCACATACTTCTAGTTATCGCACTAATATCTAATCGAAAGGATGCGATAGCTCGAGCTATCAACCAGTGCTGCCATAAATCGATAAGAAAAACAGGACTGTTCATCTGTAAAAAAGGACAACACTTATAAAAAGGGACAGGAAAACAAGGCAATGTCTAAATTCAAACTTGCTCATAGCTATGTATTATTAAATAAAAACATGGTAAATGTTGTCTACCTTTCAGTAGCTCTGGTAGAACATTTTGTTTTTATTTTTAATGTTCTTCGACAGTGTTTAAACTGAATGAACTGGCGCCAAATGACATTAGGTGGCATTCACAGACACTCTGTGAATCACACTATCGTTCCCTCCCAATTCCCAATTTTTTCCCAAACCATACTGATAACGAGAAAAAGGCCGGAGCTCTTCAAGAACTTAATTTCCGTCACACACACACATACATAAATATGTATTTAAAATTGTTTGTTTTATTTATAATTTTTCACTTAATACAAAAAATACTCTTAATTTCCTCTTCTCATATTCTTATTGATTTTTGTTTGTTTTTTTTTTGTAAATTTTTTTCTTGTTATGGTATTAAATAAAAATTTAAAGCAAATAAAATGGCAGCATGCGCCAGGGAGCGAAAAAATAAACGAAATAAAAAATGAATTTAAAGAAAAACAATGTTTGTTTACAGACAAAGCTCCTTGCAGATTTACACATATTAAAAAAAAAAAACAATTATAAAGGGAGAGCCAAAAAGGTATTGGTGATAATAATGTATGTCAAATACATTATAGCTTTAATTTATGATATTAAGCAAAAAAAAAAAAATACACACTCAGGCGGGCAATTAAATCGAAATTGTTGTTTTAAATACAAGTCAAATAAAAAATGCATAGCTTTTGGAGGAAGGCAACGGTGGCTGCTTAAAAAAGAACAATTGCTTGTTATCAATCATTTCGCGTATCTATGTATATAAAGTTATATAAATATATGTATACCATATAAGTAATATTGTATGTTATGTATGTATATATACATATTCTATTCATTTTGTATAGTTGTAGTAATTGTTGTTGTCATTCAAAGTGGTCGCTGATCTTGTAGTTGTAGTTGTAAAGTTGTCACACAAAAAAAAGTACAATAATAATAATAATAATAATAACTGTGCATGGCTCTATAGAACTTTACTCCGAAATATCAATTGGAATGGATGTGGTAAACGTCGGCGTCTCCAGCTCCTCGTGCTTTTTCATTTTGAGACTCTGCGAAAAGAAATGAGGAAACTTGATTAGAAAACGAACATGGAAGGAACGAGAACTCTCTTACCTGTTGCAGCTTATAGTGATTGATAATGTCCTGGTCAGCTGGGCATGATTGTGTGAATGCGTCCAGCTGGTACATGTGGTACATGTAACGCCACAGCGCCGTCAAGTGGGTCTACATAAGATGGAGACATTGCATTACTAAAGAGAATATTCCAGTTGAGGTTATAGTACGAGGGTCGACTGATAAGTCAAGTTGAATAGCATTAACTATATTCAACATAATCTTCTTTAAGAGCAATTCAATTCATTCATTACATCACTGGTTTTCGTACAAATATTAATGACTTATCGGTCGACCCTCGGTGAGTAATAGTTGGGAGCAGTACTAACCGGTATCTCAAAGTCAACAAAGTATTTGCCCGCGACGCGAATGTGCTGGAGACGGGGCATGAGCTCACAGTCGAAGCAGCACATGGTGTCGCCGGTTAGGAATCGTGTATTGCGATTGGCCAAATGATCGTTGATCTTCTTGAGATGCGAGAGAAGGGCATTGTTCTTGGCATCATCCTTCTTGACCAGCATCAGCTTCAATTTCACATACAGATTCTCAATTAGCGTCGCCACCTCCTTGTCCTGCACAAATAGATTATAGCCGCCGGGTATATTCTTCATGATATGCCGCTCAATCTTCTCATTCTCCAATATGGCCAAGCCGTTGTCAATTAGAATTGGGGGATGTGTTGCCTCGAAATTTGTCCGAAAATCTGGTGGCGGCTTCTGCATATCCACTGTGGTCACCTTCAAACTAATCGTTTTGAGCTCGGCCAACAGATACAGATCCATAAAATACTCCTGACAGAACAGGCAGGCGCCCTTGCGGCGTCCATCAATAGTTGACGCCTAAGGAGGAAACATAAATAAATAATTAATTGAAAATATTAAGGTCAAGTGTCGATTTATATAAATATGTTTTTATCTACATATACTAAATGGTAAATGTCTGGCAAATGGCTCGTAATGGCCGATCGCGTGCCGTGTCAAGTCAAATTAAATTAAATCGACAAATTGTTTTCAAGCTTAATACAGGTCACACTCGGTAGGCTTAACATAAACATATGTACATACATATAATATAATTTACATTAATTTGTATAAATACTTATGTAAATAAACATCTGTTCAGTTCTCAAAATAAACACAACTTGTTTGAATTTGAATAAAGAGTATTCACTCTATTCATTCCTTCAAGTTTCTACTGTAAATTTGATCATGTGACATCATCATTATCCACAATTTTACGAGCGTCGGCGTCGCGTGATGCATTGTTGACGTTGACGCATGGTATCGAAAGAGGAAAAAGGTATCGAAAAGTATTGGCGGTATGTTGGCGGGCCAGGAAGTGCCATATTCCTGGCATCACACACTGTGAAATGCCAGCCACGCCTGCGTGGCATTTGACCAGCAAATTAAGCGTGTGATGTCATCAGCATTTGCTATTGTTGAGAAATTGACTTGTTGATTTACCGACAGCCGATAGCCGGCAACCAATACATTCATACATTGTCTGTGTCTGTGTGTGTGTGCGTGTGTTAGATAAACGCATGCAGTTGTTTTGTGTTTGTTTTTACATGGCGCAAAACAACTCCATTTACAGCGTACATTGCTTACAAGGTTGCCAGCTGTTGCCTAAAATAGAAGTCTTGTAATAATCGACGGCCAATCGGTAATGAGTAATCGCAATCGCCATTTACCTGTTTACCTGTCAACAAGTAGTAATCGCACGTAATCAGCTGTTTTAACATTTAAGCATCGATTACACTGACAATTGAATTAAAGAAATAAGAATTAATTAACATGCGTGTGTAATAATGCTAATAGCTTAATAACCTGACACACAAAATACGATTAAATGTCACATACATACATATGTATGTATCTATTGTGGGTATATATGTATATAATATAAAATAAACCGCGCCCACACCGCCCTCTCTTTAAGCAGTCAAGCATGGGAGCTGGACTGAGAAGGGAGCGTCGTCACGGGTGCGTTGTCACTCGAAGCATTTAACGCTTGAGCTTTAACGGTTCATTTTTGATTGCGGCAGAAATAGAGTACATGTGCCTTGTCGCATTAGCAGCCAATGTTATTATTAACTGTTTACCGATACACAGATACAGATACATTGGTGTACTTTGGTCACACATAAACTTACCAAATGACCTGATTACTTTTCCCCAGCAACTTTTGCACTTTCAGACACATACACATCTCGCGTGTGTGTATCTGGCAAAAAAGGTAATTACATACGTTTGCAATATGAATTTCAAAGTATATTCTACAACACGGGATATGTGCAATGTTAAAGGTCACAATTGCGCTGGCTCCTCTCTCAATCTCTCTCTCTCTCTCTCTCTCTCGCTCGCTCTATCTTTTAGCATCTGTCTTGTATTACAATTCAGTTGAATGCAACTTGAAAAGCTGATTGCAATTGCCGATCGAAAATAGAAATGACGAACGTAACAAGTCAAAAGCGAAGCAATTTTCAAGTGGCATACAATTTATACATTTCATATTTGAAGACCATAAAGAAAACAAAAAAATGCTTTGCCAAAAACAACAATTGCTGATCACCAATAAAAAAAATGGTTAATTTTAAATACATTTCATTTAGCTTGCAAATAAATTATTAATGTGTGTGGTAGGTTGGGGGAGAATATGAAGAGGAAGAAGCAGAATTTAAATGGCAACTTGGCGTCATTGAGAGAAGAGAGACAAATCTATTCTGTAGTTTATCGTCTCTCTCCCACTACTTGTTATCATTTGTGTGTGTGTGTGTGTGTGTCTTCTTCGATTCCCAGTTGAAAAAAAAAAACATCTCAGACTGTTCGATTCCTCTTGATTTGTTGCTTTTGTTGTATAAGGGGCAACGTAATTAAACAGAAATAATAGTGCGATAAGATAAAATAGAAATAATAAAATAAAAATTGTTAGCGCGGCTAGGGACGACAGCAACAATATCATACAGAAATAAAAATGAAATGTATGTATGATGTTTATATGTATATACGCATACCTATACGAATATGTATGTATGTTTGTTTTTGGTTCAAGAGTGCGATATTTTTGGAACCGGTTCGCGATGACAGCTGCAGTGGCAATATTTTTCGGCAACGGCATTATGACTTTGAATGAATATGTATGTATGTATATTTGTTTGTAGTATGCACATATGTATGTTGAGGGCGGAGAGAAATGTCAACCTTGAGCGCTTTCAGCATACGTACATATCTTATCAGAGAGCAGCGGAAGCAAGCAAAACACAAGCAACGGCTTCACCGTGATGAAGTAATAGCCAAAAAAAATAATAAAATATAATCAACAAAGACTGAGTGCTGTATGGAAGGCGAATGTAGAGGGGTAGGAGGAACGTGAGCTTGAAGAATGCTCACTGGCTCGTATCTTGGCCCAAATTGGTAAATGGCTAATGGGTTTTTTGTTTTTGCTTATATTTTCGTCTTCACACTCTTCAGCTTCATGTCTCATTATTATTTATGGCATGCTGAGACGCTTGTCAATTTCATTTCCAGAACTCTGTGACTTAATTGCTATTTTAGTTAACCACAAATACGAGTATGTACAGACAAAGTACGAGTGTTAAGTAATTTCTATAATAAATCGTCTTCCATTGCGAAATGCATTAAAAAGGCACTGGCAGAAAGATAAAAGAAAAAAAAACAACATTGCACAGCTTTTTTGGCGTGTACTTTTGGATTTGTCAATGAAAATGCATCCATACACGCCACCCACAACCAAAGCAGCATGAACAACAACAGCAACAACAACTAACACAACAATAGCATGACAAGCCTCTCTTGCGTGATGTGCTTAAATGTCATGCTGCAGCGCCCTGGAGGAGGACGCGTGAGCTGGTCGTGAGCATGCTGGCTATTAATATTAAGGGATCGCGTAATTGCGAAAAACAGTATTCAAAGCGAATATGATTGCTGTATCCATTTCACGTGCTACATAAATTATTCATTATCTCTAGTGAACACAAAACAAAAAACACACACCTTAAATTTGTACAGACTAAAGTTATCGATATATTTTCGATGCCAAATAAAGGCATATCGAGGCTCGTCTACATAAAAATAAAATAACTACAAAACAATAAGCGCAATTGTTGCCGTTGTTTTGTTTTTGAGTGAGTGTGTGTGTGTGTGTGTGTGGGCGATGACTGTGCCTGGGCCTTTGGCTTTGGCCAAGGAGGCGGAAAACTGCACACGAGAAAAACCTGTTTAGCGTTCAATGATTGTTTTGTTGGACCTCGAACACCGAACACACGTTTGTTTTGTTTGCAGCAGACACGACAAGCATAGCCAGTTGGAAGAGTGAATGCTGCTGCTGCTGCTGCTTTCTTCATCTATGCAGCAACATAATAGCAAGCGGGCGCAATGTATTTGGGCGCAAAACCAAATTGAACTTTCACTTTTTGCTTAAACGCTTTGTATGTACATTTACGTGCATTGTTGTTGTTTTCCTTTTGATTGCAAATGGCAAATGTACATAAGTATTTATATAGGTATGTATGTATATTTGTCTGTGTGCGTGCATTATGTCAAAGACGCGCTGACGCTTCTGCTTCATTGAGAGAAGAGTGCATTAAGTTCAACAGGTGCGCTTTGGCTGCCATGTTTCACTTTCTCTCACTGCTGCTCGTGACTTTACGCAGCAACGTAAAAGCAAAAGTTCATCTAAGGAGGAAGAGGGTGACAACTGAATTGCAGTTAGAGTTGCATTACTCATACTTTTATGTAGGGTGCGGCATATACAAACACACACACACACACACACATAAACACACCGAAAGAAGTGAGTAAAAGACGTGGGTGTCAGAGGAGTGGAGCATAAACGATTGTTGCTTTACTAATAGAATCAACAATGGCTCTTCGCAAAGACAATTACTTGGGCAAACAAACTGTTCGACGAGTTGAAGTATTTTCGTCTTTGACTTGCATGACGTAGGCGCCAAGATATTTCGAAATCAAAAGCACACTTCACAGTGATGGAAACGAGTGCGTTGTCAGCCAATTGGCGCTATGAAATGCGATTAGGTTTATGTTAGATAAGAAGTTATTAACTAACTGAAAAGCAAATGCAAGAATGCCTGTCTATGGGGTTGCCAATACAAATGCAAATTTCAACAAACACTCATATGTCTTATATATGTGTGTGTGCGAGAGAGTTGTATTTGTGTGTGCTGCTTAGCTGGTCAAGAACTTAAAGAGGAAAGAGAGAGGGCAAAACCCGTTTTTGCGATGCTTAACTTAGAAACAACAAGAAGAACACACACTGACTGAGAACAGAGCCAATACAAAAGGGGGCGGCGGCAGACAATGATGATGAATAAATAAAAAAAAACAACAAAAAATGAACATAATGAATACGTTTTATATTTCATGTGACACATAAGTGTGGACAAGCAAAAGGTGAGAAAGAAGAAAAAAGTGTCTGTGTGTTTGTAAGTGCAGCAGCTAATTGCAACAACAGAAGCAGCATTTTCACTTTATTGCGGCACAGAAAATTTGCAAAGCGCGCATAAAGAAATCTAACGAACAGACACACATACCCATACATAATGTATGCATGAGCATATGTACTTGTATATGCAAGTGTCTAGTGACTAAATGAACCCACCTTTATGATCAACTCGATCTCGGGCACATCAAATTTGCTAGTGCCGTTCGTCGACTCCTGCTGCGGCTGTGTCTCAACATCGGCGGCTGACATGTTTTAAACGCTTTTACAAAGCTATAAGTTCTCTTTGAAGTTTACGCAGTTGTTATCGTCGTTTTCGTCGTCCGCGTGACGTGCGTACGTGTTTTTCTTTTGCTCTTCTTGCTGTGCTAATTTTTATTACTAATATTCACACACGAACACAGTACACAATTTTAAAATTCACTTTACTTTAGCACGGCTGTTGTGTGTTCAATTTGTTTTAAAAAAATTACGTTTGCCTTCCGTAGCAAGCGATTGCGGTGTGCTGCCTGTTTCTTTCAACTTCGACGTTTTCGCTAGCGTTGTGTCGTTTCGTTCTGAAAAAGTTAAAATGAACGGTTCATTAAAATGAACTAATGAACTTATTCAGTCTTTCATGAACTAAATCGTTCATTTCGCAGTTGGTCAGTAATTTCTTTAAAAAAATTGTAAATTTCTTAGAGAAATACAATAAATACATGGATGTTTACCAATTTTGTTCCGCTGTCGAGACACTAGCACTGGATGGATGATGATTTTCTGTCAATCATATTCATAATCATAATCTTAATAAGAGATAATCCGGAATCTAGTTGGCATTTGTCGTCTATTTAAAATAAAAACTTAAAACACATTTCACGTTCCACTAAAAAGAAACAGTTGTACTATTCCCACATCCGTTTATTATTCATAAGCAAGCAACTGATCAGAATGACCTTTTTTTTCTTCGTTCATGACCTTAACCATCTTGGCGTGGGCAATTTGCGTAAACATTTTGCAGAAAAAGGGCGCCAACACCAAACGGTGCGCCTTTACTATTTGCCCCTCCGCGTCCCAGATCTCCACGACATTCGTGATTTTGTGTTGAAATTATTCCAGCACTTACGAGATTTGTTTCAAGACCAATTTCACAATTTTTAAGCAAATTTTGTATGTTATTTTAAGCAATAAAAACACGTTTGTTTTGGAAAACGGTACAAATTGGTCACTTTGGCATCAACGAGATTTGTTTCAAAAGACTGGCAGAAATTCCTTTTCGTTCTTGTTCTCTCCTCTTTGTTTTTGTTTCCCTTACACGCGGAGCTGTTTCTGCTCCTCTTGTTTCTTTCAAGTTTTCGTCCGGCGTTGATCAAAACAAAACAAACAGCACACACACATGTAAGGCGGCGGCCATTAAAACTCACACGTACGCTCGAGAATGACAACCGAAGAAAACAAAACGCGCAGTTGTTTTTACTGCAGGCGCGCTCGCTTGCTTTCTGCTTATTTCTGTTCGCCTGGTGAAAGATCTCAAAAATTTGAGCTCTTTTCAAAGAGCGGGCGATCTGAAAGTGGCGCGTTCGAAATTTTCAAGCTAGAATTTTGAAAATTTTACCAGAATTTTTGTTGGAATTTTCTCAATATTTTAAGATTTTTTTCAGAACTTTTTTCCTAACTTCGCAACGCGTGGGCCAAATTGCACCAAACCAATTTCAGAATAAAGTATATTATTTTACCGAATTTTGGATTTTGTTGCTTTTTTGATTTTTGTTTTTTAAATATTTTTAATTGATTTTTGAAAATTCTAGAGAAATGACATGGGACCAAATTTTTACCGATGTTTGTTGCGAGCGAGAAAGAAAACAAAACAAAGAAACAAAAAAGCGAGAGATCGGATTAACAGAACATATGGAGGTGATGTTAAATTTAATACTGAAATGTTAAATGTTGGCAGTGCTGCCAGAACAAGGTGGCTATCCAAATCCAAATGGCAACAACTGACCAAAAGACCAACTGAACTAAATGACTGATTTAGTTCAGGACTGAAAAATAAAGGATTGAACTTTTAACTTCGACGTTTCGCTCGCGCGCGCGCTGTCTCTGTATATGTGATAGTGGTGGGGAGACATCGAGTGAAACATCGTCAATTAACGATAAGAATCATGTGGCAGCCTTGGCCAAGTTTGTCAAAAACAAGGTGGCAGCCCTCAGGCCAAAAAAACTCAATTTTAACTTTTTAAATTTTTCGAAATATTTATTTTTGTTTTATTTTGGGTATTTTGCTTAATTTTGAAGCTACGATTTTGAAACGTTCACAGGCATATTTGTTATATTTTTTTTTTTAATTTTTTTTTAAACTTCACTCGCATGGTAACGTGAACCAAACGAATTTTAAAATGAACTTCATTATTTTAGAAAATTTAGAATTTTTTGGTTTTTTAAATTGTACCTTTTATTTAATTATTTTTTAATTTAAGAATTCATTAATTTCATTAGAGAAATGACATGGGCCCAACTTTGGCAGAGCAAGGTGGTATTTTTTTTGTTAAAACATTTTATTTTTGTTCATTTATTGTTTAGTTTTATTTTATTTAATTGTTTTATTTTTTAAGCTATTTCTATCAATATTTTTTTTTGTGACAGCACTGGAGCCTACTGCTGAAACATGTTTATACGGTCATACTACCTCTTGCTCGATTGTCCGATATTTGAAAACCTTAGCACCTATCGATATTGTAAATCAGAAGCTACAATGCTTTCAGCCGGCGTGCGGAGAGTTTAGAAATTGTGTCAATTTGTTTTTACGATTTTCATTGAATTAAAATTATTGTAAGCTATGGATCTAAACGAGCTGCTGCAACAGGCCCAGCGCCTGACAAACGAGACCAAAATGGACACCGAGCTGCCTCGTGTGGAGCGTACACTGTCGCAAGTGCTTCAAGCCACACAGGAATTGCATTCGCGCGTCACGCAGACGGGCACAAATGATTTGCAGGCGTAAGTACATATATAAAGTTGTTAAATGAATAAACATTTGTGTGTACATGTGTCTATTTTCAATGCAGACATATATTGCTTGGATCCAGGGGAGTGGATCTGCCGAAGTTGACACAAAAGCTAGAATCGCTAAGTGCGCGCCAATCTTTCGAGCCATTGAATCCGATTTCCGACACCGATGTGGAGGGTTACTTAAAGAACGAGCGCGAGAATGCCATTATTGCAGTAATTGAGGAGACCAACTCGAACGTAAGGCAGTTGTAATATTGAAGACATTTCAGTTCATTTGAATTTATATTTGATTTTGGTTTGGTTTGGCAGATATTCAAATCGGTTGAAAGAAACCGGATGCGCTGCATTTATGCCGAGTGGGGCGAGGAAAAGGAGCGTCTGCTCAACGCGCTGGTCGGGCCGAATCAGGAAGACTTTCCCGATGTGCATCGTCAGATGGTGCCAACGGTATTGCCACAGGCTGCCCTACCACGATCCCGCCTCAATCGCATTGAGTCTCTTTACGCTGAAGAGATATGTGCCTACAATCAATATAAAACCACCTTCATTCAGCAGAGCAGCCATCGCCCCAATCTCCTCACAAAGCTCACCCAGCTGGCCAAGGAGAAGCTGAACAACCTCGATAATCAAGTGCCCGAAATGTGGAGCGTACTCTCGTATATGGCCAATGTATCGCCTTTAGTGCGCAATCTGGATCCCATTAAGGCACGCCACACAGGGTCACCATTTGTCCAGCAAGCACTCGCCTATCTGGAGCAATGCTACAAGCAATACATGAACACAGTCATTCAGAAGAATCGACTTGTCGGGCTTCGTGGCGGCATACCCAATGTCTACAACACGGTCAATTCATTTGTGAGCATCACCTTTCAGTTGCCACAGTCTTTGGTCGGCCTGCTCGACATCTCGAACGGTCGTCCACTGTGGGCTCTTGTCTATTACAGTCTGCGCAGCGGTGATCTTGGCGCTGCCGTACAGTTTCTCAAAGAGGGCGGCGTTTGTCCCGATCTGCTCAAGCTGCTGCAGCACAAACAGCAACAGCAGAAGCACCAGCAATCGCACCAGCAGCTGGGAGACCAGGAGAGACCTCACACCAAGCTGGAGGGGCAGCTAAAGCTCGAGTACAATAATAAATTGCGCGTCTGCACGGATCCCTATAAGAAGGCGGTAAGCAATTAATATATACTTTCAATTTGAGATAATCCTACTAATCTCTTGATGCTTTCCAGGTGTATGCCATTGTGTTGGCCTGTGATCCGCACGAGCCGCATCAGGAAGTCGTACGCACCATCGATGACTTCCTCTGGATGCAGCTGTCGATGCTCTGCACAGATGAACGCACCGATTATCATATCGAGCGTCTTAGTTACGGTGGCCTGCAGTCTCTTATCCTGGATAAATATGGCGAGAATTATTTCAATGCACGTGAAAAGACACCGCTGTATTTCCAAGTTCTTGTGCTAACCGGACAATTTGAATCAGCCATTGAGTTTTTGGCCCGCACCGATGTGAACCGTCCGCATGCCGTCCACATGGCCATCGCTCTCAATGAGCTCTGTATGCTAGGCACACCGAGCACAGTTCAGCAGCCTTTGCTGTCCGCCGAACCTCACGATCCAGCTCCGATGCGACGCCTCAACCTGGCCCGTCTCATCATCATGTACACGAAATGCTTTGAGCAAACCAACACCAACGAGGCCCTTCATTATTATTACCTGTTGCGCACTTTCAAGGCGGCCGATGGACGCAATTTGATGCTCACCTGCATCTGTGATTTGCTCGTCGAGAATTGTGATGATCAACTGTTGCTGTTGGTCTTTGGCAAGCCCGATCTCCAGGATCCATGGAGTTACAGCGGGTAAGCAATGAGTCGCAAACGAGATTTGATTTGATGAATATAAAGATTTCAATCAACTCGAAATCAGTTTGAGGATTCCCTTAAGTAATTGCAATCTCTGATGTATTTTCTGTAATTTCCATTTCTCCTTTTACTTTGTTTGTTTTTCAGTGGCATCTTTGCACAGTTCACCAACATGGTGCACGATAAACATGTGCTCGCCACCATGGTGGGTGATGAGCTCTCGCAACGCACCAAATTTGAGGCGGCCATCAAGCTGTACTTTATTGCCGGCCAGCTGGACAAGGCATTGCGTTTATTGTGCTCCCTGTTGTCCCAGGTGGTGCACCAGCCGGCTAGAGAGGGTAGCATGCGGGAGCAGCTTGTGGGGATCACGGAGCGCATGAATCTGGCATTGGGCAAGCGTAAATTGGATGTGGATGAGCATGTGCTTGGCACATATCAATTGCTGTCGCAGCTTATGAAATTCTTTGACTATTATCATGCGGGAGAAACGCGTCTCGCCACCGAGGTGCTAGCCAAGCATCGCATTATTCCCGACAACTGTCGCGAGGTGGACTACTGTGTGAGGAGCCTGAAACTGGTTGGTGCCGATATCATCAAAGTGCTGCCCGATGTTCTGCTCGCATCCATGGACCTCATCTACATGGAGTATAAACAGATCAAGACCGGCAATGTCAGCGCACCACATGACGACAGCAGCCATGGATCGGGACATGGACAGGGTCTGGGCCTGGGTCCGAGCGACAGCAAGGAGGAGCTTCTCATGAAGTTGCGTCAACGGGCCAAGGCGTTGACCAACATGGCAGCCACATTGCCCTATCGCATGCCCTCGGACACAAACAATCGCCTCGTGCAGCTCGAGATTCTGATGCACTGAAGCGCATTACGCACATAACAATTAAACTAAACTGATTAAGATCAATATCAACTGCCAAACAACTCAATCGTTTGTATTTATGAAATGTTTCCCTTTATTATAGTTTGATATCTTGGTTATTGGAAATATTTATGTTCAATTTGTTTCTTTTGTGTATATCTTTTTGTGCGTGCAAATTGTTTATAGTATATATAGTATATCATATTTTGTAATAGTTTTTTGGGTCAGTCACGAGGTCAGAGCTCAGCCCATATACTGATAGGAGGCGCACACGGGCTCCTGGTGGCGTGTGTGCGGCGAGGATTGCAACGCCAGACGCTGCAGGTGACAGCCGCGACAGAGAAGTCGCCCGTCCAGCGGATAGCAACGCTTGTCCGGCTCATCGGTCAGCTGCATGCCGCACTCCTCGCAGATATAGCAGTCCACATGGAAGTCCTTGTCCATGGACACAACGCGCACGGTCTCATCGGTGCCTTCCACGGGTGTGATGCCTGCACAAAATAACAAAAAAAATAAACAAAATGAATACATTATATTAAGGAGAAAGAAAAGTTATCTTCGACATGCCGAAGATCAGTGTAGAACAAAAAAGAATTAAACTAATCTTAAAAAATAAACAGGTTTTATTTAAATTAAAATATATCCCCATCTTGAAAATGTTCCCTTAAATTCTAAACTAGTGTCTATGTGAAAACTTTTTATCTGCGTTTGTACAAAGTATTTCCATTCAAAAGAATGTACATTTGTAGGGATATTAAACAGGCAATAAATGTACACTTTTTTATAATAAAAAATTGCGAAAGCACAGAAAAATACTTCAAGTGTGTATTTAACTTTTGAAGCTTAATTTTTCGAGATCAAAATTAATCTAGAGCGGACTCTCTTTAACATTAAATTTAACTAATTAACCGTGTGTGAGTTGAATACAAAATTGTACAGCATAAACAGGGATTATAGTTTTCATTATTATGGGCTATGCAGACCTTTGCCACAGCTGGCGCATTTGGGTGCAAACATGCGATGATAATCATTGACACAATAAATCTTGTGATCCACATCCACGGTGAAGGGAACCCCGTCCAGGCACTCGTTGCAGATGCAACAGCGAAAGCAGCCCGGATGATATGATTTGCCCATGGCCTGCAAGATCTATTAATAAATAAAAAGCATGAGTTAGAAAGAGTGCTAGAGATAGAGAGAGAGAGGGAGAGAGAGATAGCTCATACCATTTCCATGATCAAATGCCCACAAATGGCGCATTTCTCAGCCGTTTGCTGAAAACCTGAATACTGCAAGAAAAAAAAGAGAAGCAAGGATTAATCAAACATGTTGTATTCACATATATCATTTACAAGGCATATTCATTTCTGTTGTTTATAAATTTTCATGGATTTGTAAGCCTATTAATTAAAATATTACTAAATTTGTAAATAATATAGCTTAATCTAATAACTTAGACTATTATGTTTCCACTGATTCAAAACACGTATTACATTTTAAGATTGTTTTAAGAAAGAAGTGCCGTTGGCAGCCTGGATAAGTGATGTACCTACCATGTAATCCTCCTCGCAGTAGACACGTCCGTGAACATTGTAGAACGCCTTGCCGCGCAGGGCGCGTCCACAGGAGCAGCAAATGAAGCAATTGGTGTGATATAAGTTGCCCATCGCCTGGCAGGCTTGTCCAGCGCCCTTCACCTTCTCGCCGCAGGTGTGACAGATGCCTGTGATGAATAATGATATTATTATCCATCAGAACGAATCATCGTTCGTCAATCGTCATTCGTTTGCATACGCACCAAAATATTCGCCATGCTCCTCGCTCTGTTCGATCTCCTCCTCCAGTTGCCGGGTCAATTCCTCAATCTTGCGCTGCGCCTCGGTCGGACCGGCCGGACGCGGCGGTGTCACACTGTACGGCAGCAGATTCTTGGTCAAACCTGGCAGAGCGAGAGAGATTCACACAACATTTTTAAAAAGTCTCCCACACAAAACTAACTATTGTTCATAGCTAAGCTTTTTTTTTTTGTTCAAATTAAAATATATTGTTTCCATTGTATCTTACTTTTAGAAAA
Source organism: Drosophila suboccidentalis (assembly GCA_037043435.1). Classification (NCBI taxonomy): domain Eukaryota; kingdom Metazoa; phylum Arthropoda; class Insecta; order Diptera; family Drosophilidae; genus Drosophila; species Drosophila suboccidentalis. The sequence continues at coordinate 266,577 of JBAMBK010002436.1, forward strand.
TTTTCTAAAATCGATTAGATCAAAATATAATTAGAAAAGTTCTGGGTTTAGTTAAAAAGTACAAAGATTTCGATTAGGTTTGTCAAAGTAGAATATTTTAAGACTTAAAATATAAACTAAGTTATTTACTTCTCAAAAAAATGGCGAATTTGTATTATATATTGTATATATATTTTTGTAATTTTAATTGTACTTGAAATTCGATTTGAGGCAGCATTGTAATTAAATCGTAAATAAATAAATTAATAAATTGTATCCGCTACTTAAATAAGTAAAATTTACTGCATTTTTATTAAAAATAATAAGAAAACTGACTTGAAATAATTCAGTCTTAAAATAATGATAAGAAAATGTACTTTTATATTTTATAGAAGATATTCAAAACATTTTTGAATACTATTACACTGAGTTACAGCCAAAAAAAACTTCTGGGATACGACATAGCGTAGGTTGTAGATATAAGTTGAAGGTAACATTGTGGCATACTAGAATTTTTCGTTGCACATTGAAATTTTAATTTACGGTACCGTTTTTCGAGGTTGATGGCGTTAAAAAGTTCTATGTCCTAAACTATGCATCCTACAATAAATTGTAATACGTCGTTGGAAAGTAACACCTTTCTAACGGTGTATTACACTGCAATCTCGGATTAATATTGACATGTAACATGTAAAACTATATGGATTTTTTTTTTAGTTTTTTGCGACTTTACCCTATTTTGAACGTAAATTATAAGCGAAATTTTTAGAAAGCAACTAACTTTTGGCATGTAGTTTCAAAAAACATTTAATTTTACGTCTTCTGCTTTTTAGTTTATTAAAATCGAGTGACATTTAACTAACTAATTTTTTTAGAAAAGAAATCATGGAAAAATCCTCCTCTGTTAACTACTTTGCTAACGACGCAACTTCAAATGGAATATGAAATGGCGCAACAATGGCGAAAATATCAACATTTTGAGCAACTCTGTTTCAGAAAATCTATTATAGCTAGGATAACTATTGTCCGATTTTAGAAAAATGAGAAAATGTGTTCTTTTTAAATAAAAATACAAGTCTAAGGGGTTTCTTTTTAATAAAATAGTGTTCAAAAACATCACCAAAGTCAAAAAATGTAAAAAAAAACACACAAAAAATTTGTTTATGTAGAAAATACTCGAATAAGGGAATTAAATCCAGTTAAGTCAAGTTTGGCACGTTTATAAACCCAAGTTTCTTCTTTCGAAAACCGTTAAACAAAATTAAAATCAGTGAATATTTGACGAAGCTATGGGCGCATGATTGTAGTATGCAAACAAAATTTATTTATCTATACCTAGAACGTACGCTATGTCCCATCCCAGAAGTTTCATTTTGATTCAATTTTGTAGCACAGTGTTATTTTTGACATGTTTTTTTTTATATATTCGCTAAATTTCAAGATTGTTGTTGCATAATTTCCAAATCTATGAATCTTTAAAGGATCGAAGATTCCTTTATCTGTTCCGTTATAAACATTTGCATAAAGTTATGAAACACAGGGTATAAAGAGTTCGAGGGGTAGCTTAGACTAAGGGTAAGTGGGCGTGGCATACCTCGTTTGGGCCGCAAGGCGGCTGTGCAAGCATTTCAAAATAAGGGAAATGAGAGAGAGAGTGAGAGATATTTAATATGTAGTTGATTGTTAGAGAGAGAAAGTAGTAGATGTAAGTAGACTGTAGTTAGTGTTCACTGTACTGTCGTTGCTTTTACCTGTGCTGCTCTGCGAGGGCGTTGGCGATGTGGCCACCGCAAGGGGCGCCGTTGTTGCTGTTGCAATGGGCGTGGCGCGCATCTGTTGCAGTTGTGCTGGTTGCGCTGTCGATGCTGTTGCCGTTGTTGCTGTTGCTGTTGTCTGTACGGATGTTGGTTGCATTTGTGGTGTTTGTTGTGCCTGTTGTGTTGACTGTGTTGGCAGTGGCTGTGGACTTGCCGCATTGAGACGCACATTGTTGGGACTGCGACTTTTGGCAGTGTTGCTGCTGTTGTTGCTGCTGTTGTTGTTGTTGCTGTTACTGTTATTGCTGCTGCGATGCAGATTGGCAGTCATGCAAACGTAATCAGAGCTATTAATGTCCTCAATGTAATTGGGATTGACAGACACATTGATGCCCTGATGCATTTGTAGTTGTTGTTGTTGCTGCTGTTGTTGCTGCTGTTTGATGGGCGTGTGCTGTTGCAGTTGCAACTTGGCCAACGGCATTGGCACCGGCGATGCCATGGGACTCAAGTGGCTGGGCAGTGATAGATTGCGATAGCGTTGTGTCGGTGAACTCAATCCACCTCCTCCTCCTCCTCCTCCTCCACCAGCAACTGTTGCCGCTGCAGCGGAACTGTTGCTGCTGCTGCTGCGCTGATGCAACGGTGATGTGAGCAACATTGCATTCAGCTCCACGTTGTTGGTTGCCATTGCCATTGACATGGGCGTTGGTGTCGCCATCTCCGTGTGCTGATAAATTGTTGCCGTTGCCGGCGATGCCTGCGGCTGTGCACGCTGCCCCGAATGGGGTATGATATTCTCATAGATGGGCGCCGTTGACGACAACAACTCCTCAATGGGATTGTGACTGTGACTGTGATTATGGTTATGGTTATGGTTATGGGAGTTATGGGTATTATGGGAATTATGCTTGGGCGGCTCCGGCACCGGCGTGTGGGCAAAACGACCGCCTCCAATCGGTTGCATCAACAGATAATCATTCAACATGACACTTTGACGGCTGGCGGGACTTTGTGGCTGTGCCCGCTTCTGATTCGTATCGAATTGTCCGTAAAACTCTAGATTCTCATAAACGGGCGAGTGTTTTTGCGGCACAATCCGTTGTCCCAGCACCTGAGCTGTGGGCGCATAAATCTGCGGCGAATTCCCCGACTGACTTCCCTGCTGACCTGCTCCATTGGCCATCATCATCATCATGGCGTTTGGTTCCATGTTCGGTTTGGGCGTTGCGGTTGCATACTTGGAGGCGGCTATTATATTGCCTCGTTCATACAATTTGTAATCCTCGCTGCTTGGTAGTCGTTGTTGTTGTTGTTGTTGCTGCTGCTGTTGTTGTTGTTGTTGCGTTGACGGTTCGTGCATAAAATGCTCAATGGCGCCGGGCGAACGTTGTTGATAGCTGCCGCCAATGTGCAGTCGCTGCATCAAAGTCTCATAGTCCGAATCACCGACAACTCCCCCGCCCACCGCGCTGGTGGTGGCATTTCGATGCGTTCGCTGGGTGGTCATTATACACACACACACACACGCACACAAGCATGCATATACATATACGTATATGTATATGAGTCGTCGTTTGGAGGGGAGCGTATTACGTTTTTTCCCCAATTCCAATCAAAACGCCGCTTGCCGCTTTCCAACTAAATTCCTTGTGTTTTTTACGGCTTTTCCTTTGTCTTTTATCAGCTTTGTGGTAACAACATTTTTTCTTCAATACTTTTGTGTGCTTCAATTTTGTGGAAAACAAAGACAGAGAGATGAAGAGAAGAATCTCTCATCCACAACAACACACTCACATACATACAGTGCTGCCAACTTAGCTTTTTTCCCGTCAAATCTGGCTGTTTTTGAAGACCAATCGCGGGAAAAATTTGGGAACTGCGGGAAGCGGGAGTTCTGGATTTTTTAGAAATGCATTCGGCTTTTTCCCGCTTTTTTAAAAATCTGTAAAAAAAAAAAATTAATAACTCGCTAAACATATACCACTTTTGGTAGAAATATTCTAAATGTGTGTAAGAGTGGCCGCTTAATCATATGTTTTATCAATATTTGCTAATACCACCACCACAACTTTAAGGCAAACTTTACTATAAAAATGCGCGTATGTGTGATTTACACATATTTTGCTATGCCAAAAGAGCGAAGAATTTAAGGCATGGCTTTGCAGGGATGACACGGACGAAAAAATTGTCTATGCATCTACTGCAAGACCACATTTACTGCAAAGCTAAGTGATTTGCGTGCTAATGCAACCACTAAAAAGCAAACAGGTGCAATGGGCGGCTTCCAACATAAAAATAAAATAGATCGCGAAGAATTAGACGACCTGCTGAAAATCTTATAAATAAAAAACAGAAATCAAGACCGATTTTTTTTGCGCTTTTATTAGAATATTTTCAGCTTTTTTTTTCCTTCTCTCCAGTTAAAAACAGCTTTTTTTCTTGATAAAAAATTGGCAGCACTGCATACATATGCAAGGTGGGATTGTTGATCTTGTATCGATATATCGATATTAACAAATTGCATGCACTTTATTATATAATTATCGATACAACATATTTATTTAAGGCTCAAGAACAAAGAGTGCCTGCAACAATACGTTCGAATTCTTAGCAAATTTTTGTTGTTTTCAGTTGAAATGAATTATAACGATTAGCTGTCTTATATGAAATTATTATTGCCTATCGATAGGTGGCTTACAAATGCTCTAAAAAAGCTTAACATCTGGCAACGCTGCATTGGAGTCAGCTAGAACGGCCACTAGATGGCGTCAATACTTCATTTCCTACTCCAATTCAAATTAACAGACAGTTTGAAGGGCAGTTAAAATTAATAACAATTTGGTTTGCAGTTTGTAATTCGCAATTTGCTTTATTTTTGAGTTTACAATTCGTATATAGGTTTTTATAATTTAAATATATATAATTTTTTTTGTCTCTAATTCGTTTGCAAATCAGCAGCAACCGGCAACATACCAGCAGCGAGATCAAAAAAAAAAACTAACTACAATAGACAATCATAGAATATACATATTACATACATACATATATTCATAAATACATTTATATATTAGCTAAGAGTTTTTTTGTTGTTTAAATATTTGAATCGTCTGCTGGAAGTTGCAGTCACCACTGTCGCCAGCCAATGTGCCCTGTATATAAGTTTGTGTACATATCATACTTTATTTTATATTAGTCAAATATGTATGTCGGGATTTATAAATGTTATGTATGCATGTCGAATTTTGGTCTGCCGGGTAATTGATTAATTTTATAAATTGGTTAGTAGAGAAACTTGTACATAGAGGAGTACGTAATTATGTACGACACATGTGCATATATAATAAGCAAGCAGGTAAATAATTCCTTTTTTTTTGTTTTTTTTTTTTGGGGGATTTTCTTGTTTTGTTTTGTTTTTTTTTTCCCCCCTTTTTTTTAGCGCTTTATTTGGCTTGCTTAAAGTGGCTTGCTTGATTCACTTTAAATATATTGGTGAGCTCATCCAGCAAGGTCTCGTAGCGATATGCGACACGGATCTCTGGGACATTAGTGCGAGTTATATCGTTGCCTGAGATGCCATCCTCATAGTAGTTCGGTCCCAGCCATTGTTGTTTGATCTATAATGGGGTTTCAATGATGGATGATTGGAGTTACGATTGGATTAGAGTATGCGACTTACACTATGGGGAAAGCCGCTCATCGTGACGCTGTTGCGGGCCAGTTCGCACATATCGCAGGAGCTGAGCTTCCACACCTGTGCCGCAATGCTGTACTCCTCCATAAGAGGTTCCTGTATCAATTACATCGAGTTTCAAACAAAAAATATTTGTAAATTGTTATGAAAAAAGTTAAAAAATATTTATAAAAATTTAAATATATTTACTAAATTTTATCTTAATTTGTATACAACTTTACTTTAGTTAAATTTTTTTTACTTTAAATTTTCGTCAACTGTATTTAGTTGACATTAAATTAAATAAATAAATAAAAAAATAAATAAATAAATAAATCATATATTATATTTTTATATTACTCCGAATATATGGTTATACTGATATTTGCTTGAATTTGTATAATAAAAATAGCTTATAAAATAATTTTTAATATCTCCTTCGATTTCTGAATACTTTTGTAAAAATTGTAATTTAAATATTTTTGATCTTGAAATTTCATTATCTTTGCTTTGCCGATTTTTTTCTGCTAATTTAATATTCTAATAACTTTCCAAACTTTGGTTTCCAAATTATTTCTAATTTTGTCTTCCCCTAACTTTTTTATTTTTATTTTTTTATTTTTTTATAGACATTCTATTGTTCTATTATCATCACAAATAAGAGCTAAAATTAGTTATTTTTTAAAAACATTTAAGATAAATACTTTTTTGTGGAGTTTTGATATTTTGATGCCAATAACTCTTATTTGCGATCTGAGATGTATAATTTGAATCTTACCTTGGTGAAGTGAAACTGGAGCGGATCATCGGTAGATAACGAGATAATTAAACCACGCGCCAAATATTCGGGCAATGGATTGCGATGATAGTTGAGAAAGAGCGAGTTGTTCGACAACGGCGACATGGCAATGCCAATCTGTGTCAGATAATAAAGATACTGCAATACGGGCACCTTGCGCAATAGCAAGCCATGGGAGATGTTCTCGGCCATGAGGAAGCCGCAGACCAAATGCTGCACGGGTCCAGCCTCACCACAATGTGGTCGCAGCACAAATGTATTCAAGCCACGACGCCTAATTACGGAATTATAAATTAACATGTACTCAAATTGATTATAGTTTAATTCAAAGAGATCACTCACTCTCTAAACTTGTTTAGCACCGTCATGTTGGCATACATATAGTAAATATAGTAGGCATATGGCGGATTCTCCTCGTAGGTCCATTCCTCGGGACGTGGCACATCGCTATCAAAGAGCGGATTCTCCGGCTTGGACTCGTCATCGACCGAATCGAAGCCAATCACATAGTGCAAGAATTTATGCAAATTTGGATTCTCATTGGGCTTATTTGTTGCCTCGAAAAGTGGTAGAAATATGTTGTTAAGAATTTCCTGGAATGACGTCATCATCTTGTTCGATTTGAATATGTCAAACAATCGAGGTATTTGAATTAGCCAACGAATGTTCGTGCTGTAAACGTCATTATCGATGGCCCACTTGGCCAACTTGTTCCACTCGTCGGGCGACTTGCCATAGATCGAGAGACGCAACTCTGCATTTTGATACTTGGACTCCTCCAGATCAAAGGCCACTTCCTTAAAGATAAAAAAAAGAAGGAAAAATTAAATATATATACCATATATACCATCTGCATGGAGATTCTCAATTGTTCTAAATTTTATTCAATATTAAAAAGATTGGTAAATTTAAAAAAAAGAGCCTTAAATTGAAATATAATATTTTTATTATTTTAAATAATGCCGCAATTTAAATAAAGTCAGGAAAATACGTATTTATTTTTTTTTCTCCTAAACCGAACCGTTTTTTAAAGTAATAATTCCGATTCGGGTAGGAGTTCGTGGGATAAATAATTTAAATTCATATAAATATCCATATTCGGTTCTTACCTTAATAATTTGTGCAAAGTATTTGCCATTCAAATAGTTGTCCGTCTTGAGGAACACCTCCCGAAGGCGCGACTCACCGATGGGATTATATTTGGAATTGAATTTATCAAAACGATGGAACGTATTGCGATCGGCGTGCACATCGAGCATATCAACGGTTAAATCATATGTGGTCAGATTCATCGATTGGAAAACCTGGGCGAGTGTCATCGGTTTACCATTTGTGTGGGTAACCACCTCGTTGGCATTGTTCTTCAGCGTCTTTTTGATGAAGCGCAACAAATGCTTCTGATTCATGCACGATGCCGCATGAATGTGAGTATCCACCTTTCTAGTGTTGTAAAAGTCCCGATGCGGCACTGCTTTCTGTGCGGCAAGTTCGCGCAGTTCGTTGAGCAACACATGCATCTGATATTTGGAGGACAAATAGCAAAGGCGACGATAGCAAAACGATTTTCTATCAAAAACAAAGAAAAGAAATCAAGTTAAATATTTAAGTAAATTAAAAGAAGACAACACTCATTTTCCACTTACAAAATTTTCTAAAATCTGTGAAACAAGTTTCGTTGAATTATTCAAAATCAACGATGCATTTTTTTTAATTCCATTTTTGTTGAGTGAAGAATTCTATTATGATCACTTAAGCCCCATTCAGACGAGCACTTTTTCACCGACACTTTTTGTCAACAAACCGTCCGTGTCGCTCACCATCGCTCACCGAAATTGAAATTTTGTATGGTTACGCGACACGGACAGCTTTTTGACAAAATGTGACAAAAAGTGTCGGTGAAAAAGTGCTCGTCTGAATGGGGCTTTAACAATATTTTTTGACACCAACATTTTTTTTTTAAATATATTTCCTCCCTTGACGAGGAATCAATCGGACAAAATTAAGACAATCTTAAAGCACTAATTTACACCAATGGGGAATTATTGCTAAAACTGACATTTGAAAAAAAAAACTGTTTTCATAACTAAAAACAGTTGTAAAATAATTTTTAGTTGCACAAGAAATGTAATAAATAAATGTAAGAAATGTAAAAAGTGTATCAAAAGAGGAAGGGAAAATCTTTATGTGTGAACTTACAGTGGGCCATCGGCAATCATATTACACATGACCTGCATGTCATTAACGAACTGATTCATATCAGGATATTGAAACTTCAGTTCATCTGTATGTTCCTGCAGAAAGATAAGAACTTAGTAAAGAACATATATATAGTAAATTGATTTGAGGGACCTACCTTATCAGTATAGACGTGGAAGACGCCGTTAACGGGTTTTATGTGATAATCCTCATCCGGTACGAATTCCACATCCCAGGCATGAGTGTGCTTCATTGGCGATGTTTGGATAAGGAGATCTGAAGTTTTTTTTGATAGTACGTGTAACGGTGCGTAACGTGTTTATTATGCAATAATAAAAATACGAGTATATATTTATAATGTATATGGGTTTAGATAGATATATGTATGTATATATAAGGTAGCAGTGTTGATCAACGTTATTGATATTATTTAAAAAAACTACAATTAACGATACGTTTCTACACACATACAGATTGGTCTTGTATTTGTGTGTGTGCATGTGTGTGTGTGCGCGTAAGAAAAAACAGAGTTGCCAACATGTAACAAAGTCGTTTCTAGGATAGACTTTTAGGCATGAAGAGGTAAGGTAAGCGAGCATTAAGTTTTAGAAGTTTTTCAAGAACTTACAAATTTGTCGTTGAACTAAATTTCGACCTAAGGGGACGCACATAAATTCATATTTATCTCGTAGAAACAAGCAAATTACGAAAGTATCTTTTATAAACCAAAAAGAAAAAGTTTTGTCTAATGTTCAAATCAACTTAAAGTTTAAAAATAATTTGGTTAGCACATTTACAGAGTTCAGTTGGGGTTAATGCGCAATTTAATGGCAATTAATGTCTGGTTTTGTCAGCTTGTTTAATGAAGAAAGATTAAAATCATGTATTATTTATTATTTAAGCGCAGATTACATGGGAGTGATGACAACCCCGTTTTTGCATACACTTCGAGAAATACATAAGTAATATTTTCAAAATGTGATTCAAGTCAACGAGCGTGTCCTTTTAGATGAGAAATTGGGGCAAACAAAGCAAATTAAATTATTCTACTGCAAGGTTGGGTGGAGAGAGAGAGAGAGAGAGCGAGGGAGACAGAGAGAGATACGTGCAGGCAGAGCGACAGAGAGAGTGTGCGTGAGACAACTGTTAGCATCAATACAATTGTTAAACAACAAATGTGCAGGCACACATACATACATACAAAAAGCATAATTAACAACATATCTTTGTAAAGTTTGGTTAGGTTTGTTTTTGTGCGTGACAAAAGCTGAATGCTGCTGCACACGAGTGTAAGTTACTCTCAAAAGAGAGCGACAATACAAAGAGAGCAAGAAGAGTTGCGGTTACAAACAAAACGAAAAAAAATATGATTAAGCAGCTCAATAAGAATATGTATGTGAATTTTTGAATAGTCAACAAAGAACAAGAAACGTAAATAAAAACAAAAGAAGCAAATAGACGAATTGGTTGCGTGTGTGAGAGAGAAAGACGAGAAGGAGAGGGAGAGCAACAAGAAAAGAACATAACAATTTAATCCGAGCGCACGAATTACCTCTGCAAGTCGCCATACTCTGTTTGCGAATTATGTCTATAAATAAAATGAAAAATATATAGAAAATAAATATTTGTACAAAATGAGGCAAAGGAAATGGGAAAATAATGAAAGAAAAATTACAAAACAATATGAAAATAAAATAGAGAGAGAGAGAGATAGATAGAAAGAGACCTTAGCTCAGAGACGGGGTCATAAAAAAGACTTACTAAACATGAGACGAATAATATGGCAGGGCGGCGGTTAGCGAGCGAGCGAGACAAAGAGAGAGAGAGAGAGAGAGACGCATATGCACATCTATATATGCATTTTAAGAGAGTGTGAAAGAGACAATTGAAATAAAAAAGAGAGAGAAATAGAGATACAGGGGGGGCTGGCAGGTAGGTTGCTCTAGCTGAAAGAAAGAGAATAAAACTTAGCTTAACGCGATCCTACAAATATACATACAATATATGTACATATTATATTTATATATACAAAAACTATTTGGCGATAAACTATCGTTTGTATTATACATCGCATAAACTGCATATCGATACATTTTTTATGCTTTGATTTTTTAATTTGGTGCAACACAACACTGGCGGAACTCGGAACTACATTAAAGAATGGCGGAGGGGGCGGGTAGAAGAATCCTTTGGACCATGACTTAAATGCGACTCACCTGAAACCGATTTCGACGGCATGTTCTCATAACGATCCTTGAGTCGCACCGTCTTGAGGAAACGTGCCGTTGTCGGTGGAAACGATTGATCCGACATGGCCATGTAGTGGGAACGCAGCTTGAGGGCCTCAATGAGGAGGGTCGATGCCCGCTCCAGATCCTCCAATGGCACTCCGCTCGTATCCTCGCCCGAAACGGAGACACGCTGGAAATTAATGTCCGCATCCGTTTCCCGCTTCTCTGTCGGCACTTGAACACTCGAATCGGGACTGCCCTCCGAACCGGGCGTAGTAACATGAGCCGCAATCCTTGTGCCTGTCGATTGCCTATCGATAAATCAGAAGAAGAAGAAGTAGAAGTAGAATTTAGAAGAGCTTCTACCAAGTGTTTGCTTGGTTAATCCACCATTGTGCCTCCTCTGGCTGATACTCGTAGTAACGACAAAAACTATAGCTATCATCCGCAAAAGACATGTTCGACTCGCGAGTCCTGGTCAGTGAATGATGGGTCGACTCAGTTCGGGGTCACGTTTTAGGTCAGCTAAGCTTAGCAGTTGTTGCCAATGGTCGATTGACCGATTCGATTAATGGCCAACAACAAATTTGGCACGCAATTAGACCCCAAAAAATTCAAATTCCAAGGGATTCTACACCCTCTAAATGGGTTTAGTTAATTTGCCTGACAATACGAGATGTGTCTTGTGTTGTCTCTGGTAAAACTTTATGAATCAACATCAATCATTTTTGATGTACATGAAGCCTTAAGTCGTTGTTGCTTCTTGGCACACACTTTTTACACACAACAACAACCAAAAACTTCAAGTGCTATCGAAAGTTGGGCAACTCTGACGCTTGGCGTGTGACACGAACACGAACACGAACACCAAAAACACAACAACAACAAGTATACTAAAAAGAGACTTGGTAGGTGATTTGGGTTGATTGCGAGTCCACAATGTCAGTGTAGGTCGTTGCAAAAGTCGGTTTGTTATTGTTAGTTGGGAAACGGGGGGCAGCAATCGCCAAAACCCGGATCCGGGCCAGACTTTAGGCGCTTTCCTTCTACGAAATGCGTGTCCGCCTTGCAAGTTATATGGATGCACAAATTGTACTAAATGTAAACACAAATTGGTAGCGCGAAAGCTGCCAACCTGCTGTTTAGCCGGGTACCTTGGGTGGTGCCAGTGGTGGTGGTTTCATCATAAGCCTCTACACTCGGAAAAAAATCTTCAGGATTTCCGTACATAAACAGGGGATATTCAAGTAGAAAACGATCTCAAAAGCTGACTGAGTTCAGAATTTCAAAAGCTCGGAACAGAAATCCAATTTTAAGTTCGCTTTTCGGAATACCGGAAATCTTAAAATACATTTTTTCTGGGGCACTTTAAGTAAGTTTTGGGGCTAATTTAAATCTTGAACTTGTCCCAAAATTAACTTGAGTTCAACAGCAAGGAGCGATGTTCGATATTCAGCTATTTTAAAAAGATGTCAGTTGAGAATTCTAAGGCGCAAGAATGACAAATAAAACATTTACAGATCGTTTCATACTTCATTCAATAATAACATTACATACAAATCTTAGAATTTTAAGAATAAATTCAAGTCCGGACATACTTAATTTTTGGATGGCCTTTTTTTTTCTAAGTGTATGCGGTCGCGGTCGCGGTCATGGTGGCCCTGTCCATCGTCAAATGCAGTCCCATTCAAAATCAAAACGTGTCGTTGTCGTCTACGCTGCTTTGCCACCTGCCTGGCCCACACGACTTGGACAGGTTCCCTCCCTCCCCTTCCCCCTTCCCTTTAAGCAGCTCTACTTAGCCGATCTGCCCTACACATACCCTAACTACCCGTGACAAGCAGCTGTCTTCCGTCCTCGTCGGGTTTGCTTGGATTAGCTGTCTGTAGCCAAAAACAATGTGAACTTGATAATTACAACGAATGTACACAGAAAAAAATTCATTCTTGAAATTAAGTTTGCGGATAAAATGGAAAGCAATTCGAAAATTTAAAAAATCGAAATATTTGCGGAGAAGGAATTGAAAACCGTACTGTTATTTTTCTTCTTCTTGTTCTTGTTGCAGTCGCCGTTACTCATTACGACGCTATAGAAAATTAAGGGCGCTTCAGACGAGCACTTTTTCACCGACACTTTTTTGTCAAAAAGCGATTTTTCCGTGTCCGTATCGCTCACCGACGCTTTAAAATTTTGTGTGGTCACACGGCACGGACAGCTTTTTGACAAAAAGTGTCGGTGAAAAAGTGCTCGTCTGAACCGACCTTAAGTTGTAAAATTGTTAACCAAACAGGCAATTCCCGAGTGAGTTGAGAACTAGAGAAACCGAATATGTGTCTGAATACCCACATGTATCTCTTCAAACATTCCCAAGTATGTGCGAATTTACGCTTTTTAAAATTGTTATTTTAGACCAATCGAACATAAATTTGTACTTTACGACCCAGTGGTGAGAATAGACGTTTGAATATAATTATGGCTTAGATCTTTAAAAATGTGTTATGAAAGAAACACAAGTACATTCTTTTTGGTAGATGGAATTTTCTCAGTTTGTCAATCACTGTCCGTCAGTCATTCAATCTAAAAGATTTCCATTATGAATGTGTAAATCTACTTACTTTTCATTTAGTTGCCGTTGTATTTGCAGCTTCTTTTCAATCTGTTCAATGGGAAATTGCGGTACCTCGTATGGTGCCGAAATTTCATTAGTTAGCTCGTTATCAACATCGGCCTTATCAATCTCCGGTGAATCGGTCGCATCGCCTGCAATGTATAAACAAATTGGCATTTAATTGAAGTTGAAAAATACGCTAATGATGGTGATAATGATGATAAGAAATAGTTTCATATTATATTTTACATATAGATTTATAGAAAACGAGTAACCTACTGATCGTTTCCACAACTTTCGGAAGATCTGTTTCGATGGCATAGCCGCTATTCGATTGATCGATAACATCGTTACCATAGAGCCTAACATCCACTCTCAAGCGATGTGCACTGTCCATGCGATTGAAGTTCATGGCGTGGCCAAAAAATAAAAGTATCTGACGGATCGTGAATTGCAAGCGCTTGTAACCTGAACGAATGCTGGCACTTTAATGACAACGACTGCGATTCAGACTGAGCTTGAAACTGAGACTGATTCGCTGATACTCGAGCTGAGCTGAGAGCTCGATCCGGGGACAGAGGCGGAGACGGAGACGACGCCCTCCCTGGGGCTCTGACACTTTTCGAAAACAGCCATCGGCAAATTATGAGTATGATGCTCACGATTATAAATTAAAAAAAAAAAAAAAAAAAATAGAAGAAAAATAAAAACAACAAACTAAACGACTCTCTAGCGAAACCTGAAGAAGCACAGCTCTGACAAAAGTGCGAAGGCAGCTCAAAACAGCAGGTGGCGATAACAACAAACCACTAAGGCAAAACGAACTTTCGATACTCTTTAAAAATAAGAAAATGTTAGATTTATGCCTTAAAATATGAATTACTGACAAAGCATTAATAAAATTAAAATACAGGGTATTTAATAGTGGCAAAGTTGTGCAAAATATCCAGGTTACCCATAAAACATGCTCCCTATTTAAATATATGTATCTCATTCCTGTTCTTAAGAAAGATCAGAGCAATCATAAATAAGTATAAGAAGCATGCTTAGTGCTGTTTATAGGGTGTGTCATTACAAATATCATAGCATAGTCAAGTTACCCGCAGCAAGGGTATGGGGAAAGAAAAAGCAACTAACGCGCTCTGTTTACATATTGGAAATCAATAGCTGTCCAGACGTGCCCAAAACAACCTACATACATTTTCAATGGCATCCCGCTGATACAGATAGTGTCAAATCAAGTCCAATCGAGTTGAGGTAGTTATAGATACTTGCCATAGAGAGAGAGAGAGAGAGAGATGAGCTGACATGCATCTACTCTTCTTTCCTGTCTCGCTTCAAATAATTGAATGAATGACAGAATGATGAAGCAACAAGTGCAACAAAAACCGTTACACTATTCATATGGGTTTAGAAGAGTAAAGATGCGATAATAATATCAATCGTATTAGAGCTGGTAAACAACCGTCGAGACTATCGATATTCATTTTCCTTTCGACATCACTATTTTGGTGCCTTACCGATTGAAAATGTACATTCGATGTAATGCAAGATCGGTTTTTTAATGGAGTACCATTAAATTGCTTCTACTAACTATAAATTATACTTTTATATTTAACAATATCACAAAACTTAAACATTTCCTGAAGCGAAGAATCAATTTTAAAGCAATAAATTGAATCGCTTCATAGAACTTATGCAGCCATAAATTATAGTTATCTAATCAAGTATACATTTAAGCCTTCTGAAAAATCGTTTTAGTCGTTAGGTAACACATTGTGTGATAGAAATTGAATACCCTTTAAAAGTGTATAATGAGAGCAAAAGATAGAGTCCAAGTTAATCTTGGAGTTCTATCTTATAATCCTCAAGTAGTCCTAAAAAAAAGCCCAGAAAGAGTGTGATTTATCATGATGTTTGGTGAATTTATATATTGGGTATCTTAAATGGTCTTTTTCAGTACAATTTTGACATTTCAATGCAAAATAAACTTTGCATTGTTGTTTGTGCAACTACTTTTCTCTCTGATGTGTTAATTTTGTGCGTCCGAGATGAAAAAAAAGGTATCAAAATGTTGGCAACAGATTCGACTAGATTCGATTCGTTTGTAGTGCAGTGTTGCATCTTGTTGCAAACAGGTGGACGAGTGTGGCAAATGGTGTGGCACTTACAGTTGCACAGCGACGTCGGCGCTGTTGGTGCTGTTATTACCATGGGGCGATTCACTTTGGGGCTTTTCGTTGAGAATTTCTGGGTGGAGGGCTTGCCCTCATAGCTGTCACTTGAGAGGGACAACTTGGTGCGCCGTGACACTGGGACAATAACCTCGGCACTATGATCGGTAATGGAATCGTCGAAGGAGTCGCTATCCGTTTCCCGACGATCCTTGCCGTCCGTAGACCCAATAATTCCACGATAAGCCATCCTGCTCTTGTTGATTTTGTCGTTACGGTTGTTGTGCAGCAATCGATAGTTGCCACAGATCACACGTCGCCACAATAATAACAATTTTACGATTTATTTATCAATTGCAATTCTGCAATATACAAAACACCTTCATGCAGAAGGCAATGAACGTTTTCCGCGGAGAATGATGGACCCACGACAATCCTCTCAATTTGTTTTAACACACTCCGAACGATTATTTTTTTGGTCTGTTAACGAAAGTTACGGAACCATTTACATCGATTTTGTTTAGAATTTTAGTCCACAACGAATTTTATATAACATTTAATTTTATTTACTTTTTTAATTTTGTGTTTTCTTTCACATTTTGCTGTTCGTTTTCTTTCTGTCTGTCTGTTGTTTGACACTTGTTGAAGTTTATGCCGTTACCCTATTGATTGTATTTCCGTTCAACGGTTCTTTCAGTATTAACCGTTAGACAACGGGCATAGATAAAACCGTATAAACGGTTGCAACGCAATTTACAAATCTACGCATTAATTTTCACTTTTGGATATGTTCTTTGTTTTTCTTTTTTGCCCCGTCAAATGGGAGGCGAGATCTATTCATCTAAAGTTTATACATCGCCAAAAGTTCAACAACGGCGATTGCTTCTAAGAAAGAGGGAGAGAGAGATAGAGAGCGAGCTTTCGTTCTCAATGCAAGTTCACTGCACTCTCTGTCGCACTCGCTCTACTCTCTCTTTTGGTGTCGAACCGAAAAGCTTTACGTTCTCTTCTGTTTATTTTAACAAATTTATTAGATCAACAAAATAATACATATATGTATATATATATACATATATATGTATATATGTATACATGAATATGTACTGAGCTTATCCAGTAAAGCAAGGCGCAATAGATTCTCTACAATTATCTATATCGGGGCATATTATATGTTTTATCTTCTATGATCGAGCAATTGATAATTCTCGCTTGTTTGTGCACTGATCATCGGAACTGTCGTTTTGGCATCAACAAAAAAGTAGCTGAAGCATTTACCTCAATCCGTTACTAATTCTTTCTAAGTCGATGACAAAAAATATCGATAGAACGACAATTATTAAAATTTCAAAAAAAGCTTGAAGAAATTTCAATAATAATGTAACCATGAAAAAAGTATTCTATTTGTAAAATCATTTCATAAAAAGCTATCAAAACCAGGTGTGTAAACACCATTTTAGGAAATCACATGAATTTTACTTTTATTTCATAAAATTGTGTAGCGCAACCAAATTAACTTTGTACTGAAACTAGGTGGCAATACTGAACATACTTAAAATTCACACTCAAAGAATCTTATTGGAAAACAATCAAATTTGAATTAAATTCATGAATTCATAAACGTAGTATTTATGTCTACTTTATATTTTTAACTATTTGGTTGGTCGATTTCTTTATATCGGTATTGAGAGTATTCACTAGCTTTGTGAGAGTATTTTGGTTGAAATTAAGGCTTCAATTGCGTGAGTATTATTATAGACCGTAACCTTCTTATACTTATATTTTTAGACTTTATCTTTGTGTTCTCAAGTGCTCGGTTATTTTCCTCTTTACAGCACTTGGGCACTTAGAGCCAAACCACTAGAGACTGTCTGACAATCAATGCTAATGGCTTAAACAAAACTGGCTAACGTCTAATTCGATGAAATGGTAACAGATGGCAACAAGTCTATCAAAATTAGCATGCAGATGATAATGAGGTTAGCTCTTCTATTTGTGACTATGTGATGGCTCTATAAGTAAAACAAATTCACTGCCAGAATTGCAAGTCATTGCAGTTCATTTGCCTTATTTCTCGGACAATGGACTACTTAATACTGTATATACAACAATACGACGGACTCTTAAAAAGCAACAAAAGATATATGGTATAATGAGAATTGTTCTATTATTTTTTATTCTACTAAAAAATCTATGAAATTGGGAAATATTGGGATCATTTGAAACGTCAAATCATTTCTATTTTTATTTATGGAACAAATCATAAAAAAAAACCTTTTTTTGAAACATAAATCAATGTGTTCTTATTTTTTCGATTCTTTAATTTGATTTCTGTAAAGTCCGAATCAGCATATTCACTGGTTTTTTTTAAGTTCAAAGCATTTAATCAATATGAAACACAGAAGATGAAATATTATAATCTTGAATAGTTTGATATCAAAGTTTATGGAAAAATGTTGGTTTTCCACAATTGAATTCAATACCAATTTATCTGGAAATTTTAATCATTTAATTTAATCAATATTGGTAAATTGTTGTTCGAGTTGGAGTTTTAACTTATCAGTCGCATATTTAATAGTCATTGTTTGCTTAACATATGTATGTACTATACTATAACGATGTATAAGAGTTTTTTTTTTTCGTTGTTGTTGTGTTTATTTTTGGCCTTTGTTGTTGATTTTATTGACCGAATTGTGGGCTTATTAATTGCTGCGTTTTGTTTTCGTTTTGGCCGTTTCGGGCACTTTGCCATTTGGCCATTGGCCGCTTTTCAATTGATTTTCATAAAGATGTCAACTACCACAAACTGCTTTGGGGCATTGCATAATGCCCAAACTCAAAGGAACTTGAAAGGTCTGCAATGGGTACCTTATATTATTTTATTGTCGTTGCGCTTTTGCTTCAACGAATACGCGAAGTAAACTGATTTTCCTTTCGAGCAATTTTCTAACAGGGGTTGTCGGCCCAAAAAAAAAAAAAAAATAATAAGAAAAAATAAAAAGCGACAGATACAAATTGGAATAGCTATGTAAATAAAACAACAAATAATAGAGTATGTACTTACAATACAGCGAAGCATAAATACCCTTTAAAAATGCATTATAAGCAACATTAAATCGTTTATGCCAAGAAATTCACAAACAATTAGTTTTTAAAATTCAAATTACGTACAGTGTGTACTAGTATATGTAAATATTTCAGAAGATTGATATTAATACGTGTATGCATTGAAATTCACGACTAATTATTTGGCAAATTAAAAACGATATTAATTTTCTGTTGACAGATTTTGAACTCAAGTGTTTTGGCTAAATAAGTTGGCTGCGCCTAAGCTTTTCGCGATTAATGATTGAAGGAACTTAAACTATATGCAAAACATAAGACTTGTTGTTGGATCTTTCATGTAAATTCGAAGAACATTACAAAATTATAGAACTGAAGGAAAGAGTATTACAAATGGAGCAACAACAAAGTTAAGCAATTGATTTTAGCGTGACTAACTGCTATTAAAATTTCGGCAAAGAGTAAGAAAGTGAGCGAAACTTAGTGACACGAAGAGAGAGCGAAAACAATTGAGTGAATGAGAGGGAAATTGCAAAGAAATGATTTTGGCAAACTCACAAAAACTGAAATAGGAAGGGAGAGAGAGAGAATAGATTGAAAGCAAAGGCGACACATTGTGGGAAACTTTTGCGATTGTTGTTCTAATTGAAACCCTGACCTATGCCTAGGCAAACGCCAATCGGCTATTCCAAAGTTCCCAGCTGTGGGTTGTGTTGCCCATCGGTTATACTCGATGTCATAAAATGATTATTTTAAAAGCTCATACATTTATGTTACAATATGATGAAATATGTACTACGTAGGTAGATGAATGAATCATACAAATATAAATCTATTCCGATATATATAATAGCTAACATGTCAACAGATCTATTTGAACAGCTGACTAGATTTAATGGTCAAATAATTTGCATTTTTAATGTAAATTGAAGTGAAGAATTTCTTTAAATGTGAAATTGTAAACGTTTTTTTTTAACGCGTAATTGCGCAGCGTGTAAACGTAAATTAGCCGTAAAATAAGCGATTCAATTAGAATTCCAGTGATATGTCTTAAAATGTGTATACATTAATGGTGCTCATGAAAATTGGCTAAAAAAAAGAGGTAGAAGATGGCATTTATACGGAATTTTAGATGTATCAAACAGATTTTCAGTTTCTCTAGCTAATTTCTGTCTTTACTTTTGGAATGTTTTCACTGCAGTATCTCGAGTCGAATATTTCGATCATAATAAGAACACGCACACATACATACAGTCATGGAAAAAATAATAGAAACGACAGGGCTGCTCACATTTGAGACCAAATATTTCGTTTCTGAGCAAATTTCATCCATGAAAACCAGTATACTTGGTTTCAGGATAACAATGCTCTATTTTAGATACCTTTTTAGACCTCTTTCATAAGAATTATAAACTGTGTATACTAATTTGTAGAAATACCAAGTTTTCAGTCTTGGAAAAAATAATAGAAACGCACTAGAATTTTGATATTATCTTGTGTCTTAAAGGTTGAAATCGAGTTATATAGGTATCATTTCATGAACTAGAGATAGAAGAAGACATTAAAAAACTTTTTTTTTTGGATCTCATTCTGCTTGTTGTTGTAATTTGTTTTAGAATGGGTCGTGGCGTACATTGTACTGTTATTGAAAGGAAACATATTCTGGATCCAAAAAATAAAGGCAACTCAATCTCACATATTGTTACAATTCCTAATATTTATAAAAAAAAATGTTTTCAGCGATTTACTATAAAGAAAACCACAAACACGCACAAAAAAGCTTGCATCATAGGGTAAATTCGACAACCTCCTTATCCGAAAATCAAAAAAAAAATCCCTTTCTGTCATCGGAAGTTCTAAAAAATCATTTAAATGCAACGGTCAGTAGTCGCACTATAAGAAACAGGCCGATTGATGACGGTTTCAAAAGCCATATAGCTCAAAAGGTACCATACCTTAGTAAAAAACACATGAGCAAACTGGAAAATTTCGCGCAGGTGCCTTTACTGTGTCCAAATTGAAAAAATGTGTTGCTGTCAGACGAAACTAAGATCAATTTGCTTGGATCTGATCGGGAACCACATGTTACACGTTTGAGTATGGAGATAGAAACATAATTTTGTAGGGATGCGTTTCTCATTCTGGTGTTGGTCCATTACATTGGATAAGGGAAAAAATGAGTGCCTCCCAGTATGTCAATATACTTGACAGTATAATGCTACCTTATGCTGAAAAGGAAATGCCGTTAAAGTGGGAGTTCCAGCAGGATAATGATCCAAAACATTATTTAAAGCTAGCCAAAAAATGGTTCCTTGACAGCAAAGTTCCCTTAATGGAATGGCCTTCACAGTCAATGGACCTTAATACCATAGAGCACCTTTGGGGGATCTTAAAGAAAAGGATTGGGAGCTAAAAGCCCCAAAATTAAGAATTATTGGAAGAAAAAAGTTAAATTCGAATGGTACTCCATTAATCCATGAATTTGTGCCAAACTGGTGGACTCCATGGGTCGTCGATATGTCGGAGTCACTAAAAATCGCGGTGCTACAACCAAATAGTAAAATTAAAGGTTAATCTTTATGCCTTTGTAACTTAAAAATTGTTTTTCTTAACTTTGGGCGTGCCGTTTCTATTATTTTTTCCAGGCCTAAAAAATTAAAAAAACTTTTTATACTATATTAAGTTTTTTTAAAAATATTATATTGGTTTATTTTGATACATTACTGGATAGGCTTTATGTAAAAATTATGAAACTTAAGAAAAAAAAATGTTCATTGAACAAAATTTAAAAAAATACGAAAAAAAAATGCCGTTTCTATTATTTTTTCCATGACTGTATGTATATTTTTATATGTTTATGTGTACGCTCATCTGTTTATTAAAATGATTACCAGCTGCTACAATTGCCAGGGAATAATGTGCATAATGTGCTTGGAAGCGATGTTGGCTTGTTATTCATATGGCCTATTTATAGCGCCGCCAAAGAGCTAATGATAAGCTCCACGTCAGAGAAATTTAAGGGGCTGATAACAGACGCACACTACCAAATACATTGCGAGACACAGAGAGGGTTAGAGTTAAAGGAAAGGGGAACAATTCTATAAACGAGTCTTTTTCGTTCTTGTTGTTGATTAGTTTCGGGTTGATTCAATATTGGCGTCTGTTATTACGAGTACTCGTATTTGAGTCTTTCTCAAGCATCCCATAAATCGAGCAATATAAACAACATATTTGTAAAAATATGATAAGATTGTTGCCTATACACAAATTTTAAAGCTGACTAAAGGCAAAAATAAAGTCAAGTTGTTGACATTACTGCATAAATAATATAGTATATGAATACCTGTTTGTATGTTTTAACGTTTGTGTGAAATACAAACATGTACACATACACATAAATAAATTCGTGCACATGGGTGTGCGTGCACATTGGCATCCAATTTTCTAAATGGCTTTGCTCTCACTGTATGCGGCGTCTCGCAGTCCATCGCTTTTGTCGGTTTTTTTCCTACACTTAACTTGTTTGCCACATAATTTCGTTGATTACTTACTCGAGCTCCACTCTATCTGTATGTATGTACATATACAGATGGCATCATATAGTGTTGGGAATGTATTATTACCAATTTGCCAAATTATCTAAACATCTGCAATTACGATCCAATAAAATCTACAAACAATCTCGTTAGGAATTCTGAAAGATAGAGTCCACATTAAAACAAGTTAACCAACACTGGACAGCTGCTTGCATTCAAAATGGCAGCGTCCTTAATGGCTGTCAACATTTGCAAACTTATGGGCTGCCAGAAGTCAACGTGGCGCATTTGTAATGGAACTTGCGAGTAGCACAACTACAGTGAGTCTTAACTGGGCATAAATAATTGCACGCGCAACACGGAAAAGACCCAGTTTAGGGTCGTAGCTCTATTTTTTTCGACGCTGGCCAACGTCATGTTAAGCTTACAGTATGTAAAGTAAGTGTTTTGACAATGAAATGAAGATGACATAATTTTAAATTTTATTACTTGCAAGCAAAGGAAGGGTATTTAATTTTCGATGTAATAAATCTAAATATGTACGTGTGTACTTTGTTCTTGGTCAAAACAATTACATGACATACTGTATATACGCATGCTTAAGCAATGCATACACATAAAAGCCACAACATACTCAGACACACATAAATATGTAAGTTATATTTGCATGTGTGCGTGTAATGTAATGTGCACTCACCTCCTTTGCGCTTTTCAATGCGTCTCATGTCCAGGCCCATGTCCATGTCCATTTCAATATCTGTGTCAAAGCCAAAGCTGCGATAGCCCTTTGCACTTAATGCATCTGCATAGCTTTGCATGCTGATGATTTCGCCCACACAAACACACACACACTCTCACCGGCTCTGCCTGTTTCTTTTCTCTTTTCAACTGATTTGAGCTTTTTTCTTTTTCTTTTAGTTTATTTTGTGCGTCTGCGACGTGCCTTGAACTTGATTCTAATTCTGGGTTGGCGGTGTCGTCACCTCTGTCTTTCTTCTGCGCTTTCACCTCCTTTTTTTCTCTCCACCAAGCAATTGCAATTTTTCTCAATTGCAAACGTTGCGTTTCCTATTGGTCAAATTAAGAAAATGTGCGTAGTATTAATTTACGTCCAATTGTTAATACAATACTTTCACACAAATACACAGTGAAACAGAAAAAAAAAAGGAAACACAACATATGAAACTCACACGACGCTTTGGTATGGTATAAAGAACGCAAAAACAAAAAACAATAACAATAATACTGCTTTGTAATATGCGAAATAAAATACGACACTTTGTCTCTGCCTCCTAGCGCTACAAATTTATTTTGCGACTGAGACTTCGTGACAGTCGAAACAGTTTTTCTGCTTTGCGCAGCGCAGAAATTTCAATGCGCCGGGCGTTGCCACCCTGCGTATAATGGTGCTGCCGCTGTGCGCAAAAAAGGTAATTACGAGCAGCTGTTTGCTGTGCGCTTGTGACGTATCAAATGCAAAAGCAAGAGCAATAATTATACAGGTGAGCAGCGTATGAATCACATGCAAGAAAGTCTCAATGCTAATTAAAATACTGATGCCATGACGACCTTATCAGAAGTACACAATTCGATTGCCTCTTCAGCGGGCTGTTCAATCCAAACGGTAGACGATGTGGCAGCACTGTTTTATCCGTTAAAAGCACTTTTCTTTAGGTTTTGGCCGTTAAGAGACACAAGACTTAAAATCGGTAGGTTCAAGAAATTAGACAGCATTAAAAATTTTTAAAAATACGAATCGTAAAGGTACCAAATTCACAAAAAATTGTGGTATTTAAAGTTCCTGAAAATCGTAAATATCAACACTGATTCAAAGCTGAACATTTTGTATTAAGTAAAACAATTTCCTGTTTTTTGTAATGTAGTTTATTTTTTTTTTTAATATTTTTGTGGCTTCTTTTTTTTTTTTTTTAATGTAATGCATAAAAATTGTGGTGTTGTTTAAAATTAAACCAATAAACATTTGACTTTATTAGTTTAATACAAATAATTTCCCTTTTTTACGACAAATATTTTTTCAGTTTTTACTTTAAGTTTTTGGTTTCTTTCAGATTTTAAATTGCAAAATGTAAACTACATTTGTTGCAGTTTAGTTACATGTATTTTGTAATTATCATTTGCTCATTTGCTTTTCAGTTTGTATGTATATAAGGGAACGCAAAAAATCTCTAAACAAGTATATAGTTCTGTTTGATTTTTTGATTTCGTTATTTTGTCTTTGTTTGTCGTTTGTTTCTTGTTTGGAACGGCTTTATTGAACTTTTTGTTGTTGTTGTTGTTTGGTTTTTGTGTTGCATATAAGTACATTTGTTTTCTTTTGTTTTTCTTTTTTTGTTTTTGTTGCATTAAAAACATTAATTCTTTGGCAGGCATTGCATTTCGTAGTTTTGTAAAAGTTTCGTAAGACGATTGAAACCAAATCAAAAACGAAATTATAGTTAAATAATCAAAACAATTATTTACGTTTCATTAGATTTCATTTTGATTTTTGTTCTGCTTTTGTTTTAGATTTGATTTGTTTGTTTTGTTTTTCATTCATATATTAAATACACATCAATATTTTGGTAGTTTAAAAATTATGTTTTTTTCTGTGTTTTTGTTTTTGTTACTTTTTTTTTTTATTTTGTGCTAAATTACATTTTAAAAATATGCTTAATATGTTTGTTTTGTTTTGTTTTTGGTTTTTGCTTTTGGTTTTAAGTCAAAGACACGAAAGTGAAAGAGGTTTTTGTTTTTGGTTTACGTCTGCTTACTTAAATTATTATTTTCATTAATTAATTGTGTTATCGTTTAGTGTAATTAATTTTCCATGCGCTTAATTTTAAAACATCAAGATTTTGCTCAAAAGTTTCTTTATTTTTGTTTTCTTTAATTAATATTTTTTTCATGCGTTTGTTTTTCCGAATTAGATTTTAAATATCGAAATATATGCATATATATATATAATATATATATATATATAATACATTTTTTTTGTTTCGCTAATCTTTGTTTGTTTTTGGTTTTTGTTTGTTGTTATTGTGTTTAAATTTTTATGTTGCTTAAAAAACACCGAAAGCTTAAAATTTAGAGATTTTCCTAAAGTGTAAATTTTTTACAATATTTTCTGTTTTCATTTTCAATTTGTTTGTTGTTTTGCTGTTCTCGTTATCTGGCTGTGCTTCCTGTGGTGTTGTTGTTGTGTGTTTCTTATTAATTTTGTTATGTATTATATTTGCTCGAATTTGATTTTCTAGTTCTTTGGCTGCCCAAAAACAAAACGGCCATAACTAAGTGTGCTAATTGGAACCAAAAGATCTAAAAACAGATTTAACATTCTCGTTCTAATTCGCCTTCCAATTTCCTGCTCCTCCTGCTTTCTCCTCCAATACCTGGTCCAAAAAATGAAAACACTTCTCTCAGTGTTCAATCTATCCACCCGACACTGCTCCAATCTATATCTGGTTCAATAAATACATAAGTTGTAGATTAAGGAAAAAACTGTATCACATTTTCAATTACGTCTTTGTTCTTAGCACCTTCATAACAAACGCTGGCAACGTGCTTCCCATATTCAATCACCATCTCTTCTACCACTTCCCACTTCCCACTTCCCAATTCCACAATCTCATTTCACATCGGATTGATGCATAAACAACGTCCAACTATTTACAGACATTTTGTGTGTGGCATTTTATGTGCATTTCTCAATTCGAATCCCATTTTCCCCACTTTCGCTTACACTTACCTACCATACAGTTGGAAAAAAATTGCGCTTCGGATTTTATCACAAAAATAATTACAACTCTGTGCAAAATGCACAATATAGAGACATTTCCTATACCTTCTATATTTCTCTCTCTATTCCCAGACTCAATCTACTCACTAACTCTCTACCTATCTCTCTCGCTCTCGCTCTCACTCTCACTCTCGCTCTCTAAATCTCCAACTCTTTCATTTTCTGCATATAAAAGTATCAGCAGCTTTGGCTTAAACTATCATTGCTTCTAAGTCATTCAATCTAAATCTAAACCACGCAATTCGTTCCTTTTGGTTCCATTAATTTTTCTTGTTACATTTCTAAATACTTTGCATACTTATCGGTCAAACATTCCCTCAACTTTCGTTCTCACTCGCATTCTGCTAACAAAACGGTTCTGAAAACTTATGGAAATTGTGCTGAAAATAAAACATTTTGTCTGTTATCATAACCCTGACCAAAGTAAATAATTTCAGAAGGAATATGTGTTAAGGATTTGTTCAAAATTCCACTTTCGATAGCAATTTTGATCCTTTAACAGGCTGTGTTTTTGTGTCAGTTAAGTAAAAGTTCGAGTTACAGGGCGAACAAAAATTATAATTGTATTATTTAGTTAGTTTTTTTTTTTTGTAGAGATTATTACTATGGTATTGTTTGGATATTTGTTGGGAATGGGAATAGTTATCATTCTGCACTTATGTAACTCAGTTGTATTTATCATTTTGTTCAAAAATCAGTCTCTATTGCCTTTGTTCTATTTATGCATGTCTATCAAATTATGAATTTGTTAGCATTTTCATTTTTGAAATTCCATTTTAGTTTTTGTTGTTGCTATTACTCATGTTGTATGGTTTTCAGTAAAAAGTTCTTTGTATTTCGTATTTAATTCCATTGTTGGTATTTTTTTTTTTGTATTTTTTTGTTTGTTTTTAAATTATTTTTGGTATTTTTAGTTTTTTTTGGTTTTTTGGTTTGTATGTATGTTATACACCTTAGAAAAATATCACATTCTTACTTCGTTCGTTCGAGAGACATTTTAATGTGGTTACATTTTGTGGTTTTGTTTTGTTTTGTCATCTTTGGTTTTGCTATTTCGTTTTGTATGTTATTCTTCATTTCTTCTATTTGTTTTGTTTTGTTTTGTTCTTTTTCTTTTAACTTCTATTTACAGTACGTTTCTATTTAAGACGCTTGCTTTGCTTTGCTGCACGACTAAAATATATAAAATTTAAAAAATATTTGATTGAGGTCATTTCAGAATTATTGCTAGTTCTTCATTTTGCATGTGTTCTTCATTCATTCCTTTATTCCTTGCTTTGCATTCTCTTTATCTTGCTCTGCTTTCGTTCCCATCACTTCAATTGTCTCAGCTCTACTCATTCTTGACTTGCATTCTGTTTTTATTCCGATTTATTTTATTTTTTTTTTATTATACATTTAAACATTTGAATTTCATCTAAAATTGTATTTTTTAATTTATCATTTTTACTTCGTATATTTTTGTAGACACCGAATTGTTTACGAGTAGTATAAAAAAATTTCGAAACATTTGCTGTCTCACTTACACTTACACACTTACAGTATGCACATGTGTGTATGTGTGCGTATATAGATGTACCTTACTACATATATATGTATGTATGTAAAACTCTATAAATATTTAAGAGACACGACAGTTAAAGTGTAGAGCTTAGGTGAGAGACTTTGAGAGAGAAGGAGAAAAAAAATACAGTTATCATTTCGTTTTCTTCCATTTTGGTTTTTTTTCTTTTAGCTCACAACATCAACAATGAAATAGTTTAATTTATTTTGCTCTTTTTTTTTTAATATTGTATGTTTTTAATTTTTGTGTTTGTATTTTCTGTAAAAATCTCAAAAAGACGCCTAACACCGAAAAATATATTGCATGTACTACATTTTATGTTTATTATGCTTAGTTTTCGCATTTTCTGTTTGTTTGTTGTTAGACAGTTTATATAATATGTACATGAGTTAGTTGCTGTTAACAATTGAAAATTTCCCTTAACATATTAAAAAAAAAACATGAGAACAAAAATAACTGAACAATTTGACTTAAAATCACATCTACGACCATAGAGAGAATATCTATAAACATTTGACATTATTTATTTGATTAATTCTTTTAAAAATGCTTCTTTCGTTTTTTTTTTTTTGTTTTTTAACTTTATTCAAGTGAAACCTCGAAATTGTCTTAATTTCATGAAAACGTAGTTTTGTTATGTTTCTTTTGCTTTTTTTGTTTGTCATCTTTGAAAAGTTGCCGACACGTCCATAGTGTTCGCTGTAGTTGCTATTTGTAAAGTAAGTTTAGTTTTTGGATCCAGATATGATCCCGAATCCCGAAACCTGTCTGTCTGATCCATAGTATCTAGGCATCACATCTAAACTCATTTCCCAGCGCTGAAATCGAAAACTATGGAACGTGTCTTATAACTTCATACATACATATGTATGTATGTATGTATATCGTATCGTGTTGTTGATGCTTGTGGGGGGAATACCTTTGGGTTTTCATTATTTGTTTGCTTTGTTGGGTTCTTTTCGTTAGTTACTCAAATGAACAACATTCATAATTTGTTTCAAAATATGCTATGTATATATATATATAATATATATATATGTATATATATGTTGTATATCTATATATATATATAGACACCGAAAACCACATGTACATTTATGTATCTGTATATAGATATATTCTATGTATAATATTTTTTGTATTTTTCACAATTTATTTATTTTTTTGTCTTAATTTTCCGAGTGTTTCTGTGTGAAAGTGTGTTTGAGTATTTGGTAAACTCTATGTATATATAAATAAATATGGTTTAAAAATGCATTAATCCTAATGCCAAAAGTTTCGTTGTTGGATTTTGTAATATTTTTGTTACACGTATTTCCTGCATTTTGTCTATGCCTTGTTTTGCGTTTTTACTTAGAAAAAAAACAAAAAAAAAAAACCACATACATATATTATGTAAATATATATATGGTAAATTTGTTATATACACATATTTAAGTATTTATATATTTATATATGTATGCATGTATGTATGTATGTATATATATATGAAATAAGAGTCTTGAATCCCTCCAATTGGTTGTTTTTCATTTTTTTTTTTTCATAGTTTTGCATGATTTACAAATGAATATTTTGCTTCACATTCTTCTATCCTCCCTCTAAGTACTACCCACGTTTTGTAGATTTAAAAAATGGTTTAATTTTATAAATGTTTGTTATGTTTTCATGCTATTTATGATCATAGGTTTTTATAATTTATCAACATTTATGTGGTAATTGAATTCCATTAGCTTAGCAGTTGCACACATCGAATGGGAAAAGATTACTTAAAACTTTAATTGTTTTTCATTATTATTATAATTTTGTTAATATTGCTTTGTTGCTTACCTACGTTTAGTTAGTTTAAGTTGCCCTAAGCCAAAACGGAATCTTTTAGTTTATCCGTTTTTCGTTACCTTAACTTCCTAAATTCTTTTAAGGCGCATTTTTCACTACGAACATAAATAAATTACACATACTTTTAGGCGGATCCATAACTGTAGATGTTGCTCAGCTTTTCTGATGGATAAATACAAATACATATATAAATAATAAGAGAAAAACACAAAATCAAAATATTCAATGCAAAAAACTTTATTAATAAATACTATAAAATAATAATATTAAATATATAATAATTGTCACAAAATATTAAAGTTCACATACATAGCTCACAGCATGTTATTGTTGTTGTCGATAATTAAAATAATTACATATAACATTTGAATAATCTTTAAAAAAAAAGCAGCTTGAGCAAAGTAAAATTTGTAATTGTTATATTAATAATGAAAGATCGAAACATTTTGCAATTGTGATGTTCAAAAATAAACGAAATAATAATAAATTTGTATTTAATAAATATCTATGTATAATAATAGTAGTTAGGCAATTTGATAAATTTTGTTTCGCTCTGTGTTTTTTGTGCTTCGTAAAAAGGCAGTGTTGTTTTTTATAATGTTGCAGTAGCATTTGTGGTTGTTGGTTTAGTTGATATTTTTAAATACATACATAAATGAAACTAAATCCGAAATGTGCGGGAAGTATATTATAAAATCGAGTCAAAAAATATATATGTATGTATTATTCTTGATTAAAAAATATGAATTAATTAATAAAATAAGTATAATTAAAATATAATTCAAACTATAACATTTTCTAGAGGCCCTGATAATGTTTAATATATTAATCATAAATGTTCGATTTTAAAGGCAAAACTTTTAAGAATAAAAAAAAAAAAAATACTAAAAAAAATAGTTGTCTTTTTATCTGTTGTTGAAAAATATATAAAATGGTTAGCTAATATTAAAGAAAAAGTACAAATCTTGTTAAACTATCACAAAATTCTACTACAATTGAACACTATTTGCTGTTTGAGAAACAAATTAATCGGCAGAAATATTAAAGATAAAAAAAAAAAACATGAATAGTATAATATAACTTTATTTGCTTTGAGAGAGATGAGAGCTTAAAGTTAAGTGTTTATTGGGGGAAATCTCAAGCTAATCCTAACGCATCCTTATATACAATGCTGACCAAAGATCATATATCATATGAAAAAAAAAATAAAAATTGATTTCTAGATGGTTCTACTATTGCAACTGGATGGTAAATTATAATTATTTAGCTTCTATACGAGTACTATTTGTCATTCGATATTAGCTTAAGCTTCTTGACTGACTTTTTGCTGAGGGATTCGATCTATGAACGTCCTATGCATGTTGCGATGGCTCCTACTGGCAATTGCAAGTATTGTATGTATTATTTAACTTTTTAATTTAATTTTTTATTAAGTTTTTGATTTTCGTTTTTTTTTTTTTGTTAATTTTATCTATTGACCACTGTCAAGTTTTACTACTGTGGGCAAGTTTCTGTTTCTGTCTCGTGTTGCGGTATTTTCTTTGTTGCTTCGTCTTTAATATTTAGTTAAATTATGAGGTACTTTAAACTTTTTGGCACAGTGAAAGTTTTTCTTCAATTTACTTTTCCTTTACCACTTTTACTTAATGTGTGTGTGTTTGTTTTTGTTTTTGTTCTTCATCTTTTCTGCTTTACGATATATTAAATTGTTTTTTACGTTAATTTTCATTTTTATTTAGTTGTTTTTTTTTTTCTTTTTTGGTACGGCAAATATTTATTTGTTTTAAGTATTCGCTTTAAGGTTAAGGACATTTATAAGTATACAAAAAAAAAAAAAATATGGAAACGTTATTTTATATTTGTATGTATGTATATACTATCGCATAGATCTTTTAGTTTTTTATATTTTTGTTAAGTTTTTGCCTCTTGTTGTTGAAACTACATTTATAATTTAATTCGATGTTCTTGGTTCAAAGTTTGTTAGTTGGTTTTTTGTTTTTTGTTTTTGTTTTTTGTATTTGTTTTTGTTTTTGTTTTTGTTCTTGTCTCATGTGGCATGTGATTTGTGTGTGCGTTTTATTTGGTGGTAAATTGTTGCAACTTTGAGAAATGAGCAATAAAAAATGAAGCTGCTTCAGACGTATCAAAATCAGAAGTCTTTAAGTTTTATTGTTTAAATTGCACGTTTCGTTACTTGCGGCACTTTGAGCGAAGCTTTTAAGCTCACTTTGCGAGCTTTCGCAAGCTCACGAACACAACTGCATGTGCGTGTGTGTGTGTATCTGTGTCTTCTCTCTCAAAATGCCGCTTCAATTGCCTATTGTTTTTGTATTTGCGGTTAATTGTAATTGTATTAGCTTTGCTATTGTTTTTGTTTACATATTTTTTAAAAAAATTGTAAGTATTGTTATTAATTGTTATTATATTTTGTTGTTGCTGGAATCACAGTTAGTTTGTGTTGTTGTAGTTGTAATTGTAGTTGTAATAGTTGTAGTTTTGTTTTGTAAAAAAACGTATGCTTAATTATTTCTATTGTAATTAGTTATTGTTTTTCCTATTTGTTTGTATATATTTGTTTGTTTGTTTGTTTGTTTGTTTGTTTGTTTGTTGTTGTTATTGTTAATAATTAAACTATTGACGGTGGTTGCACATACATAAGTAAATATTATTATTTGTAACTCTAGCTTCTCCTCTCCTTCAATTCTTTAACCCCTGTATCCCCTGTGTTTCCCCCCCCCCCACATCGTTTACACCCCCCCTTAACTTTCCCCAAACCCCAAGTTCAAGTTGTTTGCCTCATTGTGTTTGCTTTGCTGATTTTTGATTTGATTTGATTTGATTTGTTTAAATAATAATAATAATAATAGTAATAATAATAATTAGTTATCTTTTGTATTGTTTTGTTGTCTGTTTGCTTTTAGCTAGCACATACGGTTAAAACATAGTTACAGTTAGTTACATAAGTATCTGTATGTATTGTACACAATGTAAGTTGGTTTAGTTAAGTTAACATTTGTCTCTTGCCTCTGTGGTTATTCCTATTTTTTGATTTTCGTTTCCCTTTTTTGTATGTATTGTGTAATTAGTTATTGCTATTAAAACGAATAGCAAAATCGTCTTATTGCATTCCTTGTCTCGCTCTGATTGGAACCTGCTTCTTCTTCTGCTTTGGCGCTGCCAACTTATTCCAATTGTCTTAGAAGCGAGCTGAACTATTTGTTGTTATGTACAATACATTCAACTATTTTGTTAGCTAATTGTCAGCATTTGCGTTTAACTAAATAAATGTTAAAGTATTTGTAATATTTGTGTTTATTCATCTATTGTGTAAACGGCAGATAACGGTACTTGGTGAACTCTTTATTAATTCTTCTTCTTTCAATAAAAAAGAATAGACTATTTAATATTGCAGTTTGTAGTTTGTTTGCTTGTCGCTTGCCTCGCAGCTGCCAGAACCAATGCAATTCAGAAAACCTTCACTTAACCATACAATAATTGCAAAAAAAAAGGATTTCTTCTACTAATTACAATAATATACTTTAGTTTCAAATCTTAAACACATTAATACCCGTGCTAATAGTTGCCAATGATTTTTTTTTTATGTTTTCTTTCAAATTCCATTTTTTTTTTTACAAATTAGTAAAATAAATGTGTTTTTTTTTAAACCCTGCACACACATTGCTCTATGGCTGGCACTGTGTGCTGACTGTACCTCAGCACCATCCGTCCCGCTCACACTTCAAAAAAAAAAAAGAAGGTTGTTGCTCACATTGTAAATCCTAATAATAAAGTTAGTAATAATAGATTTATACATAAATTTTCATATGTTTCCTGTAATTTATGCCTCTTGGGTGTGTTGCATTTTCCTCTTGTCGTGTCGTGTAGTGTAGATTATGTGTATGCGTGTGTGTGTGTGTGTGCGTGTGTGTATGTGTATGTGGTTATTTGAGGTTATGGGCTTATCTGCGTAGGAGCCGTCTCCTACGCGCCTCATCTCAGCGCGGCGCATTGTGAATGTGTGTGGTCAAATGCTTGGAGAGGTAGTCCGCCCTTGCGAAGCACTTGCCACACGACTCGCAGTGGTACGGCCGCTCACCGGTGTGGATCCTCAGATGGCGTGTCAGATCCGATTTGCCCCCAAAGGCCCGTCCGCAGAACAGACAGACGAACGGACGTTCTCCGGTGTGTTTACGCACATGCAACTTGAGGTTCTCCTTGGAGCGTACGCACTTGCCACAAAAGGGGCACGCGAAGCGCGACGTAGCGGGTCTGCGAAGAAATTAACATTTTAATAAAGTCACATTTTGGCATTTAAACGTATTCAATGGGTTCTTAAGAACAACTTTGGCTCGAATATATATATATTTTTTTAACATTTATTGAAGGGAAAAAAATTGTAATTGTGAATTTACAAGCAAAAAAACTATTTAAACTATAGTATTTACTTGTAACAATTTTATCCTTAACTTTCTAGAAGTTTGGAACTATTAAATACTCAAGTTATTTGACTTAAAGGGAAAAGAATCAGTGAAATATTTATAAGAACCTTTGAATATTCATAATTAATAACCTAAATGTTTCAATCTTTTTAAATTAAAAACTGAACTTGGTTCATTGAACTAATGGAATAAACTGCAGAGAACTTTTGCCATTTCTAAAAGTATTTGAAAGTATTCATCTAGTCCAACATATACAGAGGTGCCATAGAAGTCGCTTGAATTTCACTTTAATTTCATAAAAATGTTGGTGAAATTCAAGCGAAAGCAATTTCTGTGGCACCCCTGATAGAAAATGGAACTTGATTCATTGAACGAGTGCAATGAACTGCAAAGAACTAGTAAACCAAAGCTGTTCTATTTAGTGATGTAAAAAAACATCGGTGCATCGAGCATCGATGTTTTCTTAGCGATGTTTCTCGATGTTTTCCGATGTTTGTGTAGATGTCGATTTATCGATGTTGCATGGCGATGCATCGATGTTTTGCAAAACATCGATTGCCGCACTTTCAATACGCTCTTTTCGCCGCTCTAACAGTGAGTTTATAGTAATTTGAGCAGTGTTTGAAATGCCTAAGTGAATAAATTTATTAAAATTGGTCAGAGATACTATAGCTACAAGAAGGCTTACAAATGTCTTTTCAAAGTTCTCATCAAAAAGCCTTCTTGTAGTTTGTGTTTATACATTCAAGAAACTTTGAAACTTTTAAACTGATATGAAAGCATACGTTTTTAAGAGAAAATGAGCCTTATTAAACTAAGAAATTATATTTTTCTTTTAAAAATGGTATGGTTTTTTAAAAATTGGACATACATCGATGCATCGATGTTTCGACCCGATGCATCAACCAACATCGATGTTTCATTTTGAAAACATCGATGAGCATCGACATCGATGTTTCTACTCAAATTTACATCACTAGTTCTATTGAAGTTGATCTATGGAACCAGTGGAAGGAACCACAAGAAACTAGTTCACAAATTTGAAAATATTCTGTTCGAGTTGTTCCTAATTTTCATATTAGGCATTGAACCAGTTGTCTGAACCACTTACCGCTTGTCACGCTGTCGCTCGGCGGCATCGACCCGCAAGAAGTTGAGTATAGAAGCCTCCTGCGGATTGAGGCCGAGGAACTGCTCGTTGGGTATGCGCTCAGCGTTGATCAGCGAGGTGAGAGAGCTGAGGGAGCTGATGCCGCCACCGGATGTGTTGGCAGTGTTGGCGTTGCCGGCGGTGCCACTCGAGTTGCAACTGGCGGCAGCGGCAGCTGCCACAGCGGCTGCCGCAGCCGATGATGAACCTGCCGCAGCGCTGGTTATCGGCAGTGAGACGTGCCCCAGATGCGGTGGCAACTGTTGTTGCTGTGCCTGTTGCTGCGATTGCGATTGCTGCGACTGTTGCTGCTGCTGATGGTGATGATGATGGTGCTGTTGGTGTTGTTGTTGGTGTTGTTGTTGTTGGTGGTGTTGTTGGTGCTGATGGTGATGATGGTGATGATAGGAGGGATCCGTTTCCAAGTGGTGTGCGCTGTTCAACAGGCGTGACTGCAAAACAGACCGAAAATTAGCATGGATCAAGAAAAGCTTAAATGATTTAAGAAAATTATGGGATGAGGAGGAGGAGAAGGAGGATCTACTCACCCGCAAAACGGTAGGAGGAGGAGAAGGTGGTGGAGGAGGATCAGGAGGAGGAAGATGGGGATGAGGTGGTGGAGAAGGAGGAGGAAGTGAAGGAGGAGGAGGAGGAGGATCTACTCACCCGCAAAGGGGGAGGAGGAGGAGGAGGAGGATGAGGAGGAGGAGGAGCATCAGGAGGAGGGTCAGGAGGAGGAAGATGGGGATGAGGTGGAGGAGGAGGAGGTGGAGGAGGAGGAGGTGGAGGAGGAGGAGGTGGAGGAGGAGGAGGTGGAGGAGGAGGAGGAGGTATAGGAAGATCAGGAGGAGGAAGATGGGGATGAGGTAGTGGAGAAGGAGGAGGAGGGTCAGGAGGAGGAAGATGGGGAGGAGGAGGAGGAGGTGTAGGAGGTGGAGCAGGAGGAATAGGAGGATCTAGTCACCCGCAAAACGGTAGGAGGAGGAGAAGGTGGTGGAGGAGGATCAGGAGGAGGAAGATGGGGATGAGGTGGTGGAGAAGGAGGAGGAGGTGGAGGAGGAGGAGGTGGAGGAGGAGGAGGAGGAGGATCTACTCACCCGCAAAGGGGGAGGAGGAGGAGGAGGAGGATGAGGAGGAGAAGGAGCATCAGGAGGAGGGTCAGGAGGAGGAAGATGGGGATGAGGTGGAGGAGGAGGAGGTGGAGGAGGAGGAGGTGG
Source organism: Drosophila suboccidentalis (assembly GCA_037043435.1). Classification (NCBI taxonomy): domain Eukaryota; kingdom Metazoa; phylum Arthropoda; class Insecta; order Diptera; family Drosophilidae; genus Drosophila; species Drosophila suboccidentalis. The sequence goes on from JBAMBK010002436.1 coordinate 302,592, forward strand.
AGGAGGAGGAGGTGGAGGAGGAGGAGGAGGTATAGGAAGATCAGGAGGAGGAAGATGGGGATGAGGTAGTGGAGAAGGAGGAGGAGGGTCAGGAGGAGGAAGATGGGGAGGAGGAGGAGGAGGTGTAGGAGGTGGAGCAGGAGGAATAGGAGGATCTAGTCACCCGCAAAACGGTAGGAGGAGGAGAAGGTGGTGGAGGAGGATCAGGAGGAGGAAGATGGGGATGAGGTGGTGGAGAAGGAGGAGGAGGATGAGGAGGAGGATGAGGAGGAGGATGAAGATCAGGAGGAGCATCAGGAGGAGGGTCAGGAGGAGGAAGATGGGGATGAGATGGAGGAGGAGGAGGAGGAGGTGGAGCCGGGGGAATAGGAGGATCTAGTCACCCGCAAAACGGTAGGAGGAGGAGAAGGTGGTGGAGGAGGATCAGGAGGAGGAAGATGGGGATGAGGTGGTGGAGAAGGAGGAGGAGGTGTAGGATCTACTCACCCGCAAAGGGGGAGGAGGAGGAGGAGGAGGAGGATGAGGATGAAGATCAGGAGGAGCATCAGGAGGAGGGTCAGGAGGAGGAAGATGGGGATGAGGTGGAGGAGGAGGAGGAGGAGGTGGAGCAGGGGGAATAGGACGATCTACTCACCCGCTTGTTTGTACTATGTATGCCATCCGAGCTGCTAATATTCGGCTCCGTGGCGCTGGTGGAGGCCGATGCCGATGAGTTGTTGTCATTGTAGAGCATGGTGATGCCAGCGGAGTCGATGGTGTTGTCCTGTTCATGCTCCTCGCTGCCTGCGCCATCATTCTGCTGTCCTTGTCCTTGTCCCTGTCCGGTTGTGTCGTCGCCCTCGCGCTTCACATTGATGCGCAGATCCTCGCCCTCATCGGCGAGCATCGGCTCCTGCGAGCTGGTGACCACATCCTGCTCCAATTGTGCCGAGATTGCGGCTGCTGATGAGTTGAGACGAGCGCTGGTCACTCCGGCGATGCCAACTCCCACGCCAATGCTCTTCTTGCCGTGGAGTCGCTCGAGGGCGTGGTTGAGGCGATGCTTCTTGAAGCTCTTGAGATAGCGGAATTGCATGCCGCAGACGTCGCAGGTGAAGAGCTTGTCGGCGGGCAGACGAGCCCGATGGTTCTGCTCCTTGTGCTTGGCATAGGCGCTCCGATAGCGATAGGACTGACCGCACTGCTCGCAGATGAAGGGCTTCTCCTCGCCGGGGCCAATGTGGGGATGCTGCAGTGCAGCGTGCTGCTCCAATAGCCAGACATTCGGAAAATGCGCATTGCAGACGACACAACGTGTCTCCTCCTCAATCGGTTCGCTGAACAGCGAGGAGCACGTGTCCGATGGACTCTTTAGCATTTGGCTAAGCTGCTGGTGCTGGGCCAGCAGAGCGCCACCTGGTGGCGGTGTCGATGAGGTAGACGACGAGGAGCTCTTCTCCTTGCAGCTGGACGAGGTGTCCGTGCAACTGACCGGCGTGACAGCTCCGGACAGCAACAGTTGCGTGTACTGACGCAATCCGCTGGCATCCACAATGACACTTGCTCCTGCTCCTGCTCCTGTTACTGCTCCTGCTCCAGCTCCTGCTCCTGCTCCTGCCACTGCTCCTGGTGTGGCACGACGTCGCTGCTGGGCGAGCAACTGTTCGAGGGACTCCTTATAGAGCAGAGCACTGCTATTCGGTGTGACCACGGTGCGCTCGTTGGGCAGCTCCACAATGGTCACATCGTCGCTATCGTTGCCGTTGCCACTGCCACTGCCACTGCCCCTTCCACTGCCCATCTTCCCCTCCGACTGCGTCTGCGACTCCAGCTGCGATTCACTTGAGATCGTCGACGACGTCGCCATTTGTTGGGGCGATGGGGCGCCAACGGATTTGCTCGATTTTGTTGCTTGTTGAAAGAAATTTGTGGGCGTGGCATAGCGCAAATTGAAGGCGGCATGAGGCAGCTGTGGTTGTTGTTGCTGTTGTTGTTGTTGCTGTTGTGTCGTTTGTTGTTGTTGCTGTTGCTGCTGTGCTTTGTACTGTGCATCGCTGGAACGGTTCGTTGTGGACTGCTGTGGTGGCTGCGACTGCGACTGCGCCTGTTTGGCTGCTCCATAGCCACCAGTTGCACCACCCGCACCACCGGCCTGATAGTCCTTCGTCAACAGATCGCTGAGTGTTGTAAAACGGTGGGAAAAATCCTTCGGCGCACTCAACAATCCGCGAGTTCTGTAAGCAATTCCAAATTCATATTTATTGGTTTCCTTTGAAGATCTCTCATTTTTTTTGTACTTATCGAATTTAAATCTTTACTAAATAAATCCAATTTCTAAAGTACAAGCATGATTTTGATATTTTTTTTGGGTCCAATAGATTTTATGGTTCTTAATTAAACTTTTCTCATCCCATAATATAAATTTTTTACTCTTAAAATAAACAACTTTCCGAAAAAAACACATGAATAAAAACATAAATGGTTTTGCAGTCAAAATCTCTATTTTTAAAAACTTTTGCTTTTCGATACATTTTGTGGACTATGTGTAGCGACGTAAATCGAGACTGTGAATCGAGTTAAATATCGAAATGTCAAAATCGTCAAATAAAATGAATCGAGCTTTCGATATACATATCTCCAAATAATTCCAATATATCGAGTTTTCCCAATCAAATGTAAATACAAAATACATGCAAAATTGAGAGTAAATTTGGATTTGAAAAGTCGCTAGGTCGAAAATTGGAACAGCTTCAAAAATTCATAATTTTGCCAAAGTTGATCCAATTTCCAAGCGAAATGTCATTTTGGATCATGATTTGGGCTCTACATTTATTCTGCATACAAATTTGATGAATTTGCTTCAAGTAAATATTGAACTGAAGGGTTATTTTAACTCAATTAAATGAACTTTTTTTTTAAATATGATTTTCCTGCAGTTTAGATTAATTATGATAGTACAGTTGAATTAGATCGGTTTTATTAACTTCCGACTGGTCACTTTTAAAGTTCTCTTATTTGGTGTTCTCTCTCTGAACTTACCGCAATGCCTCCTCGGCTAGCCAGGTCTGGTGGTGCAGCAGGCTCAATATTCTGGACGGATCAATGTCGAAGAGGCTCAAGCCGAGCGGCGTGAAGGGAAATGCGAACGGTGTTGGACAACGACTGGCGGCCATGGCGCCCATCGGGGAGCCAAAGTTGCGCAAAAGCTGTGGAATCGAATCAAATCAAATCAGTTTGAAGCATGAATAACATTCGATATTTGTGTGGATATGGCAAATCATGCAGAAATCATTAATTTGCTTGGGGGGGCTCAGAGTCGAGGGAGTCGGTGACGGGGTAAGTAACATTTTCAAAGTTTCTTTTTTGTCTTTAATATTTGTTTATTTGCTGCTAGATTCTAAGGAGGCTACTTGCTGCATGGAGGGGCATGGCGTGTGTCTGGTGTGAGCTCTAAGTAGGGGGGTTAATTCAAGGTCACGAATGATAACAAAAGATAAGAGATAAGAGATCAGATATCAGATATCAGAGAGCATGCAGTGCGCTATTTACAGTCTCTAAGCACAAGCAATGTTTTTTTTTCATATCTATTTACAAAAATACAAAATAGTGTCCTTATATACTTAGTTCAGTTTTGATGCCCTATGAAGGAAACCGAGCAGTTTTACTTACGGTATGCGTTGCCAGCTTCTTGCGACTCTATATTGAGATTCTTCACTTACAATAAACTGCAGCAAAAAATTTAAGGGCGTCAACAGCACAGAGAATATAAAAGAAAACTTGAGCATAGAGAACAAATAGATTCCTACTAAATATCAAGCAGGCTTAGAAGAATAAAGAATTCTCTCCGAGTTGCCGCAAAGACTTTTCTTCCCAACAGCAGATACATCCAAATAACTTTTTGGAATCGAACCGATAAAATTTAGAATTTTGCAGATATTATTTCCTCATTCATTTGCCAATCGAGTTGTTATATGACATAATGACCAGGATAAAATATAAAAAATGATCTTAAGACTAATGTGATGAAAAATTAAAAAGCTTTTCGGTTTGACACATATTTTAACCCCCAGAGCAGCGATGGGCACGAAATCTGAATTCGGGTGCAGCCTCTAGCTCCCGGAGTCCATGTGTGCCCACCGCTGCCCTAGAGGGTAAAATTGTGATGCAATTCTGAGCCTTTTTTAATTTGCAGCATATTTGATTTGATAATTAAACTCTTGCTTTAATTAAAGAAGATTTTAACATCAAAAAATATGTGTGTTTTTTAATAATATCGACAAGACATCACTTTGGAAAAATATGTATAGAAAAAAATATTAATTTTCAATTTAATAAAACTATGTATTCTTCATTTTGTAATGATATTATAACAATAAGCTTAAGCTCAATTACAGACACAATTAACTTGTGGCAAGTAACTGAATGTGTTTGTAATAACTTTTAAGCATTTTGTCCTGAAATAAACTCAATGAAATTTGCATCAAGATCAATTAAAATTTGTAAAGCATTCTTTTTTATGCCCCAAAAAATAGGCTTTTAAAAATTATTGATTGACCGCATCTATTGAAAGATTTAACTTAAAATAACAAAAACTCGCACTGAATATTTTCAATAGTTTTATTTATATAGAATTTACTTTCCGTTCTTTTTCATCTTGTTTCGGTTTTTCAGTTTCATTCTTATCTCTTTTTTTTTTATTTTGTTTATTTGTTGTTAGTTTGTTTTTGTTTTTGTATTTGTATTGTTCTTTTTCATTTCTTATCATTGCATTCTCTTTTCTTTTGTTTCGTTTCGTTTGTTGTTGTTTGTTTGTCTCTTAGAAAGGGCTACACTGTCATCAACTAGAAATTGCGGTGTCTATGCATGTCTATATAGCTGGCTATATGCATTGACCATATATCTTATATCATCATCATTATCATCATCATCATCATCATTTTCATCGTCTTGTATTGTATGTGTTCTTTTCTTAAGGTTTACCGTGTTTACTTTACTCTGTCTCTAGCCTGTTTTTGTTGTTAAAGTTACTTTTTATTGTTGTTGTTGTTGTTGCTTTGCCCTTTTTTTGTTTTTAAATTTCAAGTTTATGTTTTACTTTTAGCTCGGGTTCAGCCTTGGTTTATCGTGTGCTATGAATATTGCGAGTACGATATTTGCAAACCAATTAATCTCTTTATTTTCCTTTATTGACTCTCTGTTGTGTGTGTGTGTGAGTGTGTGTGTGTGTGTGTGTGTGTGTGTGTGTGTATTTGTGTGTGTGTCTGTTAAGGTTTTCTTCATTCTTTTGCTTTTTTATAAACTATGATATGCCTTGCTTTGCTTAAATATTTTGTTTATCAACTTTTTAGCTTTTCATTTAATAATTTTATATAAATTTTCTTGGGGACTTTTGCCTAAAATATGTTTAATTTACCATTTTTTGTTGTTGTTGTTGTTGTTTGCTTGTGTGTGTACGTGTGTGTGTGTGTGTGTGTGTGTGTCAGTTATTGAAATATTCTCTGCTAAAATATTTGTATTGTTGCGTCTATTTGTTGGTGCCTGATATAAGCTGCTCTTCATTATTTATTCATTATTCATTAATCATTAATCATTATTCATTACGAGTACTCGTACTTGACTTGTATTCATTATTCAGCATTGGGTACAACTCGAAAATGAGTTGATTATAAGTGTTGCTCAGTGCTTTTAGTTGGTTTTCATTTGTTTTTGTTTTGTTTTATTTTTTATCTCACTTTTGGTTTTTTGGTGTTTGATTACGAAAAAAAATATATATGTATATATACATAGGTATATAATATATATGTGTGTATATACATATATATGTATATAGAGATTTTGTAACCTTCCCTTTAACTGTCTTCGATTTGGTTTTACGGTTTTTACTCATTAAATCAAGCTCAAGCTCTTCGTCTGGCGTAGTATATAAATATTTGCCAGCTGTAATCGATCGTCGATAAACGATAGTCGATAGTCGTTTTACAAAACTCACAAATTGATAAGTTTATACAGTGTTCAAATCGCTTTCGCTGCAATTTCGCCAATCTGCAATTGGCGAAATGACAATAAAATTGCGTTTTTTCCAGTAAAATGTTTTATGTTTGTATGTGTGTGTGTGTGTGAGTGTTAAAAATGAATGAAACATGATCTAGATAAATGATGTTCTTTATTTTTTTTTTTTGCTCGATATCGATTTATTTGCGAAAAAAATTATATATACTTCAAATATATGCGTATATATATATTTACTTAAATTGAGTGAAAAAAACTAAAGTTTATGAAATGGAACTTAAATTGCAATTAATTAATTAAAATTATTTAGCAAATTGTGAATTAAACTTAAGATTAATTTTTTTATTTTTTTTTGCTGAATAAATAAGTTATATAGTTGGTTGAACGCTTACAAAATAATATCAATAATACCTATGAATATATATATGTATATGTATGCATATTTTTATGAATGTATGTGTGTGTGTGTTTATAGTATAGATGTAAGTATGTGTGTGTATGTTATAATAAAAAAGACAAACACAACTTAACTTAAGAAATTATCAAATTGAATTTAGTCTCAGACTTAACTATGATTTTTTCATATAATATTTGTAATTTTAATTATTATTTTTTAATTAGTTTAGCTGCTGCTGTATGCGTGTGTGTGTGTGTGTGTGTGTGTGTGTGTGTGTAACTGCTCACTTATGTTTAAATAATTATTTATTGTATTTTAAATTGTTGCTCTTGCTGTCGTCTTGCTTTATAGTTAGTTAATCATAATTTATAAGTATGAATGTAAGTATGTCTATATTGTTAGGAACATATTGACGTAATTATAACGTATTGCAGCTATTTTGTTGTTTTTGTTGTTGTTGTTTTTGTTGTTGTTGTCTTGTTTTCTTGTCATTTACTTGCTTGTTTTTTTGTTTTTTTGTTATTTTGTTACGAACTCTCATCAACAGCTCAGAAGCATTTTTGAACTCGAATTGAAATCCGATTCAACATATATGTATGTACAAATACATATACATATGTATACTCGTCGATTTTAAGCTCAACCTCAAATCTATTACTATTAGCAAGTGAAGGCAGCCTCTTGATACGAAAGTTCCCAAAACAATGCCTATCCCTATTTTATCAACAAAATAATCATATTTATTCGAGAGCCTCAAAAATAAACTACCATAATATTCTGCTTCTTCTGAATGAGCTGCTTTTGAAGTCTATATAGTTTATATATATATAGTAAGTATGTGTGTATGTGTGTTTGTTTCATGTCATCAATCAAATCGAATTACAAAAAAAAAAAAAAATACATATGAAAAAACTATCTTGTTACTAAAAAACAAACAAAAATTAAGATGAGCCTCATAGGAAACTTATAATTTCAACCGTAGTTAACTAAAACTATTATTTAGCTAATTAATTAATTCGTATTATTATTACAATATTAATAATAATAATATTTTCGAGTGTCTGTTGAATTTGCTCAACTTTTGTCTGCATTTTAGTTAAATTTGATTTATTTATGTGTGTATGTATGTATGTATGTATGTTTTACTCTCTTTTTTTTTGGGATGTGGCAAAATTTGCTAAATTAAATTTAAGCGCAATGGAAATGAAACTTAATTAATGTTTTTATAAAACATATTTGTAATTGTAAAACACATAAAAACTAATTTATCAACTATTGTATGGTATGTAGGTGTGTGTGTGTGTGTGTGTGTGCCACAGCATAAATAATAACATTGCCTTTTAAACAAATTGAACTAAAGGACAACAAAGAGTTTACTTTTATTTAATTATTACTTTTTCATTTTCAGCAATTTAATTATGCTTCGTATTTTGGTTTTTTGGGGAAGGTTAAAAAAATTTGTCTTGTTTTCATTTTCATTTTCATTTTCATTTTTTTTTAGTTTTATTTTCTTGCTTGTTCAATAGTTTTGTTTGCTTTCTTAAATTTTATAAAGTATTTATTTTGTGTGTTTTTTTTTAGGAGTTTTTTGTTTTTTTGGTTTTAATATGTATTTGTATTTGTATTTCTTGTTGTTGTTATTGTTGTGGCTGTGAAAATATTTGAGCTCTATAAACTAATATATTTTGTCCATAATAATAATTATATTCTTCTGGTATTTTTTGTATTTTTTGTATTTTTTTTTGTTGGTAGTTGGTATTTTTTGTGTGGATATGCAAAACTACTTTGTTGTTGGTGTTTCTACTTTTTGTTGCTGTTGTTGTTTTTGTTGTTGTTGATTTGGTTGTGAGATTTGTTTTGTTTAATAACTAATGTCATTCATCTTCATTTGCTTTCTCGTTCTTATCGTTTGCTTAAGAATACAATTTTGTTTGCCTTGTTTTTGAGTTTTATTTGATTTTTAGAAACTTTACTTTAAATTACACCCCCTGCTCTCAACGGCCTACAAATGCTGTTTGTGTGTGTGTGTGTGTGTGTGTCTGTGTATATTTATGTATATTTAATTATATGTATATATATATATGTATATGATTCAATGCCTCCATTGCTCACTAAAAAAATAACTATCAAAAAAACTGCTGACTTCGGTTTTTCATTTTCATTTTCATTTTTTCCTTTTCTTTTCTTTTTTTGCTTTGCTTTATCTCTGCTTTTTTTTTTGCTTTTGCTTTTGCTTTTGTTTTTACATTTGTTTTCGCGTTTTTATAAAATATTACTTCAGTATGTATAATGTATATATGTATTGTATATATATAAGTTTATATATATATATATTTGTTTTTTTTTTTTGCTTTTGTTTTTCTTCTTTTTTTAAAGGGGAGTAGGCACTACAGTGTTGTTTTTTTTTTTTTTTTTCATTCTTTCCTTCTTTCATTCTGATACTTGTTTTTTTTTCATTTTGCTTGTCTTATGGATTACGTTTTTGTTATTTTTTTACCAAAAAATGTACGAATCGCCTTGCTTAAATTAAGCCTAAAAGCCTTATTTGTTGCTTTTCATTTTAAGTATATTTATTAACAACTCACTTCATTTTTTATACTTCAGCCTAAATATGTATGTGTGTCATTTGTGGAGCGAATGCCAAAAAAAAAGTGTTTTAGAAACTGCCAAGCATTAAGTTGATCAAATGTAAGTATTTCATATGTATCTCAAGCATCTGTAACTGTATCTGTATCTGTATCTGTATCTTTAAGTCGGTATCTTTGTATACAAGTGTTACAAGTAACTCAGTTTAGCGTATCAAAAGGTTCTTCTTTGTTGTTGTTGTTGCAGTATATATGTATATAGTTGGAAATGTACAATTACTCGTATGTGTTAGGCATTCAAAAATTGGTTCTATGTTGCATTCAGTTTTGCTTTTTTTTGTTTTTTGTTTGTTTTATTATTGGTAATTAAATAGTTTACATTGTTGTTGAAGTTGATATTGATATTTTTATATCCAGCATCGTCTAATCGATCTCAGATACATGCTAACTATTTATTTTCATATAGTATTTACAGGTATTTCCATTAAAATATGTATGTATATGTGAGTATGTGGTTCCATCTTTTATCTGCCAGTGTTGTTAAATGGAAAAACCAAGTTCTATGCTTTCGTCAAGTTATATGTACAGTTGTGTCTAGCGTGAAGCTCGCAATTTGGAACTGGTTCCAATTACTAAAGTAACGAGAGTCAACTACAGTGATATCAAAAAAAGAAAGGGTTCTATTTTTAATACAATATTGTATTACCGTTTGTCTCTATTTGTTTAGTTATTTTGTTTTTGTTTTTGTTTTTGTTTTTGTCTATTTACAGTTTGTCTCGAATTGTTAGCTTGGCACTCAAACATATATTTAGTTATAGGGTTCTCATTAATATTCCATAGTATATCATATTGTTTTTTTTTATGTTTTGTTTTGTTGTTACGCCGATGAAACCAATTTCTGTTTTTATTGCGTTTCACTGTTTAACTATTTATCGGTATATCTGTTATCGGTTTATCTGTTATCGGTTTAGCTGTTCACAGATTGTGTTAACGGTTTTACTTTGTTTCTTATCAGTTTATCGGCTGAGTTCCTACAAGTTTCGCTTATACAAAAGTAACGAACGAACTCAAAAAAGGCGTTTATATATTTTTTATATTTTGTTGTTGTTGTTGTTGTTGTTAAAGAAAAAGATTTGCACATTTGGAATAAACAAACAAACAATTGTATATTTAACTGCTAAGTACTCTGATGCCATTAAAAATGCATTAACAATTAGTTATAAATGTGAAAAATAAAAAACCAACACAGTTACAATATGAGGATATGAAAAACTGATTTCACATTTGTTGTTATGGTATGCTATGGTCGCTATAAGGTTGCCTCTTGTTCAACTTCTTGTACGTATTGTATTGTGTTGTCTGTTTCGTCTTAAATTATTTGTATTGTAGGTGATTATACTTGTTTTATTTTGTATGGTATGTGATCATGTAAATGAAGGCATTCTGTCAACAGGGTACATTTGTGTTATTTTCTTAAATTTCGCATACCCTTGCAGTTGTACTATCATTATCTTTGATATATACAAACAAAAAATCCATCTACATATTTGCCAAATTGATGGGATTATAAATTTAAAGAAATCGAAAAACTACAGATATCTTAGGAACAATCTATCGATAAATAACTGCAAGGGTATTCAGTCGTCGACTATGCCGACTATGTATCATAACTGTATTATGATATGCTACAGTGCAGTGTTGGGTAATTAACGCGAATTGTATTATCATGCGAACTAGTTCCAGTTAGTTGGCTTTTAAAGCTAGTCGGAGAACTAGTTTATTTGAACTATGTATGTGATATTGAATCAATTGATATGTGAATACGAATTTATACTGAATTCGCAGCTATTTATGTATGTAGGTTATGTTTATGTTCGGTTTATTGTCTTACAGAATTTGTCTATTGACCTGCTTGGAACTAGTTCGGTTCATCATCACATACACTGCACTCCTGAACTGCACATTTCCGAGATAATTAACGAATAAAAGAACGAATTAAAAAAAATAATAATATAGAATGAATTGGATTGGATTGGTTGTTGTTGTTGGTTTTTTAAATTACGCTACGACTGTAAAGAAGGCAATTGGTTGGGATTGAATTAGGTATTTAAAATAAGTATTTGTTTAACAGCTTTGTTTATATCATTTGCTTAGTATCATCAGGTTTGTTTTGAACTATTTCTTAATTTGTTTGCTTGCTTCTCCAATCTTCATCATGTTCTTCTTCTTCTTCTTATTATAGTTAAAAAATGTTGCATTAATAAATGAAAAAAGGTCTCGCATACTTGGAATTTTTATTTTTTGTATTTTTTTATTTTTTATTTTATTTGTTATGGTTTGATTGTGTAAATAAGTTGCTTGTATTATAAATAGGTATGCGGTTTCTTATTAGTTTTTTATCATTCTTGTTTCTTCATATTGTATTTCATCTATTTTTGTTGCTTGTCTTTTGTTGTTGTATAATTGAATTATGTAGTTGATTTGTTGTTGTTGTTGTTGTTGTTTAAAAAAATATGCATCAATTTAAAAAAATAGTTATAAATCTATGCATTTAAAAGCATTTTGCAGCCATCTGGTTGTTGTTGTTGTTGTTGTTTTATTTTAAATATTGGTACTATTGTTGTAGTTGTTGTTGTATATGTTTATTGTATATTTATATATAGACGTATATGTATATATGTATATAGATATATATGCATATATAAATATTGCTTGCAACTGCAACTTGTTGCAGTTGTCCTTGTTGTTGTTGTTGTTGTTGTTGTCTAGTTATATTGTATTGGAAGAATCTGTGTTTACCCTGAGCATTTTTCTGCTAGACGAAAGAAATCAAAAGAATTATACAAAACCAAAAGAAATGTAGAATTACTTTTTCTTGTTTTTTTTTTATAATTATTCACTATTATTTATATATTGTATGTATTGTTGCTGCTGCTCTTATTATTCAATGAAAACAATGTTTTAAATAAATTAGTGCCGAAAAAAGTTTTTGAAATATTTTTTTTTTTTTTTTCTTTTGCCGAAACTTGTATTTTTTTATTGAGTGTTTGGAGTTGGAGTTTTGAATTTGAATTTGAATTTGCTTTTGGATTTCATTTTGAATTTTGCGTGTAATTTTCAGTTATTTTTTCATATGATTTTTGGTTTTATCATAATTCACTTTGGATTTGTATTTATACCGAAATATTAATTGTTGTGTGCCAAAGCCTTGAGCTCAAATATATCGAAAGATATTTGTCGAAAAATTTGATCTCTCCCTCTCGTTGAATGCGGAGTCGAAACAAAAATTGTTAGGTTAAGTACGTATTACCAGTAATATGTTTTGTTTTGGGATAGTAATATGTATTTTATAGTATGTGTATGTGTATGCATAGTTATGGTATATAAGTATTTATATAAATTCGACTTGTATCTGCAAATCTAGCTTAAGTGTTTCTGTCCTGTTCGCGCTGGGCAACCCTGATTGGGCTGACATCCGGTTCCGGTTCCGGTTCCCTTTCGTTATGTCGCGTCTCTGTTCGCAATGGTTTTCCGCTTTTTATACTAGTTTATGGGTGTATTCAGGCCGATCTGATCTCACTTAGAATTGGATTCTAGGTGTCTTTCTTTTTTGTTTTACTGTACAAAGTTATCATTTATCGATTTATGTACTGTTTTTCATTGGGGGTATATACTATGTATGTATTTAGGGGTGATTGTGTGTGTGTGTGTGTGTGTGTGTTTGTGTAAGTTCATATGCATTGTTTTATATATATAGATTCATATATAAATAACTTGCTTTGCTTATTTCTGGTTACTCGAACTATATGTATGTATATGCCTATGCATGTATATATAGTATTTTTATTGTATGTACCATATATACATATACAAATATGTATATACTATATAACTTTCTATTACTTCTGTATATAGATAATTTAAATTCCTGTTTCCATTAAAATGCATTTTTGCAGTACGCCTAATGATATATGTACTTCTTCGTCTTCTTCTTCACACTTGTATGTGTAAGTCTGAAAGTGTATTTGTATTTGTATTTGTATCTGTGTGTAAACTGTTTTCTTATTCCTCACCGATTTCTGTTTTGTCTTTGTCATGTTATTGCCTCTATTGCTTGTGCTGCTAGTTTTGAAATAAGAAACAAACTAAAAGCATTTTAACTGAATTGAAGCCTGACTTACAAATTCTTAGCCTGCTTTGATGTACCGAGTATTCGTATGTTAAAGATTTCTAAACTTCCCTTGGAATATATTTACTTCTAATTTGGAGTTGGTTGGAGCTGATTTCGCTCTGTTCATTTACTGTTTTTGTGCTTTTTATCTGAAAAAACAATCGCTGAAATTTCCTTTAATAATTTTTTAATTTTTTTTTCAATTTAATATTTTTGTTTAAAGCGCTCTACATTTTTACTTATTTGTTTGCCTAAAAAGTGTTTTTGTTTTTCATTTTTGATAAAATTTTGACTAAAAATTTGTGTTAGCATGTTACACCTTAAGCAGTACTTTTTCTTTTGGCTTCTCATTATAAATAGATGAGTTTATACATATATGAAAAACCTGGCAACAATGGAACAAAAAACGTAATTATAAAACAAGCAAAAATGTTGAAATAAAATGAATGAAATAATGAATTCACTGCAGTTTTTCTGTTGTCTCTAATTTGTTATTGTATATTTAGCTATAAGTGAGTTTTTCGACCTCTCTTTTTCTCTCTTTTTCTTTTGTATTCGTTTGTTTTGTTGCTGTCGTCAAGGAACTTGTTGAAACGTTTTCAAATGGCGTCAATAAAAACAAAAATAAAATAATAATAATCAAAAAAAAAATAAATAAAATAAAAAACATAATCGTTGAACATAATGCCCACGGTGCGGGGCGGGCACGCTCGCGGGGAACCAAAAAAAGGAACTTTTGATCACAACTTAAAGGCTACAAAAACTCATGCTCCAACTTAGGCACTACACTTACAAAAATTAAGCATACGCAAATATATAAAAATTAATTATAAAGAACATTATGATAAATGTATGCGTGTGTGTGTGTGTGTGTGTGTGTGTATGAAGTGAACGATTTGACACAATGAATTTTGAATGATATGTGAAAAAAATGGAATGATCGGAATGATTGATATGGACAAATAATTCGATAATAATAATAATAATAATAAGAATAACCCAAAACGTCATTTAAAATTAGCTTTTTGCTTCAAATATATTTTTTAAAATTTTGTTTTTATTTTTGTTTTCGTTTTCTTTTTTTTTTTTTAGTTTGTTTTGTTGTTGTTGTTGTTGTTGTGTTTGTGTTGTTGTCACAATAATTTGGTTAAAATTTACTTTTTCTCATATAGCTGACAAATTCATTGTGTGTATGTGTGTGGCTGTTATATATGTTTGTATGTATGTAAGTGTGTATTTCCATCGAACATAGTTATAATATTGATTTGGATATACGCGTACATTCAGAACAGAAATATGAAATAAGAAACTTAAGCTTGTTGCCATGTTTGAAATATTTTCATTTTCTTTTTGCTGTTTTTGCGCTAAAGCTAAATAAATTTCATATAAGTTGGTACAATAAGTGTTATATAATCATAATAATAACATTTGCTTACACATTAAATTAGAGATATGACAAAAAAATATTTAATAAGTATATATAATATATATAATATAAACAAAAACATTCAATAATTAATTATTTCTGTTTTCTTGTTGTTTTGTTTTTTTGTTTCGTAGAGACACAGAACTTAAAAACATTTAATTGTTGTTGGTTTGTCAGTGCAGTCGAAATAATCAAATCAAAATTAGTTATTACATTTTTCAATAATAATGATAATATTTCAAAAAAAAACATACAATATTTTATTTTAATTGCGTGGTCGAAATGCGCTGGCTTCTTCCCATTCCCATTCCCATTCCCATTCCAAATCGTGTTCGTTGGCCGAAACTGGCAGCAACCCGTCTAAAATTCTTCTACCTTTTGCTTTTGCTTTGCTTGGAATGTTTTTCTCTCACATTTGACGCGGCTGTCGCCTGGGCGCATTTTGGCTTCTACAAAATTAATATTTAAAAAAAAGCAAAAAACGATCTATTCTTTTTTTGTTCCTATAATAAATTTTCGTTTTAGCCGAAGCTGGAGAAGCGAACGTTTTTTATTTAGCTTTGCTTGTTTTTGTTTTTGTTTTTGGTTACGTTTAATTATTATTAATTATTAATTTAATTAATTATTGAGTAGTATTTTTGTTTGTTTTAATAATTTTGTTTCTAAAAGGCCGAAAATCACAATTTTGGTTTTATTTTGTTCCTAAACGTTAAATTTTGTTTGCATTCCTCATATTATTTATTTTATAATATTAATGATTATGTTTATGTGTATTATAATTAGTTTAAATATTTATGTTTTATGCAAAACTTGTTTTTTTTTATGTATTTGCAAATATTCTTAACATCACAATGTCGAATTGATGCCTGTTGGGTTTATCATTTTCCTTGTTTTCACTTTCACTTTCACTTCCTGTGTCTTGTCTCGTCTTGTTTTTCTCTAATACTGCGCTCCCTGCGAGAAAAAAAGCCAACAACAAAATTTCAATGGCGCCAGCTTTTCGTTTTCCATTTTGTTATTGCCAACGTTATCAACGTTATCAAAATGCAAATCGAAATTCTCTCTTCACTACATTTCTTTCATTTATCTTGACTTTATTTTGTTTTTTTTTTTTGGTTTTTAATGCTATCACAGCCAAATTGTTTAATCCAAAGTTTTTATTTATTTTTTGTGTTTTCTTTTCTTTTTTTTTTTTTTGTTTGCCGAAAAAGTTTTGCGTTTTTTTTTTTTGTTCTTTTGTTTTGGTTTAAAATTTAGAATTTTGAATTTTGTCTAGCGTGCGTTTTGTTTAAGTTTTTAGTTTTTAAATGTGCGCATTTTGTTGTTGCTTTTACCTGTTGTTAACAATGTCAGATCGGAAATCTAAGCCGATCCCAAAATAATGCCCACGGCCGCCTCACGTCTTCTATATAGTCTGGCCAGAGCCCCAAATGTGCGTGCATACTTTATACTTTATACTTTATAATATAATTTGTTTCTTGTTATAATTTTGAGATCGATTTGTATATCTTTGTTTTTTGTTTTGTTTTTTTTTGTATTTTGTTTTGTTTTTTTTGCTTTGTTGTTGTGTGTCGCTTTCAATATACACAGGCTCTGGGGCTATATTAAAAGTTTCGGATGAATTGTGTAGCAGGTTTGCTCGAGGAAATCGATCAGCGATCGGCGACATTTCGACCACGTCGTGTGTTGCCAAATAATAATTCATATTCATAGCAATGAGGATTAATATATAATAACACAAAAAAAAAAAAAAAAAACTATTTTCTTTTGCTTAAGAACTAGCAATGTTTTTTTATCCTTGCAAATGTTTAGCCAAAGTTTGTAATTCTTTTCTTTTTTCATATTACAAAACTCAAAACTACAAAAAAAAATATATGTATAGATATATATATACATATTCATATGTATGATTATATGTTTAACTGATTCTCATTGTTATTGTTGCTGTTCAAAGCAAAGTAAACTGGGTCTTAAACCTTTGACGGCATTTAACGGCCAGTGGCCCCAAAAAGTAGGCAACAAAATCTTGCAAACAAAGCGAACGTAGATCTGTCGATGCACATGTGCGTGTACGTGTGTGTCTGTGTGCATGTGTGTATGTGTGGGGAAGGGCAGTATTCGCTTGACTGCGCGCAAAAGCTGTCTGCTATTGCCAGGCTAAACTAGATCAATTTCATACGTACATATGTATGTATCTCTGCAAATGTTTCGAAAATGTTCGGTAATAACACAAATCATATAAAGAATGGAAAAAAAAACTTTGAAAATTAATTGAAATACTTTAATAAATTTCAAACGTTGAGAAAATAAGAGATCTCGTTAGGGTTAAGGTGCGTATAGCTAATGATATTAAGATCTAGGCAAAGTTAGCATGAATTCTGTCGAAGTTTCCTACACGTGCTGCATTTATAGTTTTATCTTTTGGGCTTGTGTCTACTAATTTTTAGTTATTTTTTTTCACTGCTCATACTATAAGTTGATATATATATGTATATATATATATATATATATATATAAATGTTATTGTGTATCGTATGTATATATATATATAGTTAAGATCACAGATATTCTATGTAATTCTGCTGCTGTGCATAATTCACGCGTATGTCTGTATTCCATTATCTGAATTCGAATTTAGCTGTTTGTGTTTTTTCACATTAGATGTCACTTCATTTTCTTCTACTTCACGTTCTATACATTTTATATACGTATATATAAATGTTGTATATAGATATATGTATATATTGTATGTATATATGCACTGTATATTAGGTTGTAAATTTATGTATATGTGGCTAAAAATTAGTTATGTTTTGTTTTGCATACATATATACAATTACTTATATACACATGTATATATGTATATAGAGTGTCTGTGTGTGTGTGTGTCTGGGTTAATTTGAATATTTAATTTATAATTTATGCGTCTTCAGATTGAGCCCCCAACTCATGGGTTAACAATTGCTACAGTTCTATCAAAATGTTGGGCAAGTTGTCTCTATTAGTACATAGTATCGCATTAGGTACTAGTTCAATTTATATATGTATATATGTACCTGGATAGGGGCTAATATAAGCCTAAGAAGCCGCTCTTCTAACTGTGTTGTGGTGGTGTGTGTGTGTGTGTGTGGATATGTATGTGGTTTTTATACGTTCGAGTTCCTTTGCGTTATTATTTTTTTCTAGCCAGGAGTTTATTATGAAAACCGCACAAAAGTATGCTATAAATTTTGTCAACAGTTCACTTTGCTTTGCTAATACATATTTTTATAATAATATGCATATGCATATGTATATGTATATGTATACATATATAAGTGTGTATGTATGTTTGTATGTATGTAGTACATATTCACGTACCTATGTATGCAGATCTTTTACTTTTAAACTAACTTTAGTTGGTTTTTGTTTTTGTTTTATTTTCTCTTTTCTTTTCTCTTTATTATCATCTCGGTAATATCTCTCGCCATCAACATCATGATGTTCATCATGATAATCATTACTTAAAAAGTTACATCACGTGTTCACTGTTCTTTTTCTATATCATATCATCTATATATCGTATGCATATATATATATTTATATATAAATGTATATATGTATATCATTATAATTTAGTATAATTGTTTACTTTACCATCGCTTTTCTGTTCACTTTTTGCATATTTTTTTTTTTTTATATCATTTTTCATTTATGTATATATGTCTTACGTTCTCTTATGCATGCATATACATATGCATATATTTATATAAATATTTTACATTCGATATATGCATATGTATAACAATTTTAATTAGATTCCTGCTACAACTTTCACGCTGCACTTGTTCACTAAAATATTTTATAGAAAAAAAAAAAGTTGTGTATATGATCAACGCTTAAACTTTTGCTTGGGTTTCACTTTCGCACTAAAATTAGAATTAAACATATTTTGTTTTGCTTTCTTTTGCATTTGCTTCTGCTTCTTCTTTCTCTTCGCATTTGATATTTAATTTAATAATAGAGACAAAAAAGTGTTTGTGTGTGTGTTTGTGAATTGCATAAAAAAAATATTATCATTCTTGGTATAAATTTCAACAATTTGACATTTGTTGCTATACATATATCGCGTTTATGTATTCTATGTATGTACATACATACATATGTATATGCTTGTATTCTCACTTTTTATATGCTTGTGTGTGTGTGTGTGTGTGTGTGTATTGTTGTCTCTTTCCTACGCTCTACGCTTCAGTTAAAAAGAGCAAATTCTATTTGCTGTTTTGTGTGGGTTTTTTGCCTCGTTTTTAGTTATTTGTATAATTAATAAAATATATACATATTGTGTTGGTGTCTGTTTGTCTGTGTGTCTGTGAGTGTGTGAGTGTGAGTGTGTCTGTGTTTTTGTTTTTGTTTTGTCTCTAAGCTTTGCGCTTTTCGCTTAAGTAAGTCAAAAATTGTTGCTGTTTCTGTGTCATTTTTAACTGCAGCTGTTGATGTTGTTGTTGCTGTTGCTGTTGTTGATGTTGTTGTCTCCTTCACATCAATTATAGTTATAGTTGTTGTTGCTGCTGCTGCTGCTGTTGTTGTTGGTGTTGTTGTTGTTGTTGTTATTGTTGTTATTATTATAATAGTAATAGTAATAATAATAATAATTTAATAACAAACTAAAATCGTTTCACTATTGCGGTAGCTCATCCTTTGTATCGACCGGGCTGGGTGACAAAAACTTTCGTACATATTTGGGAAAATGCGTTTTCTCGTGCGCCTTGAGGATCGTCGAGCGCGAGAAAGTCTTGCCGCACATGTGGCATCTGAAGGGACGTTCACCTGCAACGCCCCATGCGCAATGAGCACGGAGGGATTTGCAATATATGAGAGATATGTGCATACACTTTCAAAAATATCTGTGTGTGTGTTCTATATTTATGTGCGAATGTGTGAGTGTGTGAGTGAGTGAGTGAGTGAGTGAGTGTGTTGCTTCCCCAAAAAATCCTGTACAAATTCAATTAAAACCTATTAAGTCCATCCAAGAAACTTTTAGTTGGATTAAGATAGAGATTCGAATATGAAAGTTTCCCTTTTATGATGTATACTATATTTAAATAAAAGCTCAGCTTTATCTAGTAACTCTTCAATTTGAAAGTGAGCTTCGAAAACTTAGCTTATGCGCCAGATAAAACCTATACTATATAAGACTTTTATAAATGATTAATTTATATATAATCGAAAACAGTTACTAAAGCTTTAGGGCCGTTTTTTCAATGTCCCAATAAAGTGAAACATAGTTATAGTTCGCATAGAATTATAAGTCAAATTATATGTTCAATAGGAAATTTCAGAATTTCAAAATTTTCAAATTGTGGCAACGCTTTACTTGGAAACTGCTTTGAAACAGTGAATTTTTGGGTGACAGTTCAAAAAATATATTATTATTTACAAAATGAACAGAGAGCGTTGTTCAAACTTTACATCCGATTAAAAAGCCACCCAGAGTGTATTAGAGAACAAGAAGGATGGAATCACTTGGACGAAACGCCGCGGCGTTTAACGAACCGTTTGGGGCCCTAAATGCCAAATATGGACTGAAAAGAAAAAGTAGGACCGAGCTTGCAGAGGAGAAGCAAAACATATTCCGGATAGCGTCCACAATCGAGGACATTTGTACGACATTTGTACATAATGGCTGTTGTCTTTGTAGTGCGAAATCTTTTAATAAATGATGTATCATCCAAGTCCTCTAAAAAGTTGGGTTTGGTGTTACTCTTTTGTTATACTCGTACGTAGTACTCATATCTTCATCAGAATCATCCATCATCATCATTTTGTTATTTTTGTTTAGTGTCAAACTGCTTAACTGCTTTCTCAACTGCTTTTATTATCAGACACATCTGGCCAATATGTCAGTTGAAGCACCCAATAAGAGCTTATAAGTATATCACATTGACTACTTGGTTATTGAAAAAACGAAATTGCCTCTGTTTGACAGGTTGTCTAACATATTGTGTTTATTATTAGTAATCCCTGATTATTACATTGAAAATACGGCCCTTAGAGATTTAATAAAAAGATTGTAGAATATTTTAAATCAAATGCTTTTATTCTAAAAAGATTTAGATCAGCGGTGGGCACGCAATGGCTCCGGGAGCCAGCGCCTGCTCCCCAATTCAAATTTCGTGCCCACCGCTGATATAGATTTTAAAATATATGTATAATTTACATTAATTTACTTTCTTTTAAGTCTATTTCTCTTTTGTCTGTCAAATTCGGACCCGCTGTTTTTGAGTGTGGATATGTCATGGATAATAAATGAGTGTGAGTGTGAGTGTGTGTGTGTGTATATAGTGTAATTGATCCAGTTTGGGGATCGGATAGAAGGTAGATAGAAGGTAGGTAGAATAGAAATAGGCAACTTACCCGTGTGCACGCGACAATGATCTTTCATGTGGTGGCGCAGCTTAAACGCTTTGCCACAAAACTCACATTTAAATGGTCGATCACCTGTATGTACCGACAAATGCGTGATCAGTGATGTAACATCGGGAAAACTTTTAGCACAGAACTTACACATGACAACACTATTCGGATCACTTGACGCGCCGAGCAACGAGGCGGCCGACGAGCCGGACTGCGCCGCTGCCGACGCTGCGGCGGACGTTGAGGGCGACGATGAGCCGCCGCCGCCACCGGCACCGCTGCCGCTGCCACCTCCGCCGCCCATGCCACCGCCGACACCAACTCCACCAGCTGAGCCGGGACCACCGCCACTGCCAAGCAACAAGCTGGCGGATGTGGCCGCAATGCCGCCATTTCCGGATGTCGATGAGCCGGAACCGGATAAGCCCAGACGTCCGCTGGCGCCACTGGAGCCGGGGCCACAGCCACCGGCAACTCCGGCTGCCTCCAGGCAACTGGCGGTCAAGCTTTGAAATGTACAGCTCGCCCCGTGCATGGCAATCTCCATTTCGAGTCCCAAGGCGGCGGCCACAGCGGCTGCCTGCTCCTGCGGATCACTGCTGCCGGCGCTGGCCGCCAGTGCGGCGTTCATCTGGAAGGGGAACGCCTGGGCCAGGGCGCCCATGTTCAGGTCGTGGGCCGTCAGCAGCTGCGAGTGGAGGAGGGCGGCGTGGGCGCTCGGCTCCCGATACTCGAGCGTCTTCAGCGAGTGCGATAAGACGTGACGCGTGAGTTTGTTTTGGTTGGAGAAGGCGGCGCCACAATAGATGCACAGGTGCAACGGTGGCGGTGGCGACGTTTGCGGCTGCGGCTGCTGCTGCTGCTGCTCATGGGCAGCGGCCGCTGCGGCGGCAACGGCGGCGGCGGCGGCGGCGCTGCTGCTGCTGCTGCCCAAGCCGCCGCCGAGGACCGCGCCAACGCCCACAGCGTGTTGTTGGGGCGATTCGGACGTTTCCTGGAACAAACACCAAACAAAAATCCAACATCAACTTCTTTACTACGTTTCATTTTTTTGTATTTTGTTTTTTTTTGTTTTTTTTTTTTAGGTTTTCTGTTTTTGTTTTTAGCATTTTTCAGTTTCAGTTTTTGCTTGCAATCGATCGATCGATAGTTTTTGAGCTTAGTTCTTGGTATGTTTATCGATATGAAGTGCCATTGATATCATTCTTGTTATCGCTTCTCTTTCATTTTTGCTTTTCTTCGTTTTCTTTGTCAACTACTTAGGTTTTTTTTATTTAATTTGTTTTCTTTACAAAACAACGAATAAATTAATTTAATTTAATTGTATTTAAGAAAAAAAAAATAAACAAATAATGCAGAAATTGTTTTTATAATTTTTTGTTGTTGTACTTTTACTTTAAGAGACAGAGAAGAGGAGAGACAGAGTTTGATAGACAGGTAGCGAGGACACAGAGAGAGAGAGAGAAAGAGTTGGAGAGGGGAAGAGAGAAGGAGATAGAGAGAGAGAGATAGAGATAGTACTAGCTTCAAAATGAATACAACGAAAATGAAAGGAATCAGAATCGAAACCAAACAATAGAAAAAGGGAATAATGATAAATAATTACAAATTCTTTTTATTTTTTTACTTCGTTTTTTAAATAATTATTTAGAGCAATCGCTCCAAAAAAAAGAATACAGTTTACAGTTACAAAATCAAATAAGCTGTACTTTGAGGTTTGTCTCTTCTCGCTTTCGCATATATAGAAAAGGAAGCCATAGAGAGAGAGAGAGAGAGAGAGAAACAGAAAGATAGATATAGAGGGAGAGAAATAGAGACAGAGAAAAAAAAAACAAATAATCAAAACAAAGGTTACAGTTGTTTAGGCAAGGAAGAGACACGAGTAAACGGAAAATTGGAAAAGGAAAACAAAAAAATAAGAAAGGAAGAATTATATTATATGATATCATTGTTGAAGTAGAGTGGAAACTAATTGCAAAGCCAAAATGGTTGCCCGAATTCAACATGGCGACGGTCTCTCAGCTCTGCGCCTCTGCTACCATTTTGAAAGTTACAGTTACAGTTACAGTTACAGTTAGAGTTACAGTTTAATTTACAGTGACAGTTAAAGTTGGATGTGTGAGCTTTAAGCTCTTGACTCTTAGCTTTATATATATGTAGATAGATAGATAGATAGATGTATATCTTTCAAAACAAGAGGGGGTTTCAGCATGTCTTTCGTTGTGTATTTGTTGTAGTTCTTGTTTATTATCTATAACTGCTTGCATCATTATCTTTATCTTTATCTTTATTATTTATTTGCTTTTTTTTTTGTTTTTTGTTTTGCATTTCTACAATTTCTATATATATATATAAATATATATATACACAGGTATATAATATTTGCTTTTGCTTTTGTTTTGTTTTCAAGAAGTTGAATTTCGATTTTTGTTTGGGCGTCGTTCGAAAAACGTCACATAATCGTACGTTATTAATATTATTTTAGCATTTGGTTTTGATACTTTTATATCTTTTCATATTTTTGTTTGGTTGTTGTTGTTTTTTTGTTTTTAGTTTTACATCTTTTTTTTTGTGTTTTTGTAAGTTTTGGTTTTTGTAACATAATTATTATAATTTTTTTTTTGGTACAAACTTATTGTTAATAATTTTTAACTTAAATTTCACGTTCTGCATTTTGCACTCGATGCAAAAGAATTTTGTTAAGGTTTAAGACGCGCGAGTCAAATTTTAAATTTGGTTTTTTTTTCAGATTTTGTTTTTTTTTTTACAAATTGTGAACAAAATCTTGGTTTGGCAAAAAATGGAAAAAACAAAACGAAAATGTTCTCATCAAAAATCGCAATTGAATTGGAAAAATGAGTTTTTCACCACGTACTTTGTCTACTTCTTCTTTGCGTTTTTCACATGTGCGCTCAAAAACCAAAAAAGAAACAAACAAACAAAAACAAGAAGAAAAAAACAACTTTTTCGGTTCCTTTTTGTTTTGCCAATTTTTTGCGTCAAAATTTCGTTGTAATCGTATGTCAATTTTGATTGATTGAATTTGATTAAAAATAATAATATCATAAAAGGTGCTTAAAAGAAATTTTGAAAAAAATAATAAACATTTTGGTAACATAAAAGAGTCCAAAAAAACAATTGAAAAAAATATATAAAAATAAACATACAACATTTTCGTAACAGTAGAAAACAAACTCAGCAGCTCCGTAGCTTTCAATTTGGGCCAAATCGTGTTCTTTTTTTTTTATATTTTCTAATTATTGAATTACAAATTGAAATTTTTTTTTTAATTTCTCATTCTTTTTTTAATTTAAGTGCAGTTGAGACAAAAAGAAATTTTTTTTAATGTTGTAAAAATTGAAATTTTAAGTATTTTCAAGAAGTTTTCCACTTTTTTCAGTGTAGCTTGACAGCTGAATAACGGATGGATTCTATTTGATTCCGAATAAAAGTTTTTATTAAGCACAGCCATTTATCAAAAAACGTAGATCAACTTCTTGACAAATTAACAAGAAACAAAACAAATATATAAATGAAATACATACAAAATAACAAAAAAAAAAAAAGTACAAAATCAACTTTGGTGTGAAGAAACGTAAATTAGAACGACGAGCGATCAGTTGCCAATTGAAGCTTATAGACAAGAAGCGAACCCATTCCTTAAAGGAAGTCACAGAGACTTGAAATACCATTAGAGCTGCTTTGAGGATTCGAAACTTTTCCCTAATAAACAGAACCAACCTCAAATGAGTTGCCAATGTCAAAGAAAATTTCACTCTGACTCACTTCTTACTGCAGCTGCTGGCAACGCCTAATGAAAGCTGGCAACGCCTACACATTCGCTTGCTGTTGGCAATGCCACTAAACGAGGGTCGACACATCAGAACGAGGCTTGATACGAACAGGTAATCAATCAGGTATATAAATATATATTATACAAATACAAATACATATACATAGAATATATACGTGTATGCAAGTGTTATATATATATATGTATATGCCATATACTATACCTAAAGTAATAGACAGATCTGTAGGCTTATACATATACATATAATATGCCATATAAAGAGATTACAATATTTAGTTATAATATTTGTTGATCGCTCGAGTTAAAAAGTTGTAATTGATTAATTAATTTGAATTTGAAACTTAGTTGTAAATAGCTTTTGAGTACAACAACGATAAATGATATGGTACAGAGAGGCATATATTATGTATATATATAGATATATATATATTCGAGTATATTGTATATTTAAAACAGACAGAGCAAGATAGAAGGTTTGTAAAAAGAGTTAGACAGTTAGACAGAGAGAGATAGAGATAGAGATAGAAAGAGATAGACATTTAGAAAAATATATAGAAATATAATGAGATAGAGTTAGAAATAGAAAGAGACAATAATAATAATAATAAAATTAAAATTAACAACAATCTTTGAACAACATCGAGGTACAAAACATCAACATGTAAAACACAACAACAACATTAATAACAAACACTCACATACACATACTCTCTCACACACACAAACATATATAATAATGTAATGAAATAATTTTAGTTAGTTTAATTTCTTGGCTAAAAAGATAACTCAATCAAGGCAGAAGAAAAGACCGTAAAAACTCAACTAGTAAATTAAAAAAAAAAGTGGCAAAAGCAGCTTCCTATCGCTTGTCTGTCTGTTCTCGCTCTTTATTGCTTACTCGTTGCTTTTCAACGAGCAGCTTTCTCGTTTGTTTTGATTCCATGATTCCATGACGAACGGGCGAGCGTATAAATAAACGAGACGAGACGAGGCGAGTGCTTACTCGTTACTTATTTACTCGTTAGCTTCTAGCTCACCTGATGCTCTGTAAAATTGGTATTTGTTTTTTTTAATTTCCGTTTATTTTTAAAGAGTATGCAATTGATGTACTTTAGATAATAACGAACATGTTTTAGATTTGTATTTGTAATTGTAGTTATAATTGTAGTTGAAATTGAAATCAAATGCTAAAGACAATGAAAATCATACGAACATACAGACATACAGACGGTACATACAGACATACACATAAACATACATACATATGTAGATATATATGTATATGTATTAATTGAAAATGTCACATAGAATATTGTATAACAACGAAAATAAATAAATACATTTAGTTTATGGAAAATATACTTAGAGCACACACATTTACCATTTACATAAACGAACAACGAACGAACGATTTATGTAAAAGCGTTCCACATTTAGATAATACATAGATATATCGAAAAAAAATACATTGGTATGTATGTATAGAGTGTTTGTGTCTGTGTGTGTCTGTATATGTTCTTGTTTGTGTGTGTGTGTGTTGTGTGTGTGTATGTGTAGTATCAATGTTGTTAATTTGATTTTAGTTTCTTGTAGTTGTTTTTTCTGTTATTGTTTCATTTGTAGTATTTTTTGTAGTTTGTTTTTAACGAAATTGTTTCGTTGGTATTTGTTTTTTTTTTTTAAATATTTTATTTTTTACTTGATTTGATTTTTTTGTTATTTTTCATATGGTAACTTAAACAAAAAAACACCAAAAGCGCTTTAGTACGATATTCTTGTTTATAATTAATGCATTTTTATAGATAATAATTTTCTTTTCTGTATCCATTTTTTTTCTTGATATTAATTGCACAACATTCAGAGAACATGTTTGATATAGTTTTTTACTGGACCCCTCTTGTTTTATAGATTGAATTGATGATATAGTAGCTGTAGTAGTATTTACTAGCAAAATGGCTGCAGACTTCTTGGCTATTTTTTCAAATTGATTCTCGTTTTCATTTTCATTTTCAGTTTGATTTTCATTTTGTTGGATTGGATTATTTATATAAGTATGTAAAAGCACAACACACAGTTTGACACATTGAAATATTTTAATAGTTACGAATAGTTAGATAAAGACAGAGAGAGAGAGGTGGATAAAGAGACACAGAGAGAGAGATAGAGAGATAAATAGAGCGAGGCAGAGAGCGTGTAAGACAAAGACAGCAAGATATGTAGCAAAAATTACACAATTAACAGTATTATTATATTAAGTATATTCATGAATATTTTAAGCATTTTAAGTAATTCAACAACAGAAAAATTGGGAAAATAACAAATATTCAACTAGCAAAACATATGCAAAATTATTATTAGCATTATCTAAAATCAGTTTCCATATTATTCGCTTTCATTTTGGAGTTAGCATAGATTTGTGGCTATGTCAATTCCTCTAAATTGTATTTGGAAATGTTAAAAGGCAATTCAAATTGGGGGAATATAGTTTTCAACTCGGGTATAGTCCAAATTCGTGTGCACTCAAATTTTGTTCATCATTTCAGCCAAATTTCAATTTCAATTTTGATAATTTCATTAAAAAATTTTGGATTTATAGGGGTTTTTTCAATTTTTATAAAGCGCAATAAAATAGTTAAATTTGCTTCGGTTTTTCTTTTTTTTTTTTTTTTTTTTGGTATTTTTAGTATTTGGTTTTGGTATTTTTGGTATTTATATAATGTTTTGTGGAAGTTGATTAGCTTATTAGTATTTTGAGCATGCAATATTCAAGTATACATAATGCAATATTTGCTAGATCTACAGTTTGTATAAGTTACGAATTGTGTTGTGTGGGTGTGTGGGTGTGTGGAGGTGTGGGGGTAAGGCTTAGGATAGAATAACCAAAGTAATAAATTGAAGAATTGAAATTAAATATAAATAATTCTCAAACATATAAGCATATAAAAAAGGCTCGAAAGACTCGACAATAGTTGGAATAAAGTGGCAATTGGAAGGAAAGTAATAAGTTACAATTCTACAGAATGTCAGAAAATAAAGCGGTTTATTTTGTGAATGGCAACTTTAACATGTACGTGACAAATTGTCATTCACAGTTGAAGAAAGTTCACTAAAAGAGTTTCCAATGCAATAGAAACAAATTTAATTCTTAAATGCCAACTTTAACTTGAAACGGATTGATTGATCAATCAAAATAATTCAAGTTGCAGATAAGCAGATGAATAAATTTAACGTATTTAAACTGAATTAAATATCCTCGATTGTGAATGACAATATTAATATGTGACTGACAAAACAGAACACTTGATCAATCAGCAATGATTGAAGTCACTTCATTTAGGTGATCCCGAGTGAAGCTAGCAACAATTTAAGCCTGAATTGAAATTCTCTGATTGTGACTGAATTACAGATGAGAACAGTTGGTTTTTAGCCAAACATTCATCAATCAGAAATGATTGATGCAATCCGATTGAGACTTGCTGCAATTGAAAACTTAATTAATGTGCTTTGATTGCGACTAGCTGAACAATGCATTCATCAATCAGAAATGATTGAGTCCCCATAATTTGGTACACAAACCAGTGAGATGAGTCTAATTTAATTTGATTTGTCATTTGGCTTGTTTCGTCTCAAACTTGGCCCAGTGGTCACTCTGATTGACTGACTGACTGACTGACTGACTGACTGAGTGCACCACTAACTTACATAGCAGCAGTAGAATTACCCGTTTACTATTGCGTGATTTGCTTTCCATTTTTTGTGCATTTTTTCGACGACCTTTTGCTAAAGGTTTCCATTAGGCAAATTGCAGTGTGGCGCTTTTTGGGTTTTTGGGTGTCGCCACAAACGAAATGCGGCACATTATTCAATAAGCGGACAAGCTGCCAGTTGCCAGTTGCCAGTTGCAATCTGGGTCATGTGTGTGGCTAGAAAGCCAATTTGCCATTACTCGGAGCTGGCCACATTATGCAGGCCAGCAACTTGGCCAACTTTGCTGAAACAGGCAATCGCATCTTTTAGCCTGACTTTGCAATTATTTGCTAATTGAAGTGAAAGACAGTGAGAGAGTGAGAGGGAGGGTGACGGCACGCACATTTGTACATATAAAGTACAAGTTTCATTTGCCACACATGTCGTTGAACTGTTGCAAGTTCAATGTGCCACCTTTTTGGCTAATGGAATCATTATCAGCGCTCCAGACATCAAGCGCTAGCTGAGTCTGCCTGCCACATGCCTCATGCCCCATGCGTCTTGCCACTGTCACTGAATTTTATGTGCTGACTACGTCTGTCAGGCATCGTCCCCTCCGTCCCGTCGTCCCCTCGACCCGCCGTCCAAACTGTCCAGCCATCCATGTCGATGTCTGCGTCATCGTCTTGCGACTTTTCAACCATCAACGTCGTCGTCGTCGTCGTCGTAATAATAATCAAATATCGATCCATGTGCGTCTGGTTTTGGTTTTTGGCTTCTTTGCACGAAAATTTTCGACGGTCGTCGGCCTTCTTTTTATGTATGTATTTCTTTTATTTTGCTTGTTTGTTTTTGTTGTCGTTTTATTTAGCTGCGTTTTTGCTGTTGTGCGGTGCACTTATAGCAGCTTCGTTCTCGCTTCTCGCTTCACGTTTCCCACCTTCCACTTTTCGCTGCTCGCTGCAGTTTGTTGGTTTTCCCATTTTTAATATAAAATCGCATTTTTAATGAAACTCGTTGCGGCCTTTTGAGTAGCTGCCACCTGTCCTGTTCTACGTTGCCCCCAAATGACCCCCCTCCCCCTTTCCCTCCCCCTTTCTCACCCCCTTTAATCCCTTGTTCCACTTTTCCAGCTCCACAATTCTAGCCAAAATAAGTAGACGCAATAGATGACGCATACAACGCATCTGGCAAGAGGAGACACACACACACACACACACACACATATGACAGAGGGGTTGGGGTAGGCAACATTTAGCATAGGGTTGCATCCTGATGAGAGGGGGATGAGGGACGGCGGGTAGATGCCGTTAGAGCGGAAGCGACTATTTGAAATATTTTTTCGTAATATTTTTCCTCAAATTATTATGTATTGTTATAATTTTTTTTTTGTAAGCAACAACAACGACGTCGACGAAGAGCTATGCAAATATATTCACACACACTCTCGCACACACACACACACTCATACTTGAATGCTACACATATGGAATTGCAGTTTGCCCCTCTGCGTATGCAACAAAATATTTTTCTGCTTGCTTTTTTGGGCGTTTATGAAAGTGTGCGTGTGTGAGTGTGAGTGTGTTGGTGTGTGACTGTGTGTTTCGTTTGGCAGAAGAGTTTTGTAATATTTATTTATTTTTTTTTCTCATTTATATATTTTTTTGTGTGCCGTTTGACGTTTTGGCTGGGGGGTTTCATCTGTTGTTGGCTGCGCTTTTGCCTGATTTTTAATAAAAATAAAATATATATGTATGTATGTACTCTCACACATAAATACACACACACATGAAAATTCGCGATGTGCACAAAATACAAACAGCTAAAGCAGTTGAAAGATACAAAAACAGTCGAAACAAAAGTCAGACATTGAACGCATGCTGCCATTGTCACAGCGGAGAAGGAAGTTAACTGAAATTGAGCCCTTAAAGAATTTTCATATAATTTTGCTTTAAATACAGTCGAACTTCCCTAACTCGAATCACCATTATCCAAGAAAAAAGTTCGAGTTAGGGAGATTTCGAGTTAGGGAATTTTTTTTTTTTAGTTTTTTAAAAGAAACTACAAATGCATTCAATCATAAATACATTTCAAATTGCAAATTTTTCTTGTCATTTTCAACAAAAAAAGGATTCCAGTTTGTTCATGACCTGTCGATATTCTCAAAAATTGGTTTCTTCGTTCTTTTGCTGTATCCAGTAGAAGTTCCCGATTCAAATGTCATCATAATTAATATTTCATTTTTTAATATAATGAAAAATGTTTTTGCTGAGATACCACATTTTCAGCAACTTTAATTTATTTGGTCTACTTTCAAATTCCTTAACTACTAATAAGTTTGAATATTTCCTTAAACATTTTTAAACATTTTAGTACACTGATGTGCTGACAAAGAAGTACATTTCGATCATCTTTCCTATAGCAATTTCACAAGCCTAAATAATTGTTGATGCAATATTCTATCATATTACATCACCATTTGTTCATGAACATCAATATTACATATCCAAACGAGCCGGTAACAAAAGCATATAACAGAAACGAAAAAAAAATTCAAACTTTATTGGAGATTTTCCCGAAAAATTCGACTTACGGAAGTACGGGCCAATATTTTTGTTCGAGTTACGGAGAAATTCGACTTATGGAAGTTCGAGTTAGGGAAGGCGATTTGTATGAAATTTGCTCAGTAAACGCTACTGCCACTCGATTTTGTTCGAGTTAGAGAAAATTCGAGTTAGGGAAGTTCGAGTTAGGGAAGTTCGACTGTAATTTTAAATGCGATTGAAAAATTTGAAAGCCTTTGGCAAAAAAATAATATTTTCAGCCCGCAAGTATGCAACAAAATATCTACGAATTATTATTATTATCCTTGTGCTGCCCTATTTAAAATGTGCTCCCAAAACTATGCAACGAAATATTTACACATCTTAGGGTATTGAATGTGCTAGAGATCTGGCAACGCTGTAACCATAATTGTTATAATTGGACAATTTGTGAAGTGAACTTGAAGATCTGCATATGAAAATGCGCAGTTTATTTGGCCAACTCTTTAAGCCATTTGGCAAACAGACCGTTAGACATGGCTATTAGCAGTTTCATGATGAAATTAGCTGCACATCTTCCACAAACTCCTCATTATGAACACCCTCGCCCCCCAATCCACCAGCGGTCACCACCCACAGCCACTTGGGTCGCATGGTGCTACGCCCGAAAACAAACTAGGGGAGAGCTGGGGGACAATGTTGAGGAATTGTGGGGGGGGGGGGGGAGGAAATGGCTGGGCAAAAAACCACTTGAAAAAACTTTGCAATCAACGCGGCGCACTGATTACAATGCCCGGGCAGCGCTGTCAATGGCGACGGCGACGGCGACAGCGACGCAGGGACGCCTGCATAAATGTGCAATGTGCGTGGTCTGCAGAGTCAAAGTGTTTACATATACACACACACACACTAACACACACACACACGTACATACACAAATACATAGCATGCCATATTTTTTGAGCTTTGCCATTTGTTGCGTTTCGGGATTTTTGTTTGGGACGCGCGTTGTATTTCTGTTGAGTGCGTCTATGTGTGTGTGTGTGTGTGTGTGTGTGATTGACAGTAGCTCCATTGATTCTGCGGAGCAGGGCCATGACTAGGGACCGTGTTGCATATATTGTATAATTGAAATGCGGCTGCCTAAATGCCGTCAAAAGTTATGCGAGCCCAAATAAAAAAGCATAAACAAAAACAAATCAACAAAAAAAAGTAATACGCATACGCAGCTAAACAACAACAACGAAGAGCAAAAGAAGCTGGTGGAGCAGCTAGAAGGAGGAGTAGGTGGAGGAGCAGCTGGAAGGAGGAGCAGTTGGAGGAGCAGTTAGAAGGAGGAGCAGGTGGAGCAGCAGAAGGAGGAGCAGTAAAAAGCGATGACGACGACGATGACGTTGCATAAAATGCAAGCACAGCGACAGTCAGTTGAGAAGCACAGCCTAAAGGTATGCTACGAAAAAAATGCATAAAAGCAGCCCCGACGAGACGGTGAGACGCAGAGAGAGAGGGAGAGAGATAGAAGTGGGACGCAAGTTTCCAGAGTGGATGAGGCACAAGTCAGCTTACTCAAAAAAAAAACGAAGGTATTTGTTTCAAAATTAAATACGCGCATGTATAGGTGTGCGTGTGTCTGTGTGTGTGTGTGAGTGAGATGTGTTTGTGTTTGTGTTTGCAAGAGGAAAGCAAACGAAAAAGAAAGCAAAAGTTGTTGGTTTTGTGCGTTGATTTTTGTCTTTTTAAGCTTATGCGCTGCCATTATTATTATTATAATTTCTAGACGCCCAAAGCAGACCAGAGAAAGAGAGAGAGAGGGAGAGACAGAGAGAGAGAGACAGAGAGAGAGAGAGATACAAAATGGAAAGTGTAAAAGCAAAAGTATTTATGATGCGGCAAATGCGGCTTGCTCAGCTCTGCGGCAATGCCAAAAGTGTAGGCAGCGAATTGCATGGCACACACACACTTACACGCAAAGGGTTGCCATTTGCATATGTGTGTGTGCGTGTGTGTGTGAACGTCAACGTCCGACAACGACTCCAGACGCGTGTGTTGGCAGTTTTCTTTTTCTCTTTCTTTTTGTTGTTGTTTTTTTATTTGTTTTTTGGGTTTTTGTTTTTTAGATACATTTTTATTTGAATTTATGCACATGTGCGTTTCCTGCACATGTGTGTGAGTGTGTGTGCGTGTGTATAAATTGCATATGCCTATGTGTACACGCGTGTGTATGTGTGTGTGTCAAAATGTTTTTTCGGATTTAAATGACGCGTCAGGAAGTTTAAACTGCGCTTCGATGTCAGCAATGCGCATCGGATCGATTTATCGATTACATTTACGATAATAATAATATTATCGATATATGCTTGTGATTGATAATTGCAGTTTCAGGTGATTTCCTATTACATGTATGTAAATTATTTGTTTACTATTATCGATAATTTCGATATGTGTTGAGTGTGGCAATAGAGTCGTTGTCGATTATTATGCATAACTAAGTTATTGCAATATTAACGTTCATTCGATCATTAAATACATGGTAGAGGATTATACGCATTTATCGATTGTTATCGATAACGGAAGGAGATGCAATAGTCACTAAGGCAAGTTGCTTTTGCTGCATGTTATCGATAACTCAAGTACTATCGATAGGAAGCTTACAGCTGAAAATGCGACAAGTCGACCTTCGATGCGATTCACTTTCTGATTGCCATCTGATTTTCCACCATCTGCCAATTTGTTTTATCCGTCAACCCGTGTGCAGACTCCCCCCACCCCGTCTCCACACACTCACACAATTGCAACTGTTGATGTAAACTGTGCGTGTGTTCGTGTGAGTCGCTAAAATTCGTGAAGCGTTGCAACAAAGTGCGTTTTGTGCCTTTGCTTTGCACTGGCGACGTCCTCAACGTTGTCGTCGTCATCGTTGACGAGCACGGCGAAAAAAATGTGAGAAATAAAAGCAACTCACACACACACACAGACACACTCGCAACACACATAGAGGGATGCACACACGCACACAGCAGAGCCAAGAAATATAATAAAAACGACAGCGGCGACTATTTTTATTTTTTTTTTCTGTGTATTTTTGTTTTTGCATGTTCACAAAAATTGTTCGCTTAAAAGGGGATTGTGTCGAAAAAGGATCAACAGGACGAAAAAAAACACGAAGGCAAAGAAGGAACAAAAAATGAAATAAGAAAACATGAAAACAAGAAAATGTAATGTGAAAATATATTTGCCGGAAGCTAAATGTTTTGCCAGTTTTTGCCGTTGCCGTTGCCGTTGTCGCTGCGGCTCGGCTCGGCTTTCTCGACTGGCCTTAACATGTTTATTTCCCCCGCTGAAAAGTACAGTTGCGTTCGCTGACATTAAGCGAATACGCGCCTAAATGCATGCTACAAGCATTTTCCGCTTTAGCCAATACTATATATTGCAATAGGGCTTTCATCTTGAAAAAACCAGCCTAAATCGATACGAATATTCAATTAGGAATTGTTTTTT
The DNA here is from genome assembly GCA_037043435.1 of Drosophila suboccidentalis. NCBI lineage: Eukaryota > Metazoa > Arthropoda > Insecta > Diptera > Drosophilidae > Drosophila > Drosophila suboccidentalis. The sequence continues at coordinate 337,097 of JBAMBK010002436.1, forward strand.
AATTCCTTTCATATATCATTTTTTAACATGTGACATTTTTCTTATTTGCCTTGGTTACTATTTCTTTTTTTTTTTTCGAAGATTCGTATAATAAATTACGGACACAGAACATTTGGCAAAACGACAGAGAAGAAGGTCGACAGCACACGAAATGTTGCTAACGACAAATGGCCCAATGCACGCCTCTCTATGCGCTTCTCATCATCTGTGGTTCGGGTAATGGTGAAAAGGCTATTGAATTTGTGTATAACAAAATCAGGTTTGAAGTCATCTGAACATTTATTACTTTGGAACTTTCACAATACTAATTTCTAGTTATTTTCATGGATGGATCGACTTGTATTGATTTTAGAAAATCAATTTCTGTTGAACTAGTTCACAGAAAGAAAAATCGAATATCGTGTGTGTGTGAATCGAGTACTTACTGAAACTTCTTACAAAGTAATGAAGTTTTTTGTGAAAATCCAAATTGTGGATTGAGTTTCAACTCGAAATGGTAAATCGTCAAAATAAAAATCGAATCGTCGATTTTTCGATATATTTTTACATCAGTAATGAGAATCAATATTTGTGGAACTGATTTCTATGAACATTCACTACTATATTCAAACTGATTGTAGGGTATTTGCAGTTCGGCAAAGTGAGTGGCTTTGGGTCAACTAGTTCTGATTCTGGCTGGGGGAGTGGGAGGGGCGTCGATTTGACCCGGCCATATTGAAAATTATAGTGTTGTAAGCATGCAACTGCAACAACCACAACTGCAACAACAACAACAACAGCAGAATAACAGAAAAAAAGTATTAAATTAAAATAGAAAGCAAACAAAACATGGTCAAAGTGAATAAATAAAAAACAAATGGAGAATGAGACAAAAAGTCAAAATGGATAAGGAGGGGCAAGAGAGAATTGCAAGCGGAAACTGCCAGCAATGTAAAAAGTGAGTGTGTGTGTGTGTCTGTGTGTGTAAGAGGTAACGAAATCCGTTAGTCACACACACAAAGTCACACACACACTACAACAAAAATGACATTAGGAAGCATTGCAAACTAAAGCGAATTGTAAAAGGAGAAAAAAGGGAATGACATTTAGTTGTGCGAAAACTTATTGCAGCGAGTGTTTACTGGTGTCTGTGTGTGTGTGTGTACAATATATGTGATTGCATAGGCTACAAAACACACATACATATAAAGCTGTATATATACATAGATATATACATATATATTTATATATATATTTATCTAAGGGAGAAGGTGTGTATGTATGTGTGTGAGAGAGAGAGATAGCATATTACAAATACGGGTAGACTAGAGAATAAACGGAGTGCTTAAATAAAGAGAGAGAAAGAGACAGAGAGATAAAATGTGAAAGAGAAAGAGCTACACATTTAACAACAACAACAACAACAATATAAGGAAAATATTTATATAAAAATATGAAAAATATTCAACAGAACAGCTAACATTAGATTGGTATTTTTTTGGTATTTTTTTTTTTACTATTTGGTACTTTTGCTTTGTGTATGAAACAGAAAATTGAATAAATACGATTATTTGTTGACGTAAAAAAAGGAAAGAATATTTATATATATATATTTATAGAATATATAGATGTATAGGTTAAATATATATAAGTGTACATATAAATATATATATTTGGTTATATATAGTTATATATAAAGTATGTAAGTATATAAAATTCATAGACAAAGAACACGACGAAGAGCAAAAACATATGTTGAGTTTTGATTTGTTTTCTTTGCTTTGCTTTGCTTTGATAATTTTTTTTGTTACTTTTTGTTTTATTTTCTTGTAATAAAAAATATATATATTTTTTGTTTTTGAGATATATAAATATGCAATGTATATAAATGGCAGGTATATAAACGACAGACAGATAGAGAAAGAGTATGACAGAGATAGTGTTAGAAAGAGAGAGAGAGACAGAGAGCAATACGTAAAATATGTGTTAAAATAAAAAAGAAAAAACCGAATCTGATTTTAAAGTTTGTAAGATTAAGATTTTTGAGAATGTGGAATGTGAGAGAGAGAGACAGAGATAGGATGAGAGACAGACAGAGCGTGTAGCCATATAAGGTGTATCAAGTATTTAATGTATTTACGTATTTACTATAGTTACTATATAGAAAGTTTATTCTATCGGTGAGTGAAATTTTTGGTCACGAAAAAAGAGTTATCTTTTGTGAATTTTGAAAAAAAGGTATTTTGTTTTTGGTTTTTTGTTTGTTGTTGGTTTGAAATCAACTTTGTATAAAGACCTATCGAAGCAGCAAAAGCATTCACTGAATGGATCGGGAAAAGTTTTGTTTTGTTTTGTTTTGGAGTTACTTCAATTTAGGGGAATTGATCTGTATTGTTTTTGGATTGGGGGGATGTTCTTATTTTGAGAGCAGGGTTTTTGGGGTTTGCTGGATTGCTGGGTTGCTGGGTTGCTTGTTTATTGGGGGATTGTTTTGTTGTTTTTTATTGTTTGTTTGTCTTAAACACTTACCGACTCGTGTGAGGCGCGGTAATCAAGATCGCCGCCCAATCCGCCGCCAGCTGATGCCGAACGCGGTTGCATGTGTCTACTGTGACTGCTGTTGTCGTCCTCGCTGCAATCGATCTCCTTCTTGAGGCTCTGCGGCGAAAAGGGAGCAAGTGACAAAATACATAAAAGTTAGACTGATTCGAGCTCGATTTTATAACTTATAATTATGTTATCGTCTTTGAATGTGCAAAAATTTGAATCTCTAGAGCAGCGCTGGGCACGAAATTTGAATTGGGGAGCAGGCGCTGGCTCCCGGAGCCATTGCGTGCCCACCGCTGCTCTAGAGTCTAGAGGGAACTAGAATTACATAAAAACTATGTTAATAAGAATCTTGTTCAGAAAATTAGCTATGTTAAGTCTTAACAGTTAATATTACAAAACATTTTTAATCATTCTTCATCAATGTTGTCTGTAAATGCTTGTCAATAAATTAAAATATGTAAAGTCTATAACATTAATGATAGTGTGACTAAATTGTAAGATAGTTTATTATTAGATATTAGAATACGTCAGAGAACCTTCTAACCATATCTCAGCTAACAATATTGTCAAGATATTCAGTCAAGTTGAGTCTGCAACATTTATGTTACGGTTAATATGAAGTTAACAGTGTTACCACTGTTACGCTAACAGAGTTTTGTGACTCTAGAGTTGCTGCTGAATATTTGACTAACTTTAACATTCCCTCATTCAATTCTCACTAATCGTAAGCTTAGTATTGGTAACAGCGACTTACCAATGGCACCGATTGCACTGGCAAGAGTCCGGCAACGCCGGGATTCATGAGGCTGGAGGCGCGTCCCTCGGCGCTGTTGTTGCCGTCGCGCGACGAGCGCGACGCTGGACGCGCTGACTGTGCCATGGACAGGCTTAGATCGGAGGCGCCGACGCCGCCGCAGCCGCCGGGCGTGGAGCGGGCGGATTCAATGGCGGCAGCTGCGGCGGCCGCGGCTGCTGCTGCTGCTGCCGCTGCTGCGGCGGATGAGGAGGGCAATGTGATGAGAGGCGAGGGAATGACGGTTGAGCCCGTCGAGAGATCGACACCGCCGACACTGCTCATCTTCATGTTGATGCCCATATCGTTGCTGCTGTTGTCCGCCTCATCGTCATCATCCAGATCCATTTCGTCATCGTAATCGTCGTCGATCACCTCCGTCTTCGGCTGCAGCACGACGCCAGGAGAGTGCAGCATCTGGTCATGCGATTCCCGCAGCGATTCCTCCTCCTCGTCCTCGTCGTCGTCCTCGCCATGGACCAACCTGGCGTTGTGATGCGCGATTCTCTGCGCGATGTCGCGTGCGGCGGCGGCAGCTGCAATCACATTGTTGCTATCGTGATCCATCTGATCATCATCATCGCGATCGTCCGCATCGTCGTCATCATCGTCATCGTCATCGTCCACGGCAACGGAGACGGAGACGGCAACAACATGGCTGCTCGACTCGGCGGCAACATTTGTGGCGCCACAGTCGCCGTTGCTGCCACTCGGCGATGAGATTTGGTTGCTGCTGTTGTTGTTGCTATTGTTGTTGTTGTTGCTGTTGTTGTTGCTGTTGTTGTTGCTGTTGTTGTTGCTGCTGTTGTTGCTGCTGCTGCTGCTGCTGATGTTAATTATGTTGCTGCTGTTGTTGTTATTGCTGCTGCTGTTGTTTTTAGTATTGTTAGTGTTGTTTCTGCTGCTACTGCTGCTGTTGTTGTTGTTGCTGCTACTGTTGTTGTTGTTGTTGCTGTGACTTGAGCTCTCGGGCGGCTCAAGGGAAGCAACAGCGGCTGCAGCGGCGGCGGCGGCGGGTCTTTGATAGAGATCTAGCGGCATTGGTGTCTCCTCCTCCATGTCATCCTCCTCCAGCTCGTCCTCGTCCTCATCCTCGAGCAACTCAATGGGCGCCACACTGGACGTTGCCACAGCGCTGCTCGCCGGTCGCTTCGACGGCGGCGTTGGACTGCAACGGTCGCTTGCCTCGCGCTTCGACGCCGACGTCTGTGACGCTTCCGTCGCCGACGACGTTGTTGTTGTCGCTGCTGCGGCTGCGGCTGCTGTTGTGGTTGCTGTTGTTGTTGTTGTACTGCTTGTACCAGCAGCTGTTGTCGCTGTGTTATTATCCGTTGCAGCTGCAGTTGTTGTTGCTGTCGCTGCAGTTGTTGCTGCTCCCGTTGCTGCTGCTGTCGCTGTTGTTGTTGCTGTTGTTGTTGCTGCTGCTGCTGTTGCTGAGCTGCTGCTGCTGGAGGTTGCTGCTGCTGCTGCTGCCGCTGCTGCTGCTGTGGCATCCAGGGCTGGACTATCGGCCGCCTTGCCGCTGGCCTGCGAATGAGGACGCAGTCGATCCGGCTCCCGTTCGGGCTCCCGCAACGTCGTATTCTGATTTGTCATCTCGGCTAGGCCTTTGACCTGTCACCCATAAGGAAATAAGGTAATTCCCAGTTATTTAGTTTCTCTTTATCACGCCCGCTCTTTACTCACCTTGAGTGATTCGGCTGTCTTGAGCAGCGCTGGCAACTGGCAATATTGCACGTTCACCTCGCCCTTGTACATGAATTCAACTAATGTTTGCAGCTCGGCAAATCGGACGTCCTTCAGTATCACAATTGGATGTGGATCGGAGTGCTGCAGAAACAGGCTCTGGAAATACGAGGAGCAGGCCGAGAGGACCACCTAGAAATACAAGCATGGAGAAAAGCATAAGCATTCTTCTCTACAACTAAAGTTCCACTCGAAAAACAATTCGATTAATCGACTTAAACTGTAAGTTAATCGAAAAATATGCTTAAAGCGGCGTCATGTGCCACACCTCTATTCTAGTACACACATATGTATGTATATATTTAATCTACATTCATCTTTAGGCAGTTTAGACAGCCGTAAACTCAATTTGAGCAAAAAATTATGTTATCGATAGCTTATCGACTATCAACTGGCAGACTTTGCAGCTGAATTGAAATTTGAGCATTGAGATACAAAAAGAAACCACCATATAAGCGATCAAGCAAGAAATCAGTAAATCGATTAATGTACTATATTTATCGATTGTCTTGCATAAAGTCATAACACTATTTGACATCAACTTAATAATCTTAGAATTTATATGGAAGTAGAAGCCGCAAATTGAAAACTATTGCTAAGCAAAATAACTGTTAATCGATTACTATAAAGTTATCGATTACGGATACAATTGTCATATTAAGTCTAGTAATTAATAAAGCTTCTCTTTAGCCACTACTATTTGCATTTTTTAATCGGAAAATGCATTCCGACTTCGTTTGCTATGTTTAATAAACGCTTATCGATAGTAACATATTTATCGATAGTGCATTTAAATGCAATTTTATCTGCAGCTTACATTAAAGCTGCACATTTTTGTATGCATATCAAATTAATTGAAAATACTTTCTGCAGCGCTTAATTGTAGTTTATCGATAACTGCATATTTATCGATTAGACATTAGAAAGCTGCACAGATTCAAGTTGAATGCATTTTGCGCTGCGATCGGTTGCTGTTGCAATTTTGTCCCTCCGCCCACCTCTTGAAGGAGAGAAGACCGAAGAAGAAGAGAGGAGAAAGAGAGAGGCGAGAGAAGAGAGGAGAGAGGAGAAGTCGAGTGGGAAGGGGGAAGAAGCATTTATTAGATTTACGATCGGTGTTGGGCACCGGCTGTGCTTTGAAGATGCAGATGCAGTGCAGCCAGCCACAGCTGGCCAAAAGACAACAGCCGACAGACAACATGGCCAGCATTGCGTCTTGACTTGGCCAACAACAACTGGCTGCGATGGCTGCGGGCGTCAAGGCGTGAACACGCCACGAATGACAATGCGCTGCCAGCAACTGGAATGAGAGCAACAACAACGACAACTACAACAACGACAACGACAACAACTTGCCGCATATCTGTCGATTTTTATGTGCGCTTGCACGCCTTGGGGTATGCAATGCAGCTCGGCAAAAGCGCAACAGTCGTGAGAGAGAGAATAAGGGGGAGAGGGGAAAGGGAGAGGAGGAGGGAAGAGGCAAGTGGAGTGTGGAGTGTGTGGAGTGTGGGCCAATGTTGTAAATTTTCATGGCTTGGCAAATTGAAAAGGCGTCGGCCTCGCATTTCGCATATAGATTCGACCGTCTGCCTAATGAGCTTTTGGCTCTTGGCTTCTCTTACAGGAGACGGAGAGAAGTAGTAAAGAAGAACGATAAGGAGGAGAGCGGCAGGGAAACAGGGACTGGTATCGGGTCCAGTTCTCGTGCTCCTGCTCCTTGCTCTGCTCAGCTCTGTTCAGCTCTGTTCTGTTCTGTTCGCCTGTCACGCGCCGTTTGCGCTAGAATTTATTTAAAATAAAAAATGCAATCGGCGTGCACACGCCCCCAAATGGCAGAAAAACAAAAATACTAGATGGAAAGATTGCCCCCCTGCAAGTCGAAGATGTGATGCCCTTACAAGATTGGGCCTTCAATTGTCGACTGATTGCAATTCAATTTGATCAGCATTTATTCAATTGTTTATCTATCAAATCCATAATATGTGAGATTAAAATATATATCTCAAGAAACTTGATTTTTAACCGATGTTTTCTAGGACAGCTATAGTATAAAGTCGTCTAATCTTAATGTAAAAAATACCAAATATATAATCAGTAGCATTATATGCGATATCTCAAGTAAGTTATTGTTTTTTTTTTTTTTTTTTTTCTTTTGGTGATGGAACATTATTATGTTATGTATGACTGTTCTTTTATTATGGCAGTGCGGGAATCGATCCCAGTTTCTTTTTTATTTATACTGAAAGTCCTAAATGTGGCAGTAGGCAGATATTATTAATTGTTAATTTTCGACCCATTGTTTCTATAATATAATAATCAGATCAGAAAAATACAGATTTGTACAGAGCTTCGTCAACATAACTTTAAAACTACTCAGCTTATCGTCCTGATCCAGAATATATACATATGTACATTTACTTAATGATGGCTGTCTTCAAAGCGTTGCACATTTCGTGTCAAAACTGAAATACTCCTCTAAAGAGTATAAAAAACGCGACGCAAAAATGAGTGCTAATAAATTCACGCGCATATTAGTGTTGTTAAGGGGTTAGCAATGACTGGGTGGATGGGGGCGGTGGCAGGTGGAAGGGGGAAGGGGGAAGGTGGAGCTATCCAACACTACTACATGTATAAAAGTCTGGCATTAAGAAAATCGAATTTCCTGATTACAAAACGGGGCAACTTACAGTAGGAGGAGGAGGCGCTGTCCAAGCGGCGCAAATTGCCAACACTTTTAATTGAACGCCGCTGTCGACGTCGACGTCGCTGCTGCAGTCAGCAGTCTGCAGTTTTCAGTGGCAGTGTTATTATTAACATTGCTGGCATAACGCCCCCAAAGCTAATGAACGCCAAAGGCTTTGATTTCTAACGCCAGACGCAGTTAGAAAATGTTGCATGTAATTTGCAGCCCCAAATAGTCAACAACATAAATTGCAATAGATTACCACTACGATGGGGGTGGCAGGAGGGGTGAGGAGGGTGTAACTCAAGTATGGCTTATAGATTGCGTGTCCATGTGGGCGTTGCCACTTTCCCATTTCGGTCAAATCGTCAACAAATTTAAATGAAATTACAAAAGACAACAACCGCCTTACAGCTGCACGTAACAATCAAAGCCAAATGAACTGGAACTGGAACTGGTACTAGGAACTTGTACTGTAACGAGATCGGGAACGGGAACGGGAACGAGAACAGGAACTGGTGATTGTGATACGGCTACTGCAAATGCTAGTTTATCTATTGGCAATTTAACGTGCTACGCACACTCATTAATCAATGTGGAATAAGTGTTCCAAGGACAGACCTTTAACTAGTCTGGCAACGCCCGTGCAATTCATTTAAATGCTGTTATCGATAGCCATGAGATCGCTAAATTAATCGCAATTTATTATTGCATACAATTTGAAAACTCTCTCTTAGTTAAATTTGAAATTGACCAAAGTTATTTGCGCTCACTAAGAATTTTGTTAATCGAAGTATGTGTGTCGATAACACTACTAAAAATCGAGGTTCAACTGTACTTTTAAGCTTTCGGGAATTTCGCTTGCTGAATGAAATCACTTAAAAATGATACAGATTGTCAATTATCCAGAGTAATGATTATATTTCAAGAGTTCGTATCGTTAATGATCACTTAAGTCGGGAAATTAGGATAGAAGCGAGGCAACTCAGATAATAAATATGTAGGATCCTTCAGCTCGTTTAGGGCAAATCAATAAAATGAAATCATAGCATAATTACAAGAATATTTGCTATAAAAAATGCTATAATGCAAATTATATCAATTTGCGCACATTAAAAGTGCGGGAGAGCCAAGAAAAAAATGGGGAAAAGGAGCAAGAAAAAGGAAAAATAAATAAACAAGAAGAAGAAGAAGAAGATCGTAGAGAAGAAGGAGGAGGAGGAGAATGAGAAGTAGGAGGAGAAGAAGAAAATGCTAATAATAATAATGCTTGCAACAGCCGCCAATTGTGTGGATCAGCCCGAGGGAGAAAACGAATCCCGAGTCGGATTGAGAGTGAGCGAGTGAGCGCGTGAGTGGGGCACAGGTGGGTTAAGGTGGTGGGTTAAGCTGGTGGGGCACAGGTGGGTTCAGGTGGGTGCAGTTCGGTGGCTATTTGTGGCAGTAGCGCAGAGCATCAAAAGGCAGCTGCAACTTAAATTATATTAAGACATAAATGTGGACACAGGAGACGTTGCAACAGTTGCAACAGTTGCAACTTGCAACTTGCAACACAGAGCGAGAGTTGCAAGTCCCAGTTGTGCGATTGCCGACTAGGCTCACAAAAAATACGCAGCAACAATGAATAAAAAAGAGCCGCAAGCAGCAAATGCAAAACTCGCAACCAACAACAACAGCAACAACAACAATTGCAACAGCAACAACAACAACAACAACAACGAATTGAAATCTATGTATAGAGAAGGCGATATGCAAACATAATAATTTGCATATTTCGCCGCAGTGTTTTGAGGACCCGACTGCTCCGATGGTGGTCAAGCAACAACAACAACAACAACAACAACAATCTGAACAACCTGAACAACAACAACCAGAATATTTTCTGGGAGTGGCCATAATAGAAATGTTAACCTTTTGGCAACAGAGTCTCCGAGACGCTTTTTTTAATATCTTTTTTTCTTTGTAAGTTAAGTTGGCAGAGTCGTCACACCTATTCCCCACTTCAACCCTCCCTCGCTCCCTTCCTCCTTCTCATCTTTTATTTCCACTCATGCTCCCCTATTGGTTTCACAGTTTGAGAGTCACAAACGAGTCACGTTTCAGGCCAATGCAGCGCTTGTCAAACCGTTGACTGACTCACAAAACTGTGATATAATGAAGCATTTCCTATATAGTATATATAGAACGAGCACCCATAAATAACTACTAACTACCCGATCTCACGACTCACGACTATCAAATGATGCAATTCCAATTTGGTTTAGTCATCTATATACATACATATGTATGTATGTTCATTTGTATCTTTGGAGGAAGCTGTAATATACATATTTTTTAAGCAAGCAAATGACTTCAACTATCGGAATACTTGGAAATTGTGAGATACATAACATGTTGTTCATCCCCAAAACAAGATTAATAAAAATGTTATAATACTTCCATAAAACAAAATATTTACAGTTTGATCGCAAACAGATAAATGGATGACAATTTACATCAAATATAATAATTTAAATTAAATGTCATAGCATTATATTTAAAAAATAAACTATTTGAATGCTGTTCTAATGAATATATTCACTGTTATTTATATTAATGACTAATTTGTAATTACAATATCTGATAGAATTTTGATGCGCATCTTTAAAACAAAATTACCTGCAAACATATTTCTAGTTGGATAATTTTTTGAAGATTTGATAATTTAATAATACTAATCAAAATAAATATTCTGCAAAAGGTTAACAAATAATAACTAGGCATTTTGAAGCTGATTAATGGCAAAAAAAAAAATATAAAAAAAGTTAGGGAAGCTTAGTGAATAATACAAAAAAAGATTAAATACTGCAGAAAAGGCTGAGAAACAAAAATATGGCATTTCTAATTTAACAACTGCGCTTCAAATAAAAATTGCGTTTTTTTGCCAACTGCTGCTATTTAATTATTTTCTTAGAGCTCATTTCAGCGGCATAGGCGGCGGCGAAGGCGATGACGCGAGAGAAAGAGAGGGAGATAGATACAGAGAGAGAGAGAGAGAGAAGAGAAGCGGGCAGCAACCACACATCACATGTTGACCTTGATATTCGCATTCGCAGCGGAACCAACTTTGTGTGCAAGCGTCTATGTGCGTCAGTATGTGTGCGTGCTTTTGTCCGTGTGTGTAAGTGTGTGTGTGTGTGCGAGGCGGCGTGCAAAGCATTAAGCAGAAGCAGAAACAGCGACAGCGTCAGCGCACGCAACGCAACGCAGCAGCTGAGAGCTTTAACGCCGTTTGTCGTTAGTGTAGCGTGCGAAACGGCAGCGACTGTGACTGCGACAGCGACAGCGATAGCGGCAGAGGAGGAGGAGGAGGAGGCGGAGGACGCGAAGAAGGAGAAGAAGGCGAAAAGGCAAGGGCGCAGCGCGTTTGTAAAACTTGCGAGTGCGCGGGTGTGTGTGTGTGTGTGTGTGCATGTGAGTGTGTGAGCGATGGCGTGAGAGTAAAAGGGGAGATAAGCTGAAGGGGAAAGGGGAGCCCACAAAATGTGAATTGCAAAAACGCAGGAAAAAATAAATAAATAAAATTAAAAATTATCTCATCAAATGTGGCGACTGTTTATTTTAAGTACTTGTATTTTTTTTTGTTTTGTGCTTTGGTATTTTGGGATCTTCGGGTGCGTTAATTTCAGTACTCAAGCATCTTGAGGTGATTATTATTATTATTATTATTATTATTATTATGGCCATTATGATTCAGTTAATTATCCAAATGCAACCAGCAGCGCAACAACAGCAACAAATCATAAATAAATTAATGCCATTTGTGAGCCATCAAGCATCTTGAAACGCCTTTTATTCATTTTTATGTATTTTTGGCATTTAGACCCTGTACTTGAAAATTCGAAAGGGTCTATCAAATTTGTCCGACCGCTTGAATCTGTTGGTACCATAAATTATATTTGTACTATTTTAAAATGAAATATGCAATTTTCATTTTATGGAATTAGTACAGGGTCTCCCGTAGTCGTGTTCCCACGACTGTCGCCTTTTCTACTTCATAGTTTTTTGTTTGCTTTATGTTGACTGATTGCATGAAGCGAACGTCGGCTAATGCGACGATGACCTTGGAATTAGAGTCCAAACAAAATTGGTGTGGCAAAAAAAAAAAAATAAAAAAAAAATTAACAAAACTGAAACCGAATACGAAGCTGAGACCACGATATATGTACGAACAAAACTATGCTAAAGTTGCCAAGCAAAAATAAATACCAAACAAATTTAAAAAGACAAAAATTAAAGGTGTATGAGTGCGTGTTCATGTTTTTGTGTTGATTTGTTACTCATACACTGCGTCTACTGAATTTCATTTAAAGCGACTTAAGCTGTCGTATAAACTTGGAGGTTCACGCACATACAATTCAATCAGCTGTTTTACGCGTCACACGCACTTTGTTGATGTTGTTGTTGTTGCTCTCGTCTCACGCACATTTCGAGTTTCAGACACAGACGCGCCCCCAAAAAGCTAAAATAAGAAAAATGAAATCAAAACAGAAACAAAAACCAAAACATGCGTAGAGGCAGCGACGCAATGTCGGATGACGTCACAGCAAACAAGTTTGTGCGCGAGAGAGAGAAAGAGAGAGGGCGAAGAGTAAGAGCAAAGCAAGCAAACTGCCAACGTTGACGCTAACGTCGGCGTCGACGCGTCGCTGTCTGCCCACTTGTTGCCGACGAAATGACGCACAAAACGCATAAAGCAATTGTACATGTTTTGCATGTTGTTGCTGCTGCTGCTGCTGCCGCGCTGTTGCTGTCGCTGTCGCTGCTCGGCTGCTGCTGTCGTCTGCATGCGTGCGTGTTTGTGTGTGTGTGTTTGATTGAACGAGTTTTATATTGTGTGTGTGTGTGTGTGTGTGTGCATGACATTGAACTTGAACTTGAGTGTTACGTTGCGTTGCTTTTACGCACCATTCGCTGTTGTTGTTGCCGCTGCTTATCAACATGTGCCGTTATCTGATGATAAAGAAAGTGAGCGCAAATAAAACTGAGAGAGCGCAAGAGAGAACGAAAGAGAGAGGGAGAGCAGAAAGCACAACTGTGGTCTGTCAAGGTCGCAATGCAAATTTATGCGCACATGCGAGAGATTTATTTATGCGACGCCTGCGCTGCATTGTTTACAATTCGTAATTAATTTATGGCTGCGGCCGCAACGTCAACGTCAACTGAGGCAGCAACAGCAGCTGAGGCAGCTGTGACAGCTAATTGCAGGTAGTCGGCGCCACACAATAGCGTCTAAATAATATCCGCCCAATGGTCAGCAGCGAATGAGAACTTGAAACGTGCAAAAAAAAAAAATTAAAGAAAGATATTAAATGAAAAAAATAAAAATACATAATATAGAAGAAAAGACTCGGCCAAAGCCAAATTGCTGCAGCGAGCAGCGGGCAGCGCTGCACGCACAAAAGACGCGCCGGAAAGTCGCTCAGCGTCTGTCTCGCTGTCTCCATGTCCCGCTGTCCGCTGTCCGCCTCTGGCCATTGTCATTGTCTAACAACAATTGCGTGTTGTGTGTCTGCTGCGTCTCTGTCTCCGTCGCCGTCGCCGTCGCTGCTGACCACAGACAGCAGCAGCAAAAGCTTTTGTGGTCATCCATTTGTTAGCCGGAAGCTCGCAAGACGACCAACGACGCGAGGACAAACAAAAAGCACAAAGAGAGTGGGAGAGAAGGGGAGGGGAGAGGAGAGGGGGAAAGAGAGAGCTAACAATCGCAGCAGCACTTGACCCGCCGAAATATCACGCACACACGCACATGTGTGTGTGTGTGTGTGCTTAGAGAGGCATTTCCAAGGTCAGCTGCAGACAAGAGAGTCCAAATTATCCCACGCTAAGCAAAGGGACAACAGCAGCAGCAGCAACTCTTCCTCTTCTTCTATGTCCACTAAGTATGTAATTGAAAAGAAAAAACTTGAAGAAAGCTCTGATCGATAAAGAGACTCTGCAGGAGCGAGCGAGACAGAGATAGACATGCTCGTATGCATACATTTGTACGTACATACATATGTATGTAAAGTCGTGCTGTTATTGATTTGTGTTTGTTGTTGCTGTTAACAATTTGTTGCAAATTGTAAAATGTTGCCAGCAACATAATTTAATTGACGCCGTTATGGGCACGGCCACAGCGGCAACAACAATAACAACAACAACAACAACAACAAGCGATCAGATCTTGAACGAGTTACATGCATTTTGGGCAACAATTTGCAGCCCGAAACCGGAAAGAGAACGTTACGTTAACCGTTAACTGCTTGCAAGTTGTTGTTGTTGCTGCTGTTGCTATTGCAGTGGGTGTTGTGGCCAGCGCTAAAGAAATCAAGTTATTCATAGACTAAATGAGTTGATCAAAGAGTTACGAATCATTTGTTATTATTATCTTAAAGCCGCGTTTAATTCAAATTTGCATTCATTCAAAGTGAAAGCTCTATTTACGAGCAAGCTTTTGCGCTAGTTGTGCTTTCATAATATGAAAATAAAATTTGCATGCTAAACACAATTTTATGACTTTAGGATTGAATCAAATCTCAAACAAATTAGCCAAATCAATTCCGTGTTCAATTTTAAGAGTTTAGTTTTCGTATCTTAATTGTATTATTGTTAATCGATATCGTTATCGATAATGCTTTAACAACTGAATTTAATTTGTATCTTTTAGTTATGTTTTCATTAAATATTTGCCAAACTTTAAGCAGACAAATTTGAACAAAATTGAAACATAAAAGTCGCTAGCGTTTAAAAACGCGCCAACGCATGCGCAATCATTTTGTGTGTGTGTTTCAATTTCAGTTCCTGTTGCTGACGTCAGTTGTGCAGTTGTTGTTGCTGCTGTGGTTGTTGTTGCTGTGGTTGTTGTTGCTGCTGTTGCTGTGGTTGTTGCTGCTGTGGCTGTTGCTGTTGCCGGGCCACGCAGCTCGTGTCGCAGCTGACCTTCAAACTGGGTTTTAATTTAGCTGCCTGCCCGGCTGCGTTTTGCCTTTATTATTATTATCGTTGCTGTTGTCGTTGTTGTATTGTTAGTTACTGCCGCTTGTTATTGTTGTTGTTGTTGTTGTTGTTAGTAGCAGCAGCAGCTTATAAAATGTTGTTAGAATTATGCCCGGCTTGGCATGTACAGTAGACCCGGCCTAAACGACTCGACTCGACTCGACTCGATTCGCAATCCGCCTCAAAGCCGCTCACCGACTTTAGCATCGCTTGTGCAACAATTACTAATTATATACTAAGTATTTTGTATACTAATACTACATGTTTGTATGTACATACATACATATGTACGTGTATGTCTATGGCAGCCAAGACCCGGCTGCTTTAATGAGATACGCTATCTCTCTCTCTCTCTCTCTCTCTCTCTATTTATCTGCCCCCTTCCTCAACCTGTTTGTTCTCCCTTCTTTGTCCACCTATCGATATGTGCGTTTATTTCTGTCTGTCTGTCTGTCTTTCTTTATTTTTATTATTTTTTTGTTTAGTTTTTATTGTGCTTAAATATAAAGAAAAGATATAAATCTGTTGAAAATGCGCATAATTATAGCAAAAGCAACAACAACAACGACAGCAACAACACCTGGTGGAGACTTGGAGCTTGGGGCTCAGTTCCAGCCTCTCAACGATCGTCGTCGTCGTCGTCGTCGTCGTTGTCGCAGTCGTGACAAGAAAAGTTGTTAATTTTAATTATAATTTTTGCTCCCTCTCTCTCTCTCTCTCTATCTCTCTCTTTCCCACTCTCGCTATTTATTTTTTTTTTTAGCTATTTCGTTTGCATTTTTGTTTCTATTTAAAGATTTGTTGCATGTTGGCAATTAAATTAAAAACTTTAATTAAAATTATATAGGATAGAAAAATGTTTTAAGCGTTTGATTTGCATTTTTTGCCTAGAATTTCATTTGTATGTGAAACTAACTAATATTGACTAAAAATTACTTGGCAATAGAAAGTTTTTACCAGGAATATATTTATTTTTTATGATATAGAAATGTCTAAAGCAACGAAAATAGATTGATCCAAATAACTACATATGGGCTAATCCGAAAATTTTTAAACCAAGGGCAAAAACCTTAAATTGTCAATAATTTGCATGTTTTTTAATAATAGTTGTTTTTTGTTATAATAGAATATATTTCAGGCTTCAAATTACAAAATCAAAATGGTTTTACGGTGGTTTGGAAGTTCATGGCCGAGCCTAATCAATTAATTCCTCTTTTTGCCTCTAAATTTCAATAAATCTTGTAAAAAAAAGGGTATTTTCAATGACCAAAAAAGTGGGCAAAACGGTCGTCTGAGTGTTTAGCGCTTAGCTCAGCTTAAACTTTGTTTAATTTTCTTTTATTTAAGATAAAAACTCTATCGAAAAAATATTTAATATATATTAATAATTTAAACAAAAGTGTGTGTGTAAAAAGTGTAACGTCCGCAGCAGACAAAAACTAAAATTTTTAATTGATGATGGATTGATATGGTCATATATTCCACTTAATTTTTTGTATTTGGATATTTTTTGTTTATTATGCAAAATTCGCTAATATATGTGCAAATGTACGTTAACCTCAAATCGACTTCCATTCTTTGTAACGGCCGCAACGGAACTTTCAGCGAGCCTAATTTTTTTTTAAAAAACAGTAAGGCAATTATCTTAAAATAGGTTTAAGAGTACTTTCAATGAAATGCATTTTTCAGAAAATTTCATTTAAATTCACCAATCTAAACGCGAGCTGTATCAGTTTAAACATGATTTTGTAAATTCAGTTCTTTTTCCCAAAAGCACCTGAAAGCTGCTTAAATATTAAAAAAAAAGCCGTCAATAAAATAATATTTTCGGTAACATAATCACGACTCATTAAAAAAGAAAAACCCATAAAAGCTTCGTTGTACTTTTATCAAATTTAAAATCGTAGCAATTGAATATGTAAAGCACATGAAAGCTCCCTGCACACTTGTTCAATATTGAGCTAAAAGCTCAGTCTAATAATCAAGCCAAATACATTTGTATTTATTTTTAGCACTTGTCTTGAACACATTTCAAAATTAGAATGCAAATGATTAGTATTAATTGAATTAAAGCGAAACAATTTCCAAAATAAATACTCATACTAACTGACGTTCAAGTTGTGCCCCGACTTCCTGCACTTGCCACTTGTCCAAAGGCAGCGATCGATAACAACAAGCCACAAACATTTTTTTGGCAGCAAAAAATGTTAATTGACAGGCGGCCAAATGCCAAAACGAGTCAAAACGCAAATAACTCAAAAATACCAAAAAAAAAAAGAGAGAAAAAAAAATGATTGTATTTTTTTTTTTTTGGATTGCATTGAAACGTAGCGAATTGCGAGTGTGTTGTAAATTAACAATTATTGGTTATTAACATGACAATTTTATACCATTTTAATGCATACTTCAGCGACAGCAGTAACAACAACAACAACATACATATATCAAACAACAACAACTACAGCAACAACAACAGCAACAACAAATGTCGGCAAGTCGCATTTGAAGGCATTTAATTGAATGCGTGAATTGCTTTTGTTGATTGCAGCAGCCGTCATCGTTAGATTCCAGTTCTTCCACGTTGTTGTTGCTGTTGTTGCTGCTGTTGTTGCTGTTGTAGCTGTTGCCGTAGGTTGCATAGTTGGCCGCGTGAAAACGTGACGTTTGAGAGCTGCTCAGATTAACAGGAGATTCGAATGTAGCGAACAAAAACTACACAAAAACAACTCGTAACAGCGACAACAACAACAACAACAATAACAACAACAGCAACAACAAACTGCACACAGCGCAAACGTTTTGAATATTTTTGTATAATTTTCCAATTTAAATTAACAGCGTTATTGTTGTTGTTGCTGCTGTTGTCGATTTTTTCCCAGGCCAAAAAAAAAATGCCGGCAGCAATATGCGTTATTGTTGTCGTTGTTGTTGCTGCTGCTGCAGTTGTTGTTGTTGTTGTGGAATGCATTGATATGCAGTTTTTTTTTATATTACTTTTTTTTTGTAATATTTTTTTATTCACTTTGCTGTTGTTGCTTAGCTATTGTTTTATTGTACCCAAGAAAATGTAGGAAAAATATCAGCGCTTGTTGCTGTTGCTGGTTGTCGTTGTTGTTGGTTGTTGCTGTTGTGGTGCATGCCATATTATGGTAATATAATCAATTGATTGCTAATTGATAATTATGGCAGCGAGTTGAGCAATGCCCGAGCTAATCAAATCGTGTAATCGATATTTGAGCTGGCGCAAATAAAATGCAATAATTAACTGCAAATGCAAATAAAAAACAAAAAAATGGCTAAACAAAATCAAGTTGATAGTCTTTTGGAAATTAAGTGCAGCGCAACGAAATGGAATTAAAATATAGCAATGTTGTGGAATAGTTTGGCAAATGAAACAAATATTTGCATTTGATTTCATTTCATTTCATTTAAGCTTTAAAAACTCATTTGGAAATAAAACATTTAAGCGGAAGAGCGAAACAGTTTCACAATGAAGTTTTTTTTGGATGGAAATGGAATAAATATTAAATGAAACTATGAAATGAAACATGTTTCCATTCCAACATTCCATGTTGCTGAGTTGCTAAGCATGTCACTTATGCAATTTCGATTAGTTATCGATATAAATACTGACATAGGTATTAGTTATCTCAGATATCATCACTTTTGCAATGTTTCAATTCCGCTGTTCCAATCAACGCTTTTGCATATGTTAATTTTATTCTCTAGAAGAAAACTGTTGGGCATAATTTTAATATGTTTCATTCCCACATTCCGACGAGTCTTGAACTCCTTCCAAATTCACTTGGCAGTGTTTCATTGCCACCGTTCCAAGCAGCATTCGATTGACTTTGCATGAGTCACTGACTGTCTTATTTCGCCTTGTGTTGCGGTGAATGTTGCATATCATTTACAATTTACAATTTACAATTCACAATTTACCAAATCGCATTTGTGCGACTAATTATCAAATTATATTGCAGTTGGGGCTGTCATGGCGCATTAGCGACTCGGACTCGCAACGTGGCCAATAACGTTGACGTTAACGTGCCGAATGCGGCGCATGCGCAATTCTTGCATTACGCATACGCAACGTTGACTGCGGCGACTGGCGACTGGCGACTGGCAACTGGCAACTGGCAACTATAATTGCCGCCCACAAGCGAACACGCCCACACAATGTTGTTGTTGCTGCTGCTGCTGCTGCTGCTCCACATTGTGACGATGAAAGATAATATTAATGAGTATTTGTTCCTTTCGGTTGTTCAGCTCTGCAATTTGTTCGATTCGTTGTCGACTTGTTAACATCAAATTGCAATTAACCGCACTTTGCATTGTTGCTGTTTCTCTTTTCATACATAATATATGTATGTACATATATTATTTTTGTTTTTATTGTAAATTATTAATAATGTCTGGGGGGCTAACGATAATTTCGTTACAATTATGCAAATGCAATGCGGGACAACAACGATTTGCCGTTGCTGAGGGGGTGTGTCTTGCAGCCTGTTGCATGCCACGGAATGTGCACAAAGTATGGCTTAAAGTTAATAGTCAAATCTGGCCATACTCATATTCATACTCAGCTCAAGGCTACGTCCATATCGAAATTTGAGCACAATTAATTGTTCATTTCATACAGAATGAAAGAGAAATATGAGTTTCGTTCGTCACTTGGAATAAGTTTTAGTGTTAATTTTATAATTCAAATACTCAATATTTATATTCGTTATTATTCGAATATTAATCATTAAAAGTTGCTCAATTTAGACGGATGGAAAATGAAATTATGATATTATATTTCGTCGAATTAAATATAAATGCAACTTGACAAGTGTCATAAATGTCAAATATTTATATTAAATTCAAAATTATTTTAAATTTTAAAAATTTAAAACCATAAATATTATTTGAATAGTTAACTTAAAGTTTTATTTCATTTATTATATTTTATTTTAATTATTACACATAAGTTTCTCATATTAAAATCGACTCAACGATATATTTTCTAATAAAAATAAAAATTTTATTTGGTACAATTTGAAACAATATTTAATATTTGAATTGTTAATTTAAAGATCTTTTGTCTCAGATATTTTAAATTGTTATTACCCAAAAATGTTATGTTAATAATATTATTTTGAAAACTGCTTTGAGTCGACGTTAAACATAAATGTGAATATGAAATACAAATGAAAATAAATAACCAAAAATTGCATCTTAACTTGGCATTTGCTCTCGACATGATCCTCCATGTTCACTTGATGTTGCCGTTAGCTTCAGCCACATAACTCTCTCTCTCTCTGTCTCTCTGTCTCTCTCCCTCTCTGTCTCTCTGTCTCTCTTGAAAGACTGTGCATGCACTTAATAACAGCAATTGCTCAACTGTTGCCGCCGCCTCCTTTTTACCTGCTCCATAAACTCAGCTCAGCTGCTTATCAACGACAGGCAACAATTAGCACTGCCAACAGCAACAGCAACAGCAACAACAACAGCAACAATAACAATCAGCTGGTCATTGAAAAATGCGTTATTTCTATTATTTCGATTATTATTATTATTTCGATATGTTTTGCTTTTCATTTCTTTTTATTGCGATATGAAAATTGTTGCAATTTTTTTGACATTTTACTTGATTTTTGCTCGGCAGGCAATTTGTTTTGTTGTCGTTGTCGTTGTTCTTGTTGCTGTTGTTGTCAGACATATGTTGCAAGTTGTTGCAGCTGTCAATAGAGGCGGCGACGTCATGTTGTTGTTGCTGTTATTGTTGTTATTGTTGTTGCTGGCGGCTTGTCAAAAAAGTGTTGGCAAGACTTACGAGCTGCCGTTGTTGCCGTTAAGTGTTTGCATATGCATTTTGACAACAACAACAACAACAACAACAATGGTACTCGTAACAACAACAACAACAACTACAACAATCATGTGTGGCATGTTGTTTAACACGCTTTGTTGCCCCCGTCACCCTTGCCACGCCCACTTGGCGTCTCACTTGAGCCAATGCAAATTTACTTAAGCGCCAGGAGCTGGGATTAGAAATGGGCTTAAGAGAGAACTCAATCAGCTCTCCCTCTCTCTCTCTGTCTTTGTCTCTCTCTCTCTCTCTTGACCAGCTAACAAATCAGCCTAAGACAACAAGCCACAGTTAGCAAAAAAATAAAAGTAGGGAAATAAATAAACTGATACTGATAAAAACTGTTGCAAATATTTGCATTCGTTTTTTTTGTCTGTTGCTTTCAGCTTTCCATTTAGCCAAAGTCATCGAAAGTCATTTGCCAAAAACAACTGAGTGAGTAGAAGGGCGGAAGGGGGAGGTAGAAGGGGAAGGGGGAGGGGCCAAGTGACCACTGGACAACTAAACTGAACTGAACTGAACTCAACTCAGCTCAACTCAACTGAGTGGTCAGTGGTCTGTCTGTCTGTCTGTCTGTCTGCATCTCCTGCCACGCCCCCTACCAACCGCCTGCCCCTTGCGTTGCATCGCGTCGACAGTTCGCAACGACATTTGTTACACTTTGTTTGCCTTGGGGCAACACATCCGCACGGCCAGCCGAAAAAAACTCAAAAATCGCAAGTAAGAAAAAATGTGACCATGGAGGTGGCAAGTGGCATGTGGCAGGTGGCAGGTGGAGGACTGACTCTACAAATCGCATCAAATATCAACCGAGCATACGTTAAATGCCTCAAATTGAGTTAAAGTGCCGCTGTCGTTTTGGCATCGAGACCACAGAGGGGCGACTGAGGAGACTGAGGAGAAGGGCAGCTGAAAGGATTACAAAGGCCTGCGGCCAGCAAAAACTACAACACACATAGTCACACCCACACACACACACACATAAGCATACATGCACAACTATGAGCAGCAATCGCCGAATCTAACTGGCTTAACGAGGGCAGCCCGTAAAGTTAGCTACAAATATTTAATATTTATTAAATACAAGTAAACAATTTAAAAAAAAAAATGTATTATTCATTGTTATCATTATGGAATTCAACAATATATTTTAAAATATACATTTTAGAGAATTCAATTTCAAACAAAATGTTGAATTATTTCACAATTTGTATACTACTATCATCCAAAATTGCTGTAATTTCATTAATGACAATTTGACAGCAAACATATACAGGGATGCCACGGAAATCGCAAGCGAAATAGAAATCCGCAGATAGCAATTCCGCGCGGAAATTTCCGAGATGCCACAGAACCTCGAGAGATTTAATATTTCTTAGCATTTTCACCAACCTTTTCGATTAGCAACTTTTTCAAGTTTATCATTGCAGAGCAACAAGCTTTTTTTTACTTTCTTACTTAATTTATTTATGCAATAATTGATTTTGTTAAGCTAAAAAAATTTAAAAGCATTTGGCGCGAGAAAATAAAAGTTACTCGACAACTCTAGCAATTGTATGCCATTAATCTGGCAGCTCTTCGTGACAAATATTTTTACAAATTGCACAATAAGTTAAAGGTTTTGTTGGGTAAAACTTGATTTGCCTCAAATTACCTATTTTTTATATATATTTATATATATTTTTTTTAAATACCTTACTTCGAATTCTGACTAAAAAATGTGGCATCGCTTCCCCCGACTTTGAAAATCTAAATTGGACTAGGTGGCAGCATCGGACGAAAGCGGATTTAGCACTAGTTTATTCCGCACAAAATTATTGTGCGATTTGACCTGTGGCACAGCGAAATGAAATTGAAGTGAAATTCAAGTGAAAGCGATATCTGTGGCACCCCCGATAGTTTAATGAAACTTGTTTTTGCAATTTTCACCATTAGTTAATTTGCATTTTAACATTTTTACGAATTCTCTTCATAACAACTTTCAACAAGTACAACAAGTCTATGCAATTATATATATATTATATATACTGATTGATTATATTTTATATATAATATATACTGATTTCACCGAACTTCTCTATCAACCCATGCGCGTGTGCGTTCAACTAGATTTGCAGTTGGACTGCCAGGGGCGTAGAGGTAAAGGGGAGCAAAGAGGGCAGGCGGAGCTGCTGCTGCCAGGTCTGGGCATCCTTTCACTGTTATCCTTCGCCCGCTTGCACTTTGTATTCGTTTTTTTGTCTCCCCATCTCTCTATTTTTTCTCTTCACATTTTTTCTTCTGCATTGACTTTGGAACTGTGCTGAATGTCCTCGCTGCTGACTGGGCAATGTCCTGTGTCCCGTGTCCTGTGTCCTGTGTCCTGGCTGTGCAAGGATCTGCTGTGTTGCTGTCATCATTGGCTCGTTCATCGACACTTTGCTTTTTAATCAATTTAACAATTTTTTGTCCGTCGTTTTTTAGGCGATGACAACGGAGGCAGCAGGGGGAGGAGCGTGTTTTTTTTGTATGTCGCCTGCAGCGCTAAAACTGAACTCGTTATCAACAACAACAACAAGGACAACAAGGATAAGCAAGAGTAATTGACAGCTTCTACTTCAACTTCGACTTCGACTAGGACTAGGACTCGGATTTGGACTCCTTGTTCATGTTCCCATCTTTGCAGTTGCTTTAACTTTTCAATTCTTTGCTTTATTAACTTTTATAAACGTTGACATTTGTCTCTCTTCCACACCCCACTCTCTCCCTCTCCCTCTCTCTCTCTCTCTCTCTCTCTCTGTGTACATTTGCTAATTAGTTTGGCAAAGCGACAACATGTGAAGGCGCATTGAATCTCGTCCAGTTGCTGCTTCTGTTTCAGTTTCTCCATTTGCCAAAAAAATCTTTGTTTTTATCTTCTGCTTTTTTAGTTGGCATATTTTTTCAGCATTTTCTTATTTGTCTATTCCCCCCAGAAGTCTGTCTAAAAAGGAAATGAACTCATCAGTTTGTTGTTGTTGACTGAGCAGCTAATGAAGTTGACTTGCAAAATAAAAAACACCGAGCAGAGAAAAAAGGCTAAAGAATTTTGAAATCGAGTTGATCAAATGAACTTGAGTTTGTCTACGACATTGCCAAGAGAGCAGAGGGAGGGAGAGAGATAGAGAGAGAGGGAGAGGGAGAAAGGGTTGAAGAGGAAGAGAAAGAGAAAGAGTTTCTGTTGTAACAAAACTCAGTTCTAATATTAAATCAATCAATTTTAAAATTGGAATATTTAATTCTGTTGTTAAAATGCAATTTTTGAGGACTTTATAATTTGAACGATATAAATCTTCTAAATTTTAGAAAAATTCGAATTGATAAATTTCATGGAGTTTAAAAAATGTTGAGAACAATTTCAAAAAAATTTCGAAAAATTCGTTCAGCGTTTGAGCTGAGCAACAGCAACAGTTGCTGTGGCATCTGCAACTGCAACTGCATCTGTATGTGTGTGTGTGTGTGTATGTGAAGTTAGCCAACAATTGCTTGGCTAAGTGTTATGTTGATCACTTGAAGGCAATCAGTGTCATTTGTTGTTGTCGTTGACGTTGTTGTTGTCGCTGCTGTTGTTCTTATGGTCTAGGCCAAGCTGCAACCGAGCGGATTGCAACTGCATAATAAACGCATTATAATTGAACAATTTACCAGTTTCATTTATACACACACACACACACACACACACATAGTTATAGATACATATGTGTGTATGTAGAGATTGCAGCGGCAAGAAATTACATTCAAAATAACTTTATCAGCATCAAACATCAAAAGGTAGCAGCAACAACTTGACTACAGGTTGCTGTTGTTGCTCTTGTTGTTGTTGCACTTGTTGTTGCACTTGTTGTTGCAGCAGCAGCAGCAACGCAGTTAAATATTTTCCGCTTAATTTAACAGGAATTTCAATTGACAGGCGTGCGCAAAACGTTGTTGTTATTGTTGTTGTTGTTGCTGCTGCTGCTGCCTGGCAACGCATGATTTATGCACTCACACACACACACACACACACACACACACACACACACACACTTGGCACACACGCAGCGAGCAAGAGAAGCCACGTGGCGGGGCGCATTCAATTTCTATTAGGCGCTGACCTTGTCAACATTGTTGCTAGCAACAAAAAAAGCGACGTTAGCAACATGCAGCGCTGTCTCGTTTAGTGTTGCGCGTTAAGTTGACAATTTACTGACAAATGTGTAAATTGCATTTGATCGTGTTGTGCTTGTTGTCGTCGTTGTTGTTGTTGTTGTTGTTATTGTTGTTGTTGTTTCTTCGTTAATTTATGCGGTTGGCATTTTGAGAGGCCTACAACGCCAGCAGCGACAGAGACTGCGGCAGCGACAGCGACTGCAACGTGAGCGTCAACAGCGACCTTGATCGCAGCATTGCGACAGCTTCCGCATTATTATCACATTACTAACAGAAATTTCATCATCTCTCACAAAAAACCCCAATTCACTTTTATTAATTGGATTACATATGATATCATTAAACTAATTTCAAGTGGAAACTAATGTTTAAGAGGTTTATGGTATGTAGATTTGTACTCACCTTATGGGCTCTGATGGATGGGCCCCCTGAACAAGCTAATGTAACGTCCACCAGGCTCCCGTCCTGTAATAATTGACTAAACACCCCTAACAGGTTGGATTGATGATTGTTCCACCTCAAGCAGTATTGCTCACTGCCCATGTCGGTGACAGCTTACGCTGCTGCAAAGATATCAATCAAAAAATACCAAAAATTCTAATTAGCATCATTCAAAATATTGAAAGCATATAAATTAAAAGCAAAATAATATTTAAATATTTATACAGGTCAAAAAGTATTTTTTTTAAATTAATCGTTATCGATTTAGACAAATATCGATTAAGACAATATGTGCGCTTCTGTAATCGATCAGTATCAATCGATATAAAAATGTTTTTCATCGCTATCGATGATAGCGATAAATAAAGATATTAAAACTAAAAGGAGTTATGCTTAAACGATTGTTAACTAATGGTTAGTTCTCAAAACGATAATAGATATATTTATGTTTGCAATTGTTATCGATAAGCGTCATCGATAGGCACCACAATCAATAAAAACTAAGAAAGACTCTAACCATATCATTGCCAATCATAATATTAATTACAAGAAAGAAACACAAAAATCGCCATCTTAATCGATAAGTATCGAAATCGGCATTGAACGCAATCGACTCGCCTGCAACGTGGCATGAGAATAATTTCTCAATTTAACGTTTCCAGCCGTTTAGCTAATTAAAACCATTGCGTAACACAGATACGTGTGTGTTGTGTGTGTGTATCTTCTAGCTACATTTCGTATCTCTATCTGTAATTAATGGCAATGGTTGTGCTGAGACTGCGGCTGCAGTCGCCACTTGTTGCCGCACATCGCAAATCGCAAATTCAAAACGGTCAGGGTTCAAAAATGTCAGTGACAAACCTCATGACAGTCAGGTGGACAGGCCGCCTCTGTGGGCCACTTATGTTGTGGGCGTGGCACACAGACCGGCTTGACTTGCAAATTTTAATTCAACAAAAAAAAAAGAAAAAGAAACACAAAATAATGCTGCAACAAATGATGCAAAAAGTTGTTTCCCTTTTGAAAATGTATTGTTATTGTTATATTAATGTTATGCTCAACGTTTAAGCGCTCAACATAAGTTATCGAAAGGCGCCAATATATATTAAAGTGACACTGGAGGACAGCTAGAGTTCGCAGCCTTAATTAATGTGATGGCGATTTGCGAAAACTGTGAAAATAAACATGAATTGTTTTCATGTTTATTTATTTATATAAAAATTAAACTGTCTACTTGACTAAAAATAAGCAAATATAGGTTAAAGTTATTAATATATTTTTTATTATATACTTTAAACCTATATAAACATATATTTTTATTTCATGTGTTTATCATAACATTAATGCATTGAAAGTTTGTTTTCAACAATTTGTTGCAACAATTATTAATAGTAATTTGCATAGTATATGCAACGTGTTATTTGATATTTATGAAACTTCGTGTTCATTTTGCTTTTCTTATTACAGATTCGATTCATAGAGTTACCAACGCTCAATTTTTTTTTTATACACTCACAATTGCAAAGTCTCGTTAAAGTTGTGCTATAAATTCGATTTTAATTAATCTGCTGGTCGTGAGCTAAATGAAATGATATTCATGCAATCAACGAGACGTTAAAAATTAGAAAGAGTTCAACTGCTTGTAACAACAACAACAGCAACAGCAACAGCAACAACTATAATAACAACAAGAACAATAAACATTTCCGGCATGCGTTGCATTTGCGAGTGTTTGATAGCTGTCTGTCGCAGTTGTTGTTGCTGTTGTTGTTGGTGTTGTTGCAGCAGCAGCAACAGCAGCGCAAATAATAACGAAGCAATAAACTGTGAATTTATTTCAACAAATAAAACTTTGATTTATTGCGCTACGCACACAGCATGCAACAAGATCTTTGAGTGTGTGTAGTCTGTGTGTGTGTGTGTGTGTGTGTGTGTGTGTGTATGTGTATGTGTATGTGCCTTTGGGTAAAGTTAAAACATTAACGGCGCACACACGATAGAATTGGCAACCAGAAGTGGAGTTTAGCCTCCGAAAGATATTGCCACAGATAACGACACGAGGCAAACGATCGAAAATATAAAACTATCGCTGTAGATCGCCAGAGATTTGAGAGGTGATCGCAAGAGAGGGTAAAGGAAAACAGAGGGCAGATGGAGAGAAGAGAAGATCATAAGGTGATCGAGAGAAGGGGAGATGAAAAAGGCAAAAGAGAAGATCGACGGAAGATCGCGAGGCGAAAAAAGAGGGAGAGAAACTTCAAGGGGAGATCAAGAAGAGAGAAAGCGAACAAGAGAAAATAGTGGGAGATCGACGAAAGAAGATCGAGCGGAGAGAAGATTGCCGAATGGAGATCGTGGTAAGGAGATCACGAAGAGTTTAAAGAGAGCAGATCATGGAGAGAAGATCGAGAAGATCGCGTAGAGAAGGTGATCGAGTGGAGTCCTAGAGCTGAAGATCGAGTCCGTGCACGGAGGAGATAGAGAAGAGGGGAGGAAATCGTTAAAAGATCGAGTAGAGGAGATCGAGGAGAGGAGAAGCTGCTGTTGTTAGAGCCGATCGTAAATGCGTGCATTTGGCTCTGGGGATCTGAGATCTGGGATCTGGAATCTGGGATTTATAGTTAAGCGTCTTGGCAGCGAACAAAAGTCGTGCGAACAAGGCGAAGAAGCCAGCCAGTTAAATATCAATTTGTGCGCACAGAGCTCGAACAATAATGCGAAATGTTGCTGTTGCTGCCGTTAAGAAGTTATGGCCTAGCTGGCAACAGCAACTACAACAGCAACAGCAACTGCAATGGCAACGTCAGCAACACACACGCAATGGCCAAAGGTCGCGGCATGGCGCAAATTAAATTTGCATGCAGCAGCAGCAGCAGCAACAGCTGAGCAACAACAACAACAACAACAACTTCAACCACAGCAGCAGCAGCAACAGCAACAATAAAAATGTAGAGAACAACAACGGGTCGTCACTTAATTAAGAAAAGTTGCCAGTGTTCATGTTGCTGCTGGCACACAGAGGGCAATGTTGCTGGCGTGCCAGGTTGCAACAGCAACAGCTGCTGCCCACGCATGATTTTTGAATTAGCGCGCGTTGTAACAGCAACTAATATAATTGACAGTTGCTGTTGCTACTGCTGGTGGTGATGTTGCTGCTGTTGCTGTTGCGATTGCTGCTGCTGTGGCTGTTGTAGTTGCTGTTGCCTACGTGCTATGTTGCAGATATCAAGCGTTGCTGCACTGCATGCTAAGTAGCTGCAACTGCAACAGCAACAGCAGCAACAACAACAACATAGACAGAGAAAGCAACATGTGTGTGTTGTTGTTGTTGTGTTGCATGCAATTTGGGCCTGTTAATTGTTGTTGCTGCTGCCTGCGATTTATGCCGCTTGCATGCTAATTATGAATAACCCAGCAACATGTTGCTGCTGCTGCCGTGGCTGTTGCTGCTGCTCAGCTGACAACTAAATCAGTCAAAGACGGCGACCGTTAATTGCGCTTAAGAAAATGCTGCTGCAAAAAAGTGCTGTAAACCTATTGAGTTTTCATGCAACTTAATGAGCAACAGGAGCAACAGGCTGTTGTTGCTGCTGCCAGAGCGTAAGACAGGCAGCCGGGGCGAGCAACAATTGCCGCTGTGCCTCCCATTGTGCACAGTTTGGTTCTTGGTCAGGGCAACTTCAGTTTCTTTTTCTTTTTCGTTTGCTATTTTTTTACTTCTCCATTTGACGGCACGATTCAAAAAGTTTTCAATTAAGTTGCCGTTGCTGTAGTGCCAATGTTGCTGTTGTTGCTGCTGTTGTTGCTGTTGCTGCTGTGTGGTTGCTACCTTAAAACCTCATTAATATTGAAATTTGTTTCGTGTGCATGAGTTATTAGCAATTTTCTAATTAAGCGCTCCCTACTCCACTCCTCTCTCCCCCTCCCCCCTCCCATCCCTACAGCCTTGTGTCTTCTTCTTCTCCTCGCGTCTATTTTTCGCATCTGCCTCAATTTCCAATCCACAAGCTGAATTCATGGCTGACTCATGCATGGCCGATCACATGTGAATTTGAATGGCGCCGCCAATTCTTCTCTCTTTCTTCCCCTCCGCTCTTTCTCTCTCTCTCTCTCTCTCTCTCTATCTCCTACTCACTGCACTTGTCACACCCACAGCACGCGGCATCCAGCGGCTTCCCGCTCGCAACAAAGGCGCCGACATCGAAGTTTGCAGCGCTGATTTATTTATTTATAAGCGTAATTGCCAGCAAACTTATTAGTAGGCTACATAAATTTCCACGTCAAGCGGCGTGGCGTTTCTTACCCACATCTAACAGCAGCAGCAGCAACAACAGCAACAACAGCAACAACAGCAACAGTTGTAGGTGCAGCACGTGCAAGAGGGGGGTGTGACAGCGGCACATTTTGTTTTACATACAACGCTGGAATTCAAACTTGAACTTGAACTCAACTGGACGAATCTATGCTATTTGAAGTTTAATGAACTCAACGAAACTAGAATTCAAAGCGAGCTTTCAGCAGCTTTTTGAGCTGTTATTCAACATGAAGTTTTCGATTCGATTCCACAATATTTTCGCTTATATTAGTTTAATGAATTCAATTTAGCTTTATTTTAAAGTGAGCTACGTTGATTTTGAAACAAACTTTTGAAAAGCTTTCATGTGCTTTATTAGAGTTTGATGACGAGTTCGTTAAGTTTGATATTGAATAGGTCCAATTTGATAAGATGTGTTGAAAGTACATGTTCAAGCACAGCTTAAGATTCACTAGATTAATCCAATGATTAAGTGAGCTTTACATTGTTTGAACTTTGAAACTGTTTGTAGCTAGTTTTAAGAATATGTATATGTAAGTATATGAATATGTATTGCCACTGCAATAGCAGCAACTGTTGGTGCAACTGCAACTGCAACGGCAGCAATTGCGGTCAGTTGTAAATGGTCTGATGACGATCTAGAGACCCACACAATGCGAGCGCTGCACTTCAAGTTGCCACAGCGACAGTGACATTGCCGCCAGGCACGCCAGCAACACGCCGAGTCCACTTGACAGATGATGCCAAGTGGATGCAGCAACAGCAGCAATAGCAGCAACAAGAACAGCAGCAGCAACAACAGCTAAGCACTTGTTGCTGGGGGGTGTTCAGCTGTGTCGAGGGGGGTATTCATACAGATACTGCGTGTGAGTACGCCTACGTGCAAAGCCAAAACGATGGCGGCACATTTTAAATCAAAAAGAAGGGCGCACGACGCAGTTGCAGTTGTTGCTGTTGTTGCAGGTTGCTGGCGCGCCTTTTGCAGTTGCTGCTGCTGCTTCTGCTGCTGCTGCTTTGCCACGTCGATTATTAATTGCAACATGCGGCTTGGAGGGGGCGTGCCAGGCGACTCTCCAGACTGCAGCCAGAAACAGTTGCAATTTTTGTTTCGTTTTGAACATTGCCGCCGCATTGCGATTATCATAATGCTGCCTGCAACAGAAACAGCAACAGTTGCTGCTGCTGCTGCTGCTGTTGTTGTTGTTGTCGTCGATGCGAATGATGATTATTTTGATAAGTTGCGCAACATGTTGCTGGCATGTTAATTGCTCGGCAACATTGTTGCCAAGGTGTTTGCCGCGCACAAATTGCCGCTTGTCACTGCAAAACTCTGCACGGAAGTCATCCAACAACAGCAGCAGCAGCAGCAGCAGCAGCAACAGCAGCAACAACTATGATTATAAACGCGTTATTGATTTATTAATGCGTTGTCTCAGCTGGTGAAAGGATTTCGCTTTGGGTGCTGCTCATAAATTTTCCGAGCAGAGCAGAGCAGAGCATTTAAACTGCCGCTTCCTGCGCTGCGCTGCGCTGCAATGCGGCTTTCTATTGTTGCTGCTGCTGCCCCATGTGGCAGGCAGCGAGTTCAACTCAACTAGACAACGTTTGGTCAGCTGCCTGACACACACACACACACACACACACACACACACACACACACAGAGACACAAACACGCCCACGTTCCAGCAGACAAATGCACTGTGGGAAAAAAGCCCAAAATGTTGGCATAAACTCTAAAAATAAAACAGACACTTGAAATTTGGCATGAAACTTATTTGATTTATTTTTGAATCGGACTTCACTTCCCTCTCCCCGTCCGATTATGGGAAAAGAGCGTATTTACATAAAAACTAAACATAAAACCAGAGACTTGAAATTCGGCATGAAATTTCATCATCAGGTACAACTTTTTCTTATTTTTATTTTTTTTTTTTTGGTTTCATTTGACCTTGTCTCCATCCGCTTTCTCCCCTTTTTATCGAGCCTTAAACATTGATAATAGTTCGTACAAATCTAAAAAATTATATTTGTTCTACCACTAAACAACAAAAATTGGGACTTGATGCCAAAATATCGGACTTTTATCCATAGTGAAATGCAGGAAAAAGGGCGCGCTCTTTGCTTTGCTTTGCTTTGCTTGCAACATGTTGCACGTGTGTATGTGCATACATACATATATGTATAAAATGCAAAATTATTACCCAAAATGATTAGCTAGGGTGTGTGTATGTTGCTGCTGCTTAAAGCAACGATTGCCACATTTAGCAACTGTTGTTGTTGCTGCCACCTACAATATGTATGGCTTTGGTGTCGCCTTTGTGGCACGAACATGACTTTTGGCGGCGCATGCGTGTTGCCTGGCAGTTTGTTGCCATTGCTGCTGCTGTTGCTGTTGTTGCTGTTACGCTGATTTACTGCGCGGTTGCTGCCAGATAAGCTGGAGACAAACAATGAATGCAGTTTGCATTTTTATATACACAATTTGCAGTTATTTGTGGTCAGACGATAAGCAACGGCAGCAGCAACAGCAACAGCAGCAGGAGCAGCAAGTGCATGTTGCTGGCGTGTAGCAGCTATTTTTATTGACATATTGCTGCCAGTTTGCGGGTCAGCAATCGAATGGCAATTAAATTAGACGCAACAACAACAATAATAATAATAATGCTTAACTGGAGCAGCCTTGGGCCAGAGACGATTGCAGTCGTATGTTGTTGTTGTCGCTGCTGCTGCTGCTGTTGTTGTTGTTGTTGCTTTTGAACGCAAAATTTATATTATTAGCCAATTGTTGTTGCGGTGCGCGCCATGATGAAACGGCATAAAGTGACTGCTGTTGTTGTTGTTGTTGTTGTTGCTATTGCTGTCGATTGTTGTTGCTGTTGTTGTCGATTATTGTTGTTGTTGTTGTTGTTTTTGCGTGCCGAATGCAAAGCATCAAAAGAAAACGTTGACTATTTGTCGGTTCTTTTTATTGTTGTTGTTGTTGCTGTTGTTGCTGCTGCTGTTGTCGCCGTGTGCATTGCGCAATGATCATTTTCAATTTTCATATAAACATTATTTTTGTTTTTGGCTTTTTGTTGCGCTTGTTGCCTTCACCTCGTTGAGGCCGCAAATCGTTGCACGTTGCCGTTGCAATTATTTGCTGCCATTGCGCGCATTGCGCAAATCGTCAGCGACAGCAGCAACGGCAGCAGCAACGGCAGCAGCAACTGCAACAACAACAACAACTGTGACAGCTACGTGCCAAGACCACCCCAATAGTCATTAAAGTTTAATAAGCTAGGGATCGTTGTTGTTGTTGTTATTGCTGCTGCTGAAAAATGATTTTGACACTGCTGCAACACGCAGCTGCATTGCTGTTGCTTTCAAAGCAGTTGTTGTCGTCAACTTGGCAATAGTTGCTATTAAGCAGTGACAATCCTTTGAATAACAAACGGAATTCTGAAACCAGGGCTAGTATGCTGCTCAGGATAAGAGATAAGCAAGCAAAATACGCAATATCTAATATATTGAAATTTTCTATGAAATATTTTATTTAAATATTTGAAATTTAAAAATATTTTATGAAAAAGGAATAAATG
This sequence comes from Drosophila suboccidentalis, assembly GCA_037043435.1. Lineage (NCBI taxonomy): Eukaryota > Metazoa > Arthropoda > Insecta > Diptera > Drosophilidae > Drosophila > Drosophila suboccidentalis. Next base: position 370,224 of record JBAMBK010002436.1, read on the forward strand.
AATCAATAAAAGTAAAAAATAATATATTAATTTAATAAAATATAACTTTCAACTTTAATATGTTGTTCGAAATTTAAAAAAAAGACGATTAGTAAATAATTACCAAAAAAAATAGATAAATACTAATGTAATCTAATAAATAAACGTTTCTTTCTTTTCGGTCTTGATCTCGTAAATTTTTGCATATTGAAAATATATAATATAGTTTCTGGTATTATTTAGCTGTATGTTGGGCAGAAATTGTGCTTGATGCGGTCAAGAAAGATCAATCAAATCTGGACAGCAGCAGCAGCTGGGTGCTCCACTTGAGCAGCTGGACAACAGCAGCAACAAGAGCAACGAGAGCAACAGCAACCGCCAGGAAGCCGTTTAAATGTTAGAAGAAAGAAAAAAAAATAGTTGCTGGCGCGAGGTGCATAACTGCAGTTCGTGGCACAAACAATTTCCGGGGGCCGACGACGAGCCTGTGATTCCCATTCAAGTATTCAAGTGAGTGACTAGCATTTAATCAAGAGCAATCAGTTGCGGCAGCAACAGCAACAGCTAGCAACAACTAGCAACAACAACTAACAGCAGCAGCCACAATAATTGCTATCATGTTGCTGTTGTGGCCACGTGCTCCATTTGCAATTGTTGCTGGCAGCAAAAGTTATCAACATTTGAGCGACGATGACAACAGCAACAGTGACAGCAGCAACAACAACAACAACAGCAACAGCAACAGCAACATTGATATGGCACACGCAATGCCCATTTGTCTGGCATCTGCCACACACACACACAGACACACACACACACACGCACACAGACACATACGCACGCACATAAGTATTTTGATAAATGGCAGCAACATGTTGCTATTGCTCTTGCTGTTGTTGCTGAGCCGCAAAAAAGATTTATGATTATTGCTTTGTAATTTGTGCTTAAAATATGTGCCGCCTATGTTGCTGTTGTCGTTGTTGTTGCTGCTTTGACTGCGCATAAAAATCAATTAGCCATCCCCCCACCCCGCAACCCCCCCTGCCACCTCTCCACTCCTCCACTCCCCTCTTTATCCACTTTTGTGAAACTGATGAAAATTTGCTTTCAGAAATGTATAAACAATTAATGTTGCTGCCGCTGCAGTTACAGTTGCCGATGATGGCATGCAGCAGCGCCACCTATCGGCAGTTAAATTGATACCACCTATAGTAGCAACAACAACAACGACAACACAACAACAACAGCTACTGCAACTGAAGTCGCCTCTGCGTTGTCAGGCTGTAAGCAGGCAATTAATGTTGCTGCCGTTTGCCAGCATTAGACGAAGCAGCAGCAGCAACATGTTGCATGCAGCGCAATTTATTAATGAGATTGCCCAGTTGATTGCGCAGAGTAAAAAAATAAGAAAATGCCAAAGAAAATGGAAAATTGTATATGCCACATGCATTGTTGTTGTCGCACGCACAGCAAAACGGCAGCAACATGTTGCCGTTGCCAGCGGGTGTTGCACATTTATTGAGCGCTTATTAGCTGTGCGTGCCCCGTTGCATACCCCAAATGAGGTGTCAAATGACAATGGACGACAGTCTGCCGTGCGGCAGCAATGCATGTTGTTGCTCCCGTTGCCGTTCCCTGCTCCCTCCCCCTCCTACCTCATCACTCCCCTTGTCAACGCTTTGACGCAGCTGGCGCGTATTAAGGTCAAAGAGCGATCGCAATCGCAATCGGATCGTGTCGCCCCAGCTGTCAAACTCAATTCGCCTCCGCAGACAGCAACAACATAGCAACAACATAGCAACAACAACAACAACAGACAACATATAACATATAACACATGCAAAGGTCAGCCAGCTGCCTGCCTGAGGCCTGTCCCAGCTCCCCAAAGATTGTTCCAGTCTGGCTTAAGGCTCAAATTGTTGTTGTTGTTGTTGCTGTTGTTGTTGTTGTTGCCGTACCCCCGCTTAGCATCATAAAAATGTCAAAGCTTTATTTGCAAGCCTTTTTGTAGTTGTTGTTGCTGTTGTTGCTGTTGTTGCTGCTGGGCGGCTAATTGGCGTGTCATTGCCTGCAACGTTGGCATAAATCTGTTATTTTATACCCAAGTTGTGTGCAACACGGCGCATGAGTAATGTGGCCGCAAACTGCGAACAAAAAAAATACAAAAAAAAATACAAAAAATACAAGAAACTCACAACTCTCCTTTGTGCGAAAATCCATTAAACAATGGCCAAAAACTGTCACTCCGCATATCATTTGAGTTGCATTCGCTGCTTTACGATCGGCCCAACAAAAACAACGAGTGAGCACAATTTTCCCAACTTAACATAAACTTCAAATTGAATTATCGACAACAACAAAAACAACGACAACAACGACAACAGCAACAGCTAGAACAACAAGAGTCAGCACAGACTCAAACAAATCAGAAACCAATTGCAAATTCATTAAAATTGTGATTCATTGGAAGCTTAAATGTGCTTTCAAAGCTCTCTTGCAATAGTTTAATTTTTTTAATTTCTGCTATTTGCTTTAATTAACGGCGACTGAGAGCAGTCGCGGAAGTAACAGTATAGTTGTAAGTATTGAAAGCACATAGCCAGCTTTAATGTGCTTTCAAAGCTCTCTTGCAATAGTCTTATTTATTTAATTTCTTCTATTTGCGACTAAGAGCAGTCGCAGTTGTAACAGTATAGTTGTAAGTACTGAAAGCACATAGCCAGCTTTAATGTGCTTTCAAAGCTCTCTTCCAATAGTTTAATTTTTTTTAATTTCTGCTATTTGCTTTAATTAACGGCGACTGAGGGCAGTCGCAGAAGTAACAGTAGTTGTAGCCAGCATTAATGTGCTTTCAAAGCTCTCTTGCATTGGTTGTAAACACTTAAAGCTCATCAATAGCTTTCATGTGCTTTTAAAGCTCTCTTGCAATAGTTGTAAACATTTAAAGACCAACTTAAACTCCAGTTTTATCATAAATTTTATACTTGTATCGAATAATTCCTGATTAATCCAATAATTTAACAGGAAATACCAATTTAATAACTAAATAAATAATAAATGTGTTGAGCTTTAATTTTAATTGAAATTCAATGTGTTTGCGATGTGCTTAGCTGATAGCAAGTTATGTTTAAGAAATTAAAATAAAAAGAGTATCAAATATTGAACAGTTGCAGTATTATTTGCGGTATTTTAAAGCGTATTTTCTTGTATTAGTTGAAGTCCTCAATGTAAATGCAGCTTATGGCCTGTGACTATCAATGGCATTGTGTGGTATGTTCAATGCGCATTTAACTTGAGATAATAAAATCAAATGTAAATCATTTACAACATAAATCAAGCGAGCACAGCAACAGCAACAACAACAACAACAACAGCAAATAGCCTTTCAAAAAAACGAAGAGAGAAGTAGAAAAAAAATACCACACTGGCAGTTAATTTAATGTCAATTTGCTAAAAATAGCCAAAAAAAAAAGTCAAACGATAAAAAATGCCGTTTGGCGGGACGCTAAAAATACCACAAAATACCACAGGCAACATGTCAAAAAAAATAAAAAGAGAGGGAAGGTTAAGAGATCGAGAGAGAGAGAGAGAGAGAGAGAGAGAGAAAATTGCTGTTGTTAATAGAATAATGAAACTGAGTTCAGTTAAAAAATTTGCAGCGCTTTGAATTAACTAACGAGCTCACAAAACCCGTTTGCAAGTGGCAGCAACAGGTGTGCAAAAGGGCGGGAGGTGGTAAGAAGAGGAGTGCGGGTGTGTTGAGAGGGGGGGGGGGGTGGGCATTGAAGAGAGGGTGTTGTTGGGGAGCTTATCAAAATGCAGGCACAGCCTCCAAAGTGCAACTTTCACTGGTGTTGCTGCTGCTGCTGCTGCCCACACGCTAATTGCGGCAATGTGGACCACCAACATGCAACGTGCAACGTGCAGCATGCCACTGACTCACAAGAAGAAGAAGAAGAAGACGAAGAAGTAGAAGTCGAAGGAGGAGAAGATGAAGCAGAAGCAGAAGCAGAAGGAGCAGCACAGGCCATAAACAAATAAACACTTGACTTGATTGTGGCCATGGCCAACAGACTTGCCACTGCAACTGCAACTGTGGCAACAACAGCAACTGCACTATGGGAAGAATGTCCGATACTTTGGCTTAAAGTCACATTTGTTTGTTAATCAAATTATTCGAGTTCCCTAATCGAAATGGCCAAGTAAGAACAATAATAATTTGTTCGATATTCAGTTGGATCAAAGTCAGCTAAAGAAAGGAAAGAAAGTGACTGGAAGTTAAGATCAACTTAAAGAAAGCGTATTTTATATATACAATTTTGGGTATTTAGCCCATAGTGCGACTGTGGCATTGTCATTGGAGACGCGACTTGCCCAAATCAAATGGAGTGTAATTTATGCAAAATGTGGATCAGCTCGGAGTTGGCAGTGCCCAGTAGCTGGAGGAAGCCCACGCCACATCATTCATGCCACATGCAGCACTGAGAGTGCGAAAGAGAGACAAAGAATCGGAGTTGGAGACCAACCACATAGCAATTATGGGCCACAGCTCAAGTGCAACATGCAGTGGCAACAACAGCAACAGCAACAGCAGCAGCAACAGTTGTTGCAATAATTTCAGCGTCGCCACAAATCTGCCAACATAATTTTGTTATTTCACTGCCACTTTGTTTGACGTGCAAATGTTTGCCTTGTGCAACTAGCAACTAGCAACAGTTGCTGCTGCTGCAGGAGCAACACACTGGCAACACTGGCAGCAACACATCCTGGTTGCAGATGATTTTTCAATTTGTGCAACGGGCCTAAGACAATCAGCAACCACAGCAGCAGCAACAACAGCAACAACAGCAACAACAACAACAACAACCACATGTACTTGCCACAGACTCTCAACTCACAAGTTGCAACTTGCAACTTGCAACGTTCGGTGTGGACTCCCGGTGTCCCTCTTGGGGCTACTCTGCGGTCATAAGTAACTTTAAATTATGATGAAAGTAATTTTCTGCTTCAGTAGCTGAGCCGCGACTTCAGCGTCGCTTGATTTACGCAGCAGCAACATGGGGCAGGTAACAGAGGGAGTTGCTGGCGTCGCTGGGGTTGCAGGGGTTGCGGGGGCTGCGGGGGTTGCAGGGGTTGCAGGCGTCGCCCGTTGCGCACTTTTGAATTGTGGCCACACTCTGCTATTGTCCGTTGAACACTCTTTTTTTCAGTCTCTCTCTCTCTCTCTGTGTGTCTGTCTCTCCTCGCTGTTCAATAGCTTTTGCCAAGTGCAGGCAACACAATTTTTTATGACAGCAGCAACAACAACAACAACAGCAGCAACAACAGCCAAGTGTAAATTAAGTAATTGTCTGGCAGTTGCTGCTACCGTTGTCATTAGGACAGACTTCAGTCAAAAGCCGATATATAAAGACGGGAAGCAACAAACTTCGACAACAACAACAGCAACAGCAACAGCAACAACAACAACAGTAAAGCAATCCTTGCCCAAGTCGAGCAGAGAAAAACTCGAATTGAAAGCCGTGAACTCTCTGCTTAACCTGCCAAACTGAGGATCATAAATCTTAAACGCAGATAATGACGGAGGAAGAAAAAAGGCGACTGAATGAGAGAAAAAGAGAGGGAGAGAAGGAGAGATAGGGACAGGTAGAGAGTGAGATCTATACGTTTATTCAATGAACATATCAATTAAATCTAGTGCCGTAAATCCAAACAGTAAATCAAGTTTAATCTCAAAATCGATATATCTTCAAATGAAGACAATGCTAAGTCGAAAATGAAACCAACTTCAAACATTCATAACTCTCATAACTCACTATGCAATTTAATTCATTTCGTTCAAATTATATTTTACCTTAAGATGTCAATAATACTCGTAGTCTGATTGATTGAGTCGAAAAAATTATCGAGTTAAAGTAATCGAATTAATAATTACCCAATACCTTGACTATACAGTGCAACAATATGTTATGATATTCATATGTGGAATACGATTAGATTGATAAAACACAATATAACCTATGATATGCTATGCATTATAATACAAAAAAGAATAGTGAATATTATAATGAAATTGTCCACAGTCAAACAGATAAAGTGATTAAAGCTACAGATCGAAAATGTTCGAAAAGCTCAGTTAAATATTTATATCTTTAGCTTCTCTATATCTTTCGAATATATAAAATAAATACACTGAAAAAAAAGACCACATTCTAAAATCAAGAACACTCATCTTAAATATTTTGTTCTTGAAATAAGAATATTTTAAGACCAAATTACTAAAACTAAGAATATTATTCTAAAAAATCTTAGATCTAAGATCATTTTCTCTTAAAATAAGAACAAAAATCTTAAAATTTTCTCACTTTTTGAGACCTATAATTCACAACTGGTTCTGGCGTCTCAAATATGACATTAGGCTTAAATTGCTTGTCAAGTCAGCACAACGATACTGATGATAGAGATTGGGATCTCTTGAAACAGTTGTATACCGAGCATTGCTCATTGCGTTCTGCAAGTGTTTTGACATAACTTGACCTCAACTTAACTGCAAATTACTTCATTCTTATTAAAATGTTGAGAAGCTTAATCTTTATTTGAGATTTATTGTCTTGAGCACTCAAAACTTTTTGGTCTATAAATAAGAACATATAATCTTAAAAAAATAATAAGTTTTATTCTTTTACTAAGATTTGTGGTCTTGAAAATATAAGAATTTAGGAACTTAAAAATAAGAACTTGGTCTTAATTGAAATGTTCTTAGAATCAAGATGTGTTTTCTTACTTCAAGATTTTCATGTTCTCGACGCATTTTTTAGACCAAAGTTCTTAGTTCTGAGACCAAAATCTTGATTTTAGATCCTTTTTTTTTATCAGTGTACTTTTAGCTGATTGAAAATTGAACATCCCTTAATCTTCGAGCTACAAATGTTAGTTTTCCAACTCTCCAAGTCCGCAACCAAATTGATCATAGAAACAAAAAAGAAAATGGGCTAAAAAACAAAAATATAAAAGGTCTTTGGGGTCTATTCGTATTTTGGGCGGCCTGTGGCAAGCACAAGTTTATGCAACGTAATAGCCCAAACACAATTAACAGTTGTTCATATTTTAGCGATATGCAATTGAAACTGAAACTGAAACTGAGAGCTGCGATATGCGATATGCAAATGAACCGCAAACCGAATTGCAGTTGCAGTTGTTGTTGTTGTTGTTGTGCAAATTAAGATCAATTTTCAGGCAGGCAAATCAATAAAATAACAGCGCACCACCAAAAAGTGCCCCACAGCCAGAGACAGAGACAGACACAGAGACAGAGACAGAGCCACATTCAGAGTCAGAGTCAGAGTCAAAACCCAACGGATGCTGGACATTTCAATTGCTGGCCAATGTAACAGCAGCAGCAGCAGCAGCTGTTGCTGTTGCTGTTGCTGTAGTAGTTGTAGTTGCAATTGTTGCTGCTGCTGCAGGGACAAAAAACTAACGCTAATAGCATTTTGCATAGCTTGTTTCATTTTGTTTTTCTTTTAGCTTTGCTCTTGCTGTTGTTATTTTTAAACAATTTAAAAGCAATTGCAGTCAGGTTAACGTGGCAGGGGCAACTGTTGCAGGGGGGCATGTGGCAAGTCAGTTGGTCAATTTTCATTGATTTGCATTTTTGAGAGTCTCTCTCTCTCTCTCTCTGTCTGTCTGTCTTGCCAAGGCTTAAATCGTGTGTGTCAATTCTTCGGGTGTCAGATTTCAATTTCGTTTGTTAAGTTTTCATTGCGTATTGTTGCTGTAAGGCAACAGCAACAGCAACAGCAGCAGCAGCAGCAGCAACAACAGCAGCAGCAACAAGCATTGGCGGCATTTCTACAAAAGCCGCCGCTGCGTTGCAAGTTTATTAATTCATTTCGCAGCAGCAGCAACTGTTTTGAGTCAGCAGCAACAACAACAAATTGTCATCCCCCGCGGCTCGTTTTCCATGTGAAATTTGCATTTTCCATATGCTGTTGTTGTTGTTGTTGTTGCTGCTGTTGCTGTTGCAGGCTCCACACCTTTGGCGGCTGTGGCAGCAGTTGCTGTTGCTGCTGTTGTTGCTGCTGCATTTGGCCATTGTGTTGATTTATGCGCACATTTTGTGGTCATTTCTCTATGGTCAGTCGACAACAACAACAACAACAACTGCAAAATGTGACAGCCTTTAGCCAAAATCAGCCAACTGAATATGCATCTATATATATATATATATGTACATAAATACATGCATATGTATCTATGCATCTGTATCTATGTATCTGCAGCATTTGCAACTGTGTGAACTTTTTACAAATTGTTTTAATTTGGCTTTGCTTATTCGCTGATTTCCTCAACTGTTCGTTGTTGTTGTTGTCGCTGTTGTTGTTGTTGCTGTTGTTGTTGTTGTTGTCAGCGATTTTTGGTCAACCCGAATTGCTATTTAAGGCATTTTTACCTGCTTTGCAATTTGGTTGCATATACCACGTCGTCTAATCGCCTCAAGTTGCCTCAAAATACTTTCAACTCACCTGCAAATAGAATGGAAAATGTGAAAAGAAATTGTTAATAACAATATTAAGAAAATGCATAAACGCAAACAGTATATTTGAATTTAGTTAATATTAATATGTATTTTAATTGCAATATTAATTCAAATTGCAGTTAAATTAAAACTTTAAATTAAAATCAAAACTATTATATAAACAATATAATTAAGGTGCTCACCAAAAGGATAAAAGAAAAACTTAACTGTATAGAAATGATAATAATAATAATCATCAGGACAAATAGTGGTTTAAATTCCCTTAATCGTCATGATCTTTTAACTGTTGGATTTAATAAACGCGTTTTATCATTAAGTAGTTCAATGTTCTTTAAATTTGTTTGTCTTTCATCTTTCGGTATTCAATTGAATTTGTAGTTTTAGTTGTTGTTTTACAAATTTTTAAATAAAAAATAAAAAAAAAAACAAATTCAACAATTAATTTTAAATGGTTTTCAACTTAGATGTTGCTGTGAGCTGATTACATTTATCGACAGCATTTATCATCATGATCATCAGCATCCGTATGATGATTATCATTATCATGATGATGATGATGATGATGCTGCATTGCAGTGGAGTGACCCCAAAAAAGGCGTCGCCTTCTTGCCACTAGACGAGCCCGGCCCAAAATGCCAAGCCAAAGTTATGGTTTTCATTAGGCTCCGTTTCACGCTGGCGATAGAGTTTGACCAGCACATACATATATATAAATATATATATATGTATACACACACACACACACACACAGTGGTAGTTAACACACACCCGCTAATCTGAGCACATAACTTAGCAACGGCCTCGGACTCCAAATGCGGAAGCAGCTCAGAAACGTTGCCACTTTCTAAAACTAAAGCTAAAGCTAAAACTAAAGAAAAGTCGCCCCAAAGAGTCTCAAGTCTCAAGGCGAGAGACCTGGAGGCTTGTGGCAAGAAGAAAATGGGCGGGGAGTGGAGCAAGGGGAAGGGGAGCACTGAGAATCGGTTGCCTTATCAGCTTGCCCCGAAAATAGCAGCGCGTAATCGAAATTGCGCATCGTTGCGGCTGTTGCCAGTTGCCAGTTGCCAGTTGCAAGCGGAGACTGAGACTGAGACTGAGACTGTGGCAGCAATTGGAATTCGATTAAGGCAGCGGAGGCAGAATGCAATTAGAGGGTGGATGCGTTATTAATGTGGAGCGACGCGATGTGGCAGCCACAGTCTGTGCGAAAATAGTTGATATAAGCCAGCAATATAAACATAAGTGTATACACACTAACAAAAATAAAGAATTATTCTAAAATTCAATTGTAAGATTCTTGATTTTAGCACATATTTTTGAAGACAATTAAATTAACACAATATTCGGATAAAGTGGCAACAATGGAAAACAAAAGGAAAACGACCTGAAAACTCGTACTTTTATTAAGTTTATCAAAATTGGTTTAAGCAAATTCGTGATTTTATCCAGGATTCCCGGATTTCTTTCTGTGTATATAGAAATCTATATATGAACTTGCCCCTGGCATGCGGAAGCGAAAAGCGCCAAAACGTCAGCAAAATGTGCGAAAAATGGCTAAAAAAAATAATTTTAAAAATAATAAAAATAAAGAAGAAAATAGTAAAGTGTGGAGCCAAGAGTAGGGTGGGGGGGGGGGGGTACAACAAAACGCCAACACGCGCCACAAACAACAACAGCAACGAAAACAACGACAACAAACACTTGATGGCCAGGCCAAGCTGCGACTTGAGCTTAAGTCGGGATGGGCAGTAGGAGGAGGGGGCTCTATATTAGATTGCCAAGTGGGAGGTGTTCACACACACACACACACACACACCACACGCACACACACACATATGCAGAGCTAACAAGCTGGGGCCAACAACTGGGCCTGTGTTAAATGAAAACGCATTAAAGCTCAGCCAACGCTCAGTGGGCGTTGCAAGCAGCAGAGGCAACTGGCAACTGGCAACCTGGCAGCAGAGGCAACTGGCAACTGGCAACTGGCAACTGGCAACTGGCAACTGGCAACTGGCAACCTGGCAACCTGGCAATCTGGCAATCTGGCAGTGGGTGTGCCAGGCAGCGCCATTGACGCAAACGCCGCACATTTACAAACTGAAGATGAAGTTGACGGTGCCGTTGACTGTCAATAGCAACGGACAGTGCTGCCAACTTGCAACAAAGTGTGCCAAATAATTGCCAACAAACATACAAAGAAGTCTTACAAAACATTATGCACAATATATACAAATATACTAAGTCAACTGGTTCACCATGTGCCGACCACAGAAAACGTATGGAAATTAACTACAAAATTATAATTGGAATAAACTAGGGGAAAACAATTTTTTAAATCAAAAAAAATTACAAAAATTATCAAAAAAGTTCTCTAAAATATTATGTTTGCAACAATCAAACTGCCATTACTTTGATGCAGCAGAACCAATATTCAAGTTTATTGATCATAACTTGGCCTAAACAAGTTTTTGTTTTTAATGTTTGCAGTGAACATTAAGTTTCTGAAGCTCCTGAAATATGCAACGTTTATTTTGATGAACTAAGAAATTAATAATGAGATTTTTAATAAAGTTACGTTAATTTTGCACCAAGTTGGCAGCACTTTTCACTCGTAAGTTGGATATTTAAAATTTAACATTTATTTTTCTATAATTTAAATATAAATTATTTTAATTTATAAAAATAACACTTGCATTTTGGTGTGTTCCAATTATATAAAGTTGAGTTTTAATTTTCACAACAAGTTGGCAGCTTTATGCACATAGGTAAGTTATATAAAATGAAATAAATATAATTGTCTATTCTGGTCTATGACTTTCATTGTCTACACAACTTGCAGCTTGATCTGATCTAATTTGCGACAAGTTGGCAGCCCTATTCACTAGTAAGTTGGATATTTAAAATTTAAAATGTATTTTTCTATAATTTAAATTTAAATTAATTTAATTTCTAAAAATAACACTTGCATTTTGATGTGTTCCCATTATTAGAAACTATTATATAAATTTGAGTTTTAATTTTCACAACAAGTTGGCAGCTTTATGCACATAGGTAAGTTATATAAAATGAAATAAATATAATTGTCTATTCTGGTCTATGACTTTCATTGTCTACACAACTTGCAGCTTGATCTGATCTAATTTGCGACAAGTTGGCAGCCCTATTCACTAGTAAGTTGGATATTTAAAATTTAAAATGTATTTTTCTACAATTTAAATTTAAATTAATTTAAGTTATAAAAATAACTTTTACATTTTGATGTGTTCCCATTATTATAAACTATTATATAAAATTTGAGTTTTAATTTTCACAACAAGTTGGCAGCTTTATACACATAGATAAGTTATATGAAATCTAATTTAATATAATTGTCTATTCTGGTCTATGACTTTCATTGTCTACACAACTTGCAGCTTGATCTGATCTAATTTGCGACAAGTTGGCAGCTCGTTGGCACGATTCCCCGCGAGGGGGCTGCCCACCTTGGCCTGCAACGATGATTGTCAATTTGCTCGTCCGATGCTGGCGACGGCTTTATCGCTTATTGTCATCTTGAGGCCGGCTAATTAGAAAAACACGTGAGCACGCACAGCTGCGTAGTTGTCATAATTAGAGAACAGACAGACAGAGAGCGAGAGAGCGACAGAGCGACAGAAAGTGAGAGAGAGAAAGAGAGAAGGTGGGTATGGGTATAAAAAGAAATAGAGTGCAGATTGTAAGATCACTTTGGTGTTTGAATATTGCTTCGATCGCGACTGGGCGACAATTTGCTAGATTGATTAGCTGTCCAGCCTATATGTTGGTGGTGCCAGTGGTGCTGGTGGTGCAACCGGTTAAGGCAATTAATGCCTTAAATGCGGCTGCCTGGTGTGGCATTGTTAATTAATAAAGCGGCTAACTAAGAGCACAATATATTCTAGGGGCAGCCGAAAGCTAATTGTTAATGCAAAAATCGTTACAAGTTAGAAAATCAATTTTTACTTTAATGATCTGGCTGGAAAGTGCTTATTAAACCGCAACCACAACGATGACTTGCTCCACCATATCCTTCTACTTCTATCTCCCTCTCCCTCTCACTCTCTCACTCACTCTATCTCTATCTCTCTCCTTCTTGGGCTGTTCTGCCGCCTATAATTAAGCTGCCCAAAGAGCTCACAGTTCTTCTTCTCCTCTATCTCTATTCCCAACTCTTTCTCTCGCTCTCTTTCCAGCCCCGTTAGCGGGTGTAAAAAACCGCAAATGAGTTGCCATAAATTATTATGATTGCAAGTGGTGCCATCGCTACAACAACAACAACAACTGTATAATGACATATTGCCAGCCGATTGACAAATGCAGCTGAGAGAACCAGAAAAATCGCTCAGAGGCGCAGAACAAAACGTGGCTGGATATGCGATTGCGAATTGGCTCTTATTATTATTACAGACCATTATGGCCATGGCCAAGACAAAGCCAAAGCCAACACTGTTGGTCAGAAGTAGTTGCATTCAGGCAACAACAGATTTCCATAGAAAGTTAACTTTAAACTTTGAATATTATTGATATAGAAAGATATTCGAAAATCTGTTTAAAACATAATAAACTTGTTCGTTTTGTTCTCCTATCAAATTGATGATTTAAATGCCATTTAAATTAAATCAATCAATCGATATTCTTTTAAAAATCATGACTAAAGTATGGAAAATGTACAAAATGACTTAAAAATATTTATTATGTTTTACTTATCGAATTTTTTACATACAATTTTTTTTTTTATAATTTAACTCAAACTTGTTATTTATAGAAAATTGTTATTTAATTAACTTTTTTTAAAATTTGTGTATTCTTTTTTATTTATAAATCTCTTGATAGAGTATCCAGGCAGTCAGAGACACACGAGGCAACAAAACTGTGCTGCAGTTTTCTGTGAACCGCCCGCCCCAAGAAAGGAACAACAGCAGCAACAACAGCAACAAACCGAAAAACACAACAAAAATATGTACATATGTATATAGACATACATATATCGAAAAATCAACAAAGCTGCCGTGGCCCAAAGCAAATACCAATTCTAAACGTGTGTGTGTGTATTTGGGAGGCGTGGCCAGTTGGCAGTTGTTGCTGTTGTTGCTGTTGTTGCTGTTGTTGCTGCTGATGTTGCTGGTGCGGCGCCTGCCAATGCAGGCCAAAGCACTATAATTAAGTAATGCCGAGGGCATTTTTGAATGCTGCCACAAGAGCAACAGGCAGTGGCAACTCAAAGGCAGGGCAAAGACTGGAGAAAGGGAGAGAAGGAGAGCAGCAGTGTTAGAGACAGAGACAGAGAAAGAGAAAGAGAAAAAGAGGCACGCAAAGCGACAACTTCCTTCTAACCCAATTTGTGTGTGTTTGTTGTTTTCTTTGCAAAAACTTTATGCAAAATGTTAAACAATATCCGCAACGCGTTGTCAACAAATGACATGAAATTGGCAACAGCAACTATTGCTGTTGCAGCAGCAGCAGCAGCAACCACGACGAGCACATTTCCGTTTCAAGCAATTTCCGCGACTCTCTCAAGTCGAGTGCCATTTGATTGGTAAGCAATTTACGCAGGCGACAGCAACAGCAGCAGCGGCCACAACAACAACGACCCTGACCCGCAGCAACATGTTGCATGTTGTCTGTGTGTTGTTCCCCGCCAGCAACAGACAGCAACATGACTCAAGCAACGAACTTCTGCTACATTTCTTTTTGATCTTGCAGGCATCAAAATGTTGTTGCTGCCTGTTGCTGTTGCTATTGCTGTTGTTTTTGCTGTTGCTGTTGCTGGCAGCATCCGTTTGCTGATTTGTATATCTAATTTTCATAATCTGAAAAGCATGTTGCCTGCTCAGGCCGCATTCGCTATGCAAGAAGCAACAGCAGCAGCAACATGTTGCAGGAAATCAAGTTGCTCAACGTCTGCCTCATTTGAATGCGTGCAACGACAGCAACAACAACTGGGAGTACAACCGGCGGCACGTTTAGCAACGCATGTCAACGCAACACAACAGCAACATCATAATCATCAGCAGCAAAGAGTTCTTTGTAATTAACACACAGCTTGCTTCCGGCAACAACCACAGCCACAACAGCAACAGCAACAGCAACTGCTGCTGCTGCTGCAACCAGTGCAACAAGTGCGTGCAGCAAACATGACATGTGACATGTGTTTGGCTAGCGGGTGGCCAACAAACGCGACATCTTCTAGCTGCTGGCGTTGCACCTGAGCAACAACAACAATAGCAACAGCAACAGCAGCAACATCATCGAATGACGAATGACAAGACATGCAAACGAGTTCGGTCCTTGGCCATGGCTCAGACGTTGACAGTTTAGGCCTGGCCATGGCCAAGATGTCACTTTTCATTAGGCAGCTGTTGTTGCTGCTGTTGTTGCTGTTGGGTCCGTTGGGATGATGCATGGGCACCTGTTTGGCGCGGCGTTTTAGATTAGTCGCCTGTAATTAGTTAATAACATGGCATGGCATGTCTAAATTGCAGTCGCGACATCAAATTGCTGCTGCTGTTGCTGGTGCTGGTGCGTTTTGATTGATGTTGCTGCGGGCTTATTCAAAGCAGCAGCAACAGCAGCAGCTACAAAAATGTTATGCATACTTTTAATTGATAAGTTTTTAGCACATGATAAATTTTAATATGTGGCAGCTTGTCACCAGCGACAGTAGCAGCAGCAACCTGTTGCCCGTTACAGCAGCAGCAGCAGCAGCAACAGTTGCAGTCGCAGTAGCAACAGCAGCAGCAACAGCAGCAACATAAGCCGACATAAATCCATTAAAGCCGTACAAATTCCAAGTAAATTAAAAGCAGTTAAACTCAATTGATTTTGAGAAGCAGCAGCAGCAGCAACAGCAGCAATACCAACAACAGCAACAACAACACCTTCGCCAACAATAAAAATAAACAACGGACAAGCAACAAGCGCCCAAAAAACCAAAAGGCCACAAAGATATTGCTGCACAGTCCAGGCAACAAGCCGTTGTTGCAGCTTCCAAGTCCAGACAGAGGCACAGGCCAAAAGCCTTGGCTCAATAAATTTTTATCGCATCGCATGTGCGTGTGTGTGTGTGTGTGTGTGTGGGCAAGTCAATTGCTCTGGCCAAAAGGAATGCGTTGATATTGAAACAAGAGCAACACCAACAACACCAACAACAACAGCAGCAGCATCAGAAGCAACAGGCAGCAACAGCAACATCGGCAATGGCAACAGAAGCCACAGCAAAGGCGTTGTACAAACACATACATAACAACAGCAACAACAACAGCAACAACAGCAGCAACAACAACAAGCTGGGCCAAAAGGGGTAAAACCTTCGACCAACAGCTTCTCACATGTTGCAGGCGCGGTGCGCGCTTTAAGCCGCCTCCAAAAACAGAAAGGAAAAAAACAAACAAAGAAGAAAATGTAAAAGAGAATTGAATAAAAAAAAAAAAACAACAAAAAGGGAAACCAACGAGCAACGGCAGCGCATTGGAAATTTGCGAAAACACACAAAAACATGAGTCATATGCCAGCAACAATAACAACGACAACAACATCAAATTTTTATTGTTCGGTAGACAAAACGAACTCGAAGTGGCGACAACGACAACGACAACAACAACGACAACAACAACAACTCGCCAATTGATTCGATTAAGCTGTGCGTGCGGAGCGACGAGTCGAGGACATTTGCCAAAGGATAACTGCCATCTCCCACTGACAGATGTTGGCTCGAGGACACACTCAAACACACACAAACACACACAACACATACACTCAGGAGACAAATGCCTTTAGTAGAGGAAACTAAATTTGAATTAAGCATGGCAACTGAATTACAAAAGCGAAATTTTCATATTTATAACATATTGATTATATGAAATCAATTTATAATTTAATTTACTATTTAGTAATATAATAATAATAATAATATATATCATTTATAATTCATTATTTTTATTATTTTTTATATAATTTAACATTTTTCATATAAATTATGGATTTTATTGAATTATTTGTTTGATATATTTATATATTTAAAGTATTTTATATTAACTTAAAGACAAGAGTTTGATTTCTGTATTTTCTTGTAAAATTCTATTAAAATTGAAAATCCAAAAATTATAATTATTTTTATCATATTTATTGGAGTTATTTATATATAAGCTTAAGCTTAAGCCTTAGCTGGTGTTGCCAATTTGAAAATGGGCAAGTAATTAAAGTAAGTTAAGCACTAAACTTAGTAGATTGACTTCTCTTTATTTAGAATCAGAGTTGTTTAATTCATACTTGTACAGTAAGTGGTTATTTATTTAATTCTTCAATTCAATTTAGTTTTTGTTGTGCTCGTTTTTGGCAATTTGTGCCTATAAACAAGTGCATGATTATCACACAGCCTGTGGCAGTGGCAGACAGAGAGGCAAATGTGCAGATGAGGCAAGGAGTGGAAGAGGGAGTGGAAGAGGAAGTGGTAGTGGTAGTGGGAGTGGGAGGACCAAGTGTCGCACAACCTCAGGCTCAGACCAAAAGGCAACAATGTCTGTGGCAGCAACAGCAGCAGCAGCAGCAGTTGTTGCACCCACGCCAAACAGACATTGCAACGGACTCTGCTATGAAATGCCAATGGGAACAGCAGCAACATTGGCAACATCGGCAGCAACATTGGCAACAGCAACAGCAGCAGCAACACCGGCAACATTGGCAACCACAGGCAGGCAGCCTTTGGCATTTAACTGACCCAACTGCAAATGCTGTGGAAGCTGCAAAGCTGCCTGCCACTTGTGCAACAGCAACAACAACAACAACAACAAAAACTTTCTCTGGCCAAGAATGCGCGCAGCTGCAACAGCAACAGCAACAGCAACAACAACAGCAGTAACATCTGAAACGCTGCTGGCCAAAATGCAACGTAGTCCAGTTCAGTTTTAGTCCAGTCATTCATGCGCTTGGCCAAGTCACTCACACACACACACACACACACACACACACACACAGCTCAGTTAGTTAGAGTTGCTGCTGCTGCAACAACAGCAACAACAACAGCACCCGCCGCGTGTCGATTGAAAATTTATGATCACAATTTTGGTTAATGCATTTTCGTGTTTGTGCCATGATTACCAAATGTTATTCACGCTCCAGTGAGTGTATTCACATGTACAGTGTGTGCTGTATGTATGCGTGCACACCTCGGTCTCAGCAATCAATGCCAAAATGGCGCGGGCGCATTGCGACTTTTTGGTATTTACGGTTAACTAAACATTCCAAACAGGCCACGACAACGTCCACCAACTTGCCAACTGACCAGGCTAACCAGGCTTACCACCTCACCAACTAAACAGGGTAGAGTTGCCATTACTCTAGAAAGTAAAGTAAAGTGCAAAAAAAAACAAAAAAAAACTAAGTATAACAAATTGCGCAACGATCGTTAGTCAATTAACTAATTTGTTAATGCACTTTATTTGGACTTTTCTACTCTTCTCTACACTGTCATTTAGTGTTGCAAATTATGGCACATGAATATTTCGAAATTGGCAAACATACTTAAATTATTTTAAATTATATTTGTGACTTGTTTATTCATGTTCCAAAGAAAAAAAGAAAACAATTGTTTTCTCTGCAGTTCTACTTAGAAATTATTTGTTGTCAACATTTGTCGTTCATAAAGAACAATAACAAATTTCACGGCTGGTGAACATTTAATACTAAAAACATGTATATCAACAATTTCAATTTTCCACCAATATTATTAAGATATGATGTTAAAATAAAAAATATAAAATGATTTCAAATTAATATAAAAAACTATGTGATAAAACTTATTATGTGTTACTTGTATCATCAAAAAAATATATTTATAAAAAATAATGTTAAATATATGATATAAATTAAAGAAATTATAATTACAAGCTTGTATTTTATTTAAATTTCGTAAGCATTAAAACATTATATAAAGTTTAAATCATTTATGGTGAATTTCCAAAATTGCATTTTTAAATTCAACTGACATTACAAATTGATTTTTTTTTTAAAATGATTTCAAATTAATATAAAAAACTATGTGATAAAACTAATTATGTGTTACTTGTATCTTCAAAAAAATATATTTATAAAATATAATGTTAAATAATTGATATAAATTAAAGAATTGTTTCGATTTCGTAAGCATTAAAACATTATATAAAGTTTAAAAAGCTACAGTCATTTTTGAATTTTCATTAAAATCATTTAAAGTTTTATACGTTTTATGGTGAATTTTCAAAATTGCATTTTTAAATTCAACTGACATTACAAATTAATTTTTCATTTATTTATTTAAATTTGCGTTCTCTTTAATTTCAAATATTTGTAATTCAAACTTTTTATTTTGGTTTCTTAATTATAATTATCTTAGCTCAATTCTTTTCTATTAAATTATTTAATTTGATTTTGATTTAATATAACTTTCTTAGTAAGTTTTAGGAGTTTTTAAATTATTTCATATTTAACGCTGAATTCATTTGAGCAACAGCAACTCTGTCGCCAGCAACTGACAGTGGCAACAGCAGAGGTAGCAGCAACAGTTGCTGCCACCTCGTTGAGCTCGTCGAGCAATTTCAGCTGCTGTTAACATATTTTCGGCGTATTTCCGTTTTGTAAGCTGCTCTCTCGCCTCGCTTAACCGAAATGCATGTGGCATGTGGCATGTGGCAGCATGTTGTTGCTACTGCAACTGCTGCTGCTGCTGCTGCTGTTGTTGCTCCCATTTTTGGGGTTAGGCGTAGGATTGTTGACTCGGCTAATGTGTCTTGTAATTTGCATGGCCATTTGTGAAAAGTGAAAAGCGCGCCGCAAACTTTTTCTCTTCTCGGCTTATTTCGTATTTTCCT
Organism: Drosophila suboccidentalis; assembly: GCA_037043435.1. NCBI lineage: Eukaryota > Metazoa > Arthropoda > Insecta > Diptera > Drosophilidae > Drosophila > Drosophila suboccidentalis. The sequence goes on from JBAMBK010002436.1 coordinate 389,604, forward strand.
TTTCTTACTCTTACTCAGGGAAAACCTCACAACTTTTCGGCAGCTGTTTTTCCAATTTTCTTATTTTTCTTCTTTTTGTTTTTTGTTGTTTTTGCGTAAATTATGCAGCACATTTTTACCGTTAGGCGCATTGGATAAACAGTAGCACTTACCAGCGCCTTTTATGGGCGTGGAACGTTGGTTTGGGGGGGGAGAGAGCGGTGGCAGCTGACCAAAATTGTCGCTCGCTTTTTATTCAAAACAAGAGCCGCTGCCCCATTGCCTGTGCAGTTGGCCAAAACCAAAGCCAAAGCCAAAAAGCTGCTAAAACGGTCAAAATGAAAAAAAAAAAAAAAACAAAGAAAACAAATGCTAAAATATAAAAAAATAAGGCTAAAAAAACTGTTTATGGTTATGATTGCGTCTATGCGAATGCTAAATATGCCAGCGAATGGAAATGTGATCGTCGTTGTTGTTGTTGTTGTTGCACACGTGGGCGTATGAGCAATGCAGCAAGTTGCCAGTTGCTGTTGCTGCTGCTGCTGCTGCTGCTTTCACACACAATTAGCGTGTGTTGCTTTGGCTGCCGTTTTTTGTCCCATCTCTGTGTGGGAGATGCGAGAAATGCCTGGCCATAAATCATGCCAAGACTTTGGCTATTGTCGTTGCCATGGCTGCTGTAGCTGCTGCTGTTGCTGCTGTTGTTGTTGCGTTGACACAATCAACAACAACGACTACGACAACGGCAGCAATTGATTTGGGCAGCATTTGAGCTGCTGATTGCTGCAAGTTGGCTTGGCTTATTTATTCAGCGTTCGCATTTCTTTTGACTAATGATACTAAACGTGGCAGCAGCAACATGTTGCTGACACGCGCGCATCGTTAGCAGCAGCAACAGCAGCAACAGCAGCCAGGTGAGAAAGCCAACCAAACCAGGTGCGTAGGTGTCAACTAACCAACATAAACACTCCACACTCGACTTAAAGTTTCCTTGGCAATGTGTGTCATTGTTGCTGCTGTTGTTGTTATCAGCAATGTTGGTGCTGCTGCTGATTGTGCAACTGTTGCTACTGCCATTTGCAACAGCACTCGACATACTTAATATGCTTTGTTGCTTTTATTGTTAATGATTGTTTTGTTGCTAGAAATGCAGAATGTTGTTATTGTTGCTATTGTTGTTGCTGCTGTTGTTGCTGTTCTTAATGCTAGATTGCTGCTACTTCTAATGATCCATTGCTGGATGTATTATTATTATTATTATTATTATTGTGGCTGCCGTTAGGTATTTTATTTACATTTCTAGGGTTCAAGTTGTTGCTGCCGTTGTTGTTGCTGCTGTTGTTGTTGCTGTTGTGCTTGCTGGCTATTAATATTGTTGTTGTTGTTCTTGTTGCTGCTGCTGCAATTCGACACCTGTTGTCGCTTCATTTCAAAGCCGTGCGCACGTGACTGTTGCAAGTTACAGCAGCAACATGTTGCCGGCAACAACCGCCTTCGTTGCTGGCTTAAGATCATAACTCACACACTGCAATCGAAAAGCAATAAAGGCCGAGCGCCGCAGCCACTTGACCATCATTAAAAGCCAAACGATATCCCAGCAACACAAGCGATAAATCGAGGCAGGGACAACAGGTGTACAACAGCAACAACAACAGCAGCAGCAGCAACAACTGAGCAGGCAAAGCAGCCAAAAGGCCAATGGCAAACAGCAACAGACAAGGAATGCAAAAGACAGAGAGGGAGACAGAGAGAGACAGAGAGATAGAGAGAAAGAGAGAAGCAAAGAAGAAGCGAAAGATGTGCAGAACAGCAGTTGCCTTTTGTGGTTGTTGTTGTTGTTGTTGTTGCAGCTTCCGCATTCGCTTGTGGCCTTCGTCGAGCTTTTGACACCAGCAACAACAATCACAACAACAGCAACAACAACAACAACAAGAACAACAGCAGAAAAGGAGGCACTTGTTTGTGGGTCTCTGGGTAACAATGCCAAACACCAAAGAAATAAAAATAAAAATGGAAAAAGGAAAGAAAATGCAGAAGAGCAACCACAGGCAACACGGGCAACACGGGCAACACGGGCAACACAGGCAACACTGTTGAACCGCACACACTACTTGGGTTAAGCTCTTTGCCCCATCAGTTCTGACACTCGACATTTAGCAAGTTGTCGATAGGTTCTCCATGGTCACTTTATCATTAAGTGACGGCATGTGGAATAAATTTCATACACAAGTCGGTTAAGTAAAATTTGCATAACATCTTTAATTATTTTGTAAACTTCTAATCTGATTCAGATTCTTAACTACAAGTTAATTACCTGTTGATGACAACATATTTTAGAAATGAACTATGCAAATAATGCAAAATTAAATGAATAATAATCACAGTTTATATTAAAATTAAAATATTTCTTAAATAAAAGAATGAAAATTAAATTATATTAGCCCACAAAGTAAATAATGATCGTTTAATAAATATATTTAAAAATTGTTTGACTAATAAAAGTAAGAAATGCAACTGAAATTGAGAGAAACGATGCCACTTCATGCGTATTTGATGGACTGAGAGAGACAGAGAGTGAGAGAGAGAGAGAGAGAGAGCAGGGCAAGAGTGAGAGGGTGGTAAGTGAAAAACGCAAGCGTAGAAAATAGCCCAGAATGGCAGCAACTGCGGAAGAAGCAGACTGAATAGCGCGCGTGCAACCTTGAGATAATTTAATCGTTTCTGTTTGAGAGCAAACACACAAACTAACACACACACATTCTAACACACACATACTATCACACATGCGAATGATTGTCGATCGGTCGGAGCCAAATGCGAAAATGCCAACAAACAGTTGAAAACATTTTACAACGCAAAGCAAACAACAAAAAAAACAAAATACAAACCAAATACCAACAATGACAAAATCGCCGTTGACGCCGACGACGACGTCGACGCAGCCGCAGACGTCAACGCAGACGTTGTGAATTTACGCAAATATTTAGCCAGACATTTGTGTATTACAAAACATAAATAGAACTTGAAACGGAACCGGAACTAGCAAAGCTCAATTTAGTATTTGAATTAGTGATGTAAATTTGAGTAGAAACATCGATGTCGATGCTCATCGATGTTTTCAAAATGAAACATCGATGTTGGTTGATGCATCGGGTCGAAACATCGATGCATCGATGTATGTCCAATTTTTAAAAAACCATACCATTTTTAAAAGAAAAATAGAATTTCTTAGTTTAATAAGGCTAATTTTCTCTTAAAAACGTATGCTTTCATATCAGTTTAAAAGTTTCAAACAGTTTTTATCTTGAATGTATAAACACAAACTACAAGAAGGCTTTTTGATGAGAACTTTGAAAAGACATTAGTAAGCCTTCTTGTAGCTATAGTATCTCTGACCAATTTTAATAAATTTACTCACTTAGGCACTGCATAAATTAATATAAACTCACTGTCAGAGCGGCGAAAAGAGCGTATTGAAAGTGCGGCAGCCGATGTTTTGCAAGACATCGATGCATCGCCATGCAACATCGATAAATCGACATCTACAAAAACATCGGAAAACATCGAGAAACATCGCTAAGAAAACATCGATGCTCGATGCATCGATGTTTTTTTACATCACTTATTTGAATTCAAATTGTACAATCGTTTGATGGAACTCACGAACTAGTTCTATTCACAGTACAGAAAAAAATGTATTTAAACTTCAAATTGCCTTTTTATGTTATCTTTTTCTTAAATTATTTAGTTTAAGATTTAGAAAATGAACTGCAAACTACAAAAACATATTATTATTATATTGTTAATTAGATTAATTTCAATAAAAAATTGTACTAAAATATAATAGTAAATGTGCTTTCAGACGAGAATTTTTTCACCGACATTTTTTGTCAAAAAACTGTCGGTGTCGTGTGAACAGTCAGAACTTAAACAGCGTCGGCTTTTCACCGGAGCTCACCGATAGAAATAGAACACGACCTATTTCCATCGGTTTTTTGTGTCGGTCAAATGCCTACTACAGTCGAACTTCCCTAACTCGAATCACCATTATCCAAGAAAAAAGTTCGAGTTAGGGAGACTTCGAGTTAGGGAAGTCTTTTTGTTCGGTTTAGTATACGCTATTGCCACTCAATTTAGTTCGAGTTAGAGAGAATTCGAGTTAGAGAAGTTCGAGTTAGGGAAGTTCGACTGTATATTGAGGCACTTTTGTATGAAACTTTTCAGAGTGTGACCAGGTTTTGTAAGAAAAAAAACCGATGGTATTTTTGTTTGACAACCGATGCGAATTATGTGAATGGCAAAATTCACCAACGGTGAAAAAGTGTCGGTGAAAACACGCTCGTCTGAAAGCACTTTAAGGAATCGAAGCTTTAGCTATTTGCTGCAGAATGAAGAAACTAGATAATTTTTGTAATAATAATTAATATATACATGTTTCAATCTTTTTATAAGTAGTGATTTCAGAAAAAGGAAGTTGGTAGTTTAAATGTTTAATGTAAAAAATACCATTTAAAATGCTATAAGAACTACTTAAACGGATTTATTGACAGCTGAAACGAGAGTAGTTAAATAGTAGCAACAGTTAAGTGTTTGAATGTGAAGGATGTGTAAACTGAAAGTCTCAATACGAGTAGTGTTCGAAAATGTTTCAAAAGATCGTCATTTGTGTGTGTGCGTGTGTATGTGAAGTATGTACATTACTCGCATCATTAGATTCCGCTTCCAAAAATAAACAAAGATCGCCAAATATCAGACGAGGAAGACGAAAAGAAGAGAAGTGAAGAGAAAGCAAAAGGTGGGAGAGAAGACAAATAGGTAGAATTGAAAAGAAAGCATTTCTTTATCGATGCTCAATTGTTGTTGCCAAGCACTTGAATTGAACTTTGCACAAGGCAACATCCACAGACAGCGAGGTCTCAATGTTGTGGTTGTTGTTAATGTTGTTGTTGTTGTTGTTGCTCTGGTTGTTGTTGCTACTCTCAGCTCTCATCGTCAGCAAACACTGATAAATTATTTGACAGATTATATTTGCGTTGAACTTTGGCAACAGTCGGCGGCTGCATTAATATAAATAAGAACACACGACCCAAGTGTGGAGCAAGTTTTACTGAAAGCAACCAAACTCCAGCAAATGCCCGACTAACAGATACCCTATGCTCTAGCCAAATATATAAACTTAATATGTAGTTTTAAGCTGCACAACTGCATAAACTATAAAAAATTACCTTCACAATAAATGCACGACTAACAAATACCCTGTAAAATGTTAATTTCGCCATATATGCATAGTTGTCAACTATTTTGACGCAACAAATCGTACAAAAAGTTTATTGAGTCGACAATATATCACATTTCAGCTAATTGTCAGACTAATAGATACCCTGTAGTGGCTGAAATCGCATAAATAAATTATGACCAGCTCTACAGGTTTAACAAATCACAGCAAAGATCAATAAAACTGCAGTAAAAATACCATTTTAGTGAAAAGCACGACTAACGGATACCCTGTAGGTGCATTAAACTTAAATAATGAATAGTTTTTAACTCTTAAAATGCTTTTAATCGTAGAAAGAATCATTGAAGTTGCAACAAATATGATTTTGCATAAAATGCACGACTACTAGACACCCTGCAATCTAATCATAGCACATATTAAACAATTGAAATCATTGGAATTCAGACTGTGAAATTAAAAACAATTTTAGCTCGGGTTTACAATTTACAGGGTATCCAGAGTGACATTTCTGAGCAGGGAACATGGACTGTATACCAAATTTGAGACTCGGCCTCATCATTTAAGACGTGTTGTGGGCGATGTTGTTGAAATACCCCTTTGCAAGCGTTTTAGTGGTTCGAGGGTATGCAAACGCCTAGAGAGAAAGCATATGGTCGAAGAGAGTGAAGAGGGAGGGGGGCAAAGGGGTAACAGGTAGGCAGCTGGTGCAGTCAGATGCCCCTTCCTCCCTCCATCCGCACAGCCCCCTCAGAGTTGCCAGTTCGCTTGCTAACAAATGAGCGTCATGTCTTTGCCGTCGCAAAACAAATCTGAGCAATTTTTTATGATAAATAACACCAGCCAGCAAGAAAGAGACAGCGAGCGAGCGGGAGTGGGAGTGAGAGAGTGAGAGGGGGGCACATGAATATGCACTTGGTATAAGCAACTAAGCAGGCTCTAATATTTAGTGTTTGGCCCCCGAGCGCTTAACGGAGTCGGAGTTGGAGTCGGAGTTGGAGTCGGAGACGCCTTGAAATAGACACAGAGAGCGGAGGCGACTCTATGCGTGGCAAGGGGTGGGACAGGGGTAAGTACAGGGGGTGGGGCTGGGGGGACTCGAGTTGGCGGCTTGTGCAAACAAACAAATCGCTGTAGATTTATTTTAGTGCAAAGCGCACTGCAAAAATTGCTCAGGCATGCGTGGGCAGTTGGTGCGAAAGAGATGCACACACTCTGCAGCTACACTGGACGAAAAAAAGTGAAAGAGATTCCCGGATAAAATCAATTTGATGGGCTGTTTCTCTAAGCTGTCCTTTGATCCTTTGATCTTGCCTCACTCGATCAGAGATCCTTTGTGAATTTGTACTTTAAATACAGTCGAACTTCCCTAACTCGAATCACCATTATCCAGGAAAAAAGTTCGAGTTAGGGAGACTTCGAGTTAGGGAATTATTTTTTTTTTAGGATATTAAAAGAAACTACAAATGCATTCAGTCATAAATACATTTCAAATTGCAAATTTTTCTTGTCATTTTCAACAAAAAGGATTCTAGTTTGATCAAGACCTGTCGATACTCTCAAAATTTGGTTTCTTCGATCTTTTGCTGCATACAGAAGAAGTTCTCGATTCAAATGTCATCATAATTAATATTTCATTTTTTAATAATATTTAATAACATTTTTCAGCAACTTTAATTTATTTGGTTTACTTTCAAATTCCTTAACTACTAATAAGTTTGAATATTTCCTTAAACATTTTTAAACACTTTAGTACACAGATGCGCTGACAAAGAAGTACATTTCGATCATCTTTCCTATAGCAATTTCACAAGCCTAAATAATTGTTGATGCAATATTCTATCATACCATCACCATATGTTAATGTACATCAATATTACATATCCAAACGAGCCGGTAACAAAAGCATAAAACAGAAACGAAACAAAAATTCAAACTTTATTGGGGATTTTCCCGAAAAATTCGACTTACAGAAGCACAGGCCAACATTTTTGTTCGAGTTACGGAGAAATTCGATTTATGGAAGTTCGAGTTAGGGAAGCAGATTTTGTTCGAGTTAGAGAAAATTCGCGTTAGGGAAGTTCGAGTTAGGGAAGTTCGACTGTATTTGTCATCGATTCTTGTTGTATCAATTTTAATTTTGCTGCATACGCCAGACTTAATTTTTTCTACTTTTCAGTCTTCAACTTAAAGTTTATAATAACTTTATTTGTTACTTTGCTTTTATTTTATTTTAGTCCAATTGTCAAATATAATTTAGTTTTTGCTGACTGCTTTTATTCGTGCTATAATAAATTCATATATAAAATAAATATTTTGATTATCGGGGCTCTAAGTGAATTTTTGACGCTTCTTTAACAGATTTAATGCTGTGAATTTATAATAATATCCTGAATACATATAGTACACAAATAATACAAGCGTAAATCAGGAATTAAAGCGCTTGAACTGGAATTCAAGAATGTCTTTTTTTCTCCTGTGTAGAAAGAGAGGGAGAGAGAGAGAGGGAGAGAGAGATGTGGCAGCTGCGCAGTCGCTTTGCGGCTTGAAATCGATGCGGTATTGAAAAATGTGCGCTTTCAACGCGGTAATTAAAAGATGAATCGTTCGGCATGTGCAAATCTAATAAGTTGACTCGAGACGCCACAGCAACAACAGCAACAACAACATGCGGCACTTGCAACAAATGACGCGTCATTAAGAGCGATAACGCCCCATTTTGTGGCAGATATGAGTTTGCAGCAGCGGCAGCGGCAGAGGCAGCCAGGTAGCCACCTATGATTGATGCCTGCTTTTATGGCTAACGGAATGTGGCATGCAAGTTGCAGCCACTTGGGGCAGCTGCCACGCATTGCGCATTCACAGGCAAGTGAAAGTTTCTCCCCTAACCAAAACAACAGCAAAATGGCAAAAGGAAAAAGAAAAAGAAAAGGAAAAGATCAAGGCAAGGAAGAGGAAGTGGAAGTGGAAGCAACCTAACGGCACTTCCCATAGAAGTCTCGCACATTTCGCTGACAATTAAGAACAACAGCAGCAGCAGCAGCAGATGCCACACTGCCACACGTGCCACAACTTTCACTCGGCACTATAAAAACAAACATAAAATAAAAAGAACACAAGAAGAAGGGTTGCCAATATTCATTAAACTGATAGAAATCTTCACCCTAAAAGAGTCGCGCATCATGAAATTGGGTCAACAGAAACAGCTGACGGACAGACAGACAGACAGAAGTTGCAAGAGGGTGAGAGAATTATAACGGTGACTGTGTCCCCTCAGTGAGTCAGTTTGTCAGTCTGTCAGTCTGACAGTCGATGTATAAAGTTGATTTATTTTTTAAGGCACTTTACTCACAGGGGAAATATATGTATGTACATAACTATAATATAAATATAATTCCAGCTGAATATCGAAATCTAATAATCGACAGTTGAGTTGTCGATATATCGATATACCCAACAAAATAAAAGAAAACTTTCAAAGAAAACGCAATTCTAAATTCAAAATATTGGCGATAATTTTGACTTGTACAATTTCCAACTCGATAATCAGACCTAGAAAATATTTCGATTAATTAGATCTCAGAAATATTCTTGTGAACAAAACATGTAATTTAACTTTGGCTTAAACTAAACTAAGCTATAGTTATGGGTAACATTGTCTAGTTAACATTGCAATTGTTGAAACAAAAGATAGTTCGAAAAATAATGTGCGAAAATGCTTTTATGAAAATCGCGAGTAATATTATATAAGTATATATGCTTAGGGTTCATTTAATTATGGGAAATTCGAGCAGAAGAAAAGCAAAAGTGAAAATTAGTGAGAATTAAAATTGAGTGAAAACAAAGGAAGAGAGATAGAGGCGAACAAAAGATATATAAATAGAATAGGTATTGAAAAGGAGAGAAAAAGGGAGACATAGAGAGAGGAATAACTATTGAATTACACTGATTTACCCATTAACTTTGTGAATTCTCACTTGGCTCAATTCCGAATCGGAGCAAATGAATCGGTTTAATATTGCAGTCTGCACTTACCTGAAAATAGAATGAAAGGCAAAAAGCGGCAATTAGATAAAGATAATCATAAAGTGCAGAATAGAAATTACAAAGACATACAGATAGAGAGAGAGAGGGAGATATACATTAAGAACTGGCTTATTAATAAACAATCGATCAGCAACAACAAAGCGAATGCCGCCTTGCATTGTGTTGCAGTTGTTGTTGTTCTCGTTGTTGTTGTTCTCGTTGTTGTTGTTGTTGTGTACTCATTGAATGGATTGAGATTGGAATGAAGAGAATGGATTGCTTTGGATTGGTCGGCCCCATTACATAAGTGCGAACTGCAATTAAGCGCAATTCAATGCAGACTCAGAGTCACAGTCAGAGTCAGAGTCGGAATTGGCGACTCAGCTTTAGAATAGGTTCAGAGTCAAGTGCACACTTGAGGCACTGTTGACCGCAACAAGAACTGGAACTGCAACTGCAACTGGAACTGCAACTGCAACTGCAACTGCAACAATGCCAACTGCCATGGCGAGTGCTGTGAAAATTGATTAAACTCATTCATCAAGTGTGTGGCAAGTTCAAATGCAGCTGCAACAGCTCTGGCGATTGCCAATCGCCAATTGCCAATTGCGTGGCAAGGAAATCAATTGTTGCCTAATGAAATAATGCACATTTCAGGGCCACAGCTCAGAGAATGCAACAACAACAACAACAACTATAACAATAACAAAATTAATAATATAAAAAACCGACAACGTCACACGCTGCGTATACGCAATAAACTTTAGCTTAAGCAAATGAGCAAAGAACTTGTCAATTTGCATAGGTATAGCATATCCTGTAAATTATAGCAGTCTGATTTGTATTAAAATCCTATATTTAACTTGATTTCAACGATATGCAAATTTATATCAAAACCTCACAAAAAATATATTTTCAATATCCATAAAGAAATTTTTAAAAATTTGCTTAAACTACTAAATAAACTTGGCACTAATATGCCCGCCTTTACAGGGTATGACACTAAAAAATTGTTAGAGTTAAACATGTAGGAAAATGACTTTTACAAAATGGCCAAAAACGACAACTTTCAAATGTCCAGTCGGACGGCGAGAGAAAGGCAACAAAAAGGCGTGGCCACGAAACTAACTTTATGAACAACAGCAACCACAACTAATACAAACACTAACACTACCACAACAACAACAACCACAACAACAGCAACATTGCGTATGTGCAAAAAGAAAACAAACTCTAAAGAAAATGAGGGAAAAAAAGTCAGATATGATCCAATTCAATTTAAGCGCGTGTCGCATGCAAACGACAAAAACAGCAAATAGCAAATTGTTGTTGTCGTTGTTGTTGTTGCTGCTGCAGTTGTTGTACAAATGCAATTACAACTAAATACACAGACACGAAGAGTTGACGCCACCGCCAACGACGACGACGTCGCACTTTTAACTCCGCCCACTTTTCCCACACCCATATTTTTTGCGATGACGACGCCGCCACCGTCACGATACAACAACAACAGCTACAATTGCAGCCAAGTTAAAAGAGAGAGGACAGCAACAACAACAACAACAGCAACTGCTTAACTAAATAATGCACAACCCACAAATGAATGCAAGACAAAACTTTAAATACGCTACAAAAAAGAAAACAATCACATAAAATAAAAAAATTAATTTTAAAATAATAATAATAATTAAAAACATATTTATTTTTAAATTTTAAGTTTAATAAAGGAAATAGTAAAAAAATTCAAACATTTTTTTTACAGTCAACATTTAGAAAAAAATACATTTTTATTATTTATTATTTATGCTTTGCTTTTAATAAATTTAATACTAATTGAATAAGAAAACCAATTTTAAAATAATAATAATAATTAAAAATATATTTCTTTTCTAATTTTAAATCTAATAAAAAACTAGTAAAGACCTAATACATTTACTTTACAGTAAACATTTATAAAAAAAAAAACATTTTTATTTTTATTAATTATGCTTTGCCTTAAATAAATTTAATAATAATTAAATAAGAAAATCAATTTTAAAACAATAATTAAAAATAAATTTCTTTTTAAATTTTTAATTTAATAAAAAAAATAGTGAAGAATTAATACATTTACTTTAACATACAGTCAACATTTGTAAAAAAAAAAAAAAACATTTTTATATAAATTACTTTACTTTATTTGAAACAGAAATAATGTAATATAAGCTGTTTTTTTATTTATTTACACACAATTAAAAATAAGTTGAATTTATAAACATTTTAATTACTCATTTAAGTATTGTAAATTTGAAAAGAAAATTGCAAATTGTTTGCCAATATTTTGGAATGATTTACTGCGCTTTTTAGAGTTATGGTTATGCTGTTGGTTACAGGGCAACTGTTGGTCGAGCAGACTCTAATTGCTATCTGCACATGTTAGTCTTGAAAATTAGCATTTTCTTATTAGTTGTTTGTCTTAGTTTCATTTAGATTCGAATACAGTTCGAGTTGATTTGAGCGAAACGTTTAAGAAACTCATTTGAACTTCCTTTTCAGCCTTTTCAGCCGCACAACATGAGTTTTCATGCCTTTCACTTGCCATTTTCCCATTTGCCAATAATTGAATTAAATTTATGAGTGTTTTTTAGCATGTGTATGTGTGTGTGTGTGTGTGGGTGTGTTTTAAATGAAGAGCTGAGAAAAGTGGCCATCGAACAAAATGCTATTCACACCTGAGCATCATCGTCTCTGCTTCAGTTTTCGTTTTGCTTTTCTACTTGTTACTTTTTTGCTTTTTTGCTTTTGTTTTGTCTATTCTCATTCGCATCTGTTGTCGTTGGCTGTCTGTCAACGCTGACGTTGATGAAAAGCGTTGCGGCACTCGTGGGAAAATCAGCTATGCTCGACCTCTTCCTCCTCCTCCTCCTCCTCCTCCTCAGCCACCATCTTCTGCCTCATCTTCCTGCCTGATTCTCTATGTTGTTTGCCACGTTTGCGGTTGGGTGTGTTGCTGTTTTTCGGTTTTTTCTTTTTTTCACTCTTTTATTTTTATTTTTATTTCCTTTTCTTTTCTTTTTTTTTTTGGTGTTTTCGGTGTTTTTCGTGTGGGCTGATGAAAAAGTTTCGCCGCAATTCGTTGCGCTGCATTAAGCAGAGCACTGCAACAACAACAACAACGACAACAACACAACAACAACAATTGCTATGCGAAATCAGCGCTTTTGTTTTTGTTATTGTTATTGTTGTTGCTGTTGTCGCACCTGGTTTACCTGTTGGCTGTAAAGATCACTTTTTCCTACGCCTATGCTCTCTATCTTTCTCCTTTTACACTCACTCTTATCACAAGCACACGCATACAATGACGCCCTTTCCGCCCCCACCTCCACTTGCCTCTTAGCCCTGTCATATTGCTTATCAGTTGCCGTCGCCAACGCTGCCAACGTCGCTGCCGGCGTCGCATTTATCGCTGGCTTGCATATGCACTTCTATTTCTATTTCTATTTCCAATTCTATTTTCATTTCAAATTTCTTCTGCCTTTTGTTTTTGCTATTTCTTTTGAATTTTTTATTTGCCAGTTTTGTTTCTAATTGAATTTTATAGCTCGCCGTTTCAATTGTTGTTTTTATTTTTGACTGATAATGTCGAGCAAGCCAACTGATAAACAACAACAACAACAACAAGGCTCGTTGGCAACGACAGAATGTCTGCTCCACAACGGCTATTAAATTGTTATTGTTGTTGTCTTCTGGATCATCATAAAGTTTGATGTAAAATAAATTTCTGATTCTATAAACTGTGTGTATAGATCGTATATACATCAATATCATCTTTAATATAGCAATCAAATTCGCAACAATCGCAATTTTAATAAAAGAAATAAGAAAAATGATTAATAAAGATTTTAATTAAATTTTGTTAAACTAGTATTATGTTTTTAATTGAGACTTTCAAGTCTAATATTTGATATGCTTAAAGAATTAAGTATTTAAAAAAAAATCTCAAATTTGATTTTGATTTATAGTCTAGAAATTCCTAGAAGGCTGCTCTAAAAAGCAACTTGTTCAATTGAAAACATCTATGTAGACAAAAAGTATTGACTTAAAAACTTTTTAAGCCTACATAAAAGTATAACCCAAAAATGTTTAGTTCGTATATGGGCATTTCCAGAAAAAGGTCCACCACGACGAAAAACGTAAAATTGATCAAAAACTCACATCTTGTGCAATTTTCTTCCAAAAATGTATTCAAGTTATTTATTTAAGCAATATACGCTCGAAGAAATTCAATAGGATGAACATATAGATTCTACATTGGAATAAATTCACTTTTTCCATTTTCTTAAAAATTGACTTCCAAAATGGACCGATTGTATTTTAACGAATACACTTAGTAGGACAGTAAGATTGTAACATGAACCATTTCAATTCTTAGGAATATATTGAAAGTTTAATTTAAAACAAGTTTTAAAAGCTGTTTTCGATATATAGAATGAAATTTGATGAACAAACTCTTGGAAAAACTAGGTGGAAATCTTGTCACGTTCGCGATGTCGCGTTACAAATTACTAATAAAACTTGTAAAATAAATAAAATGATAGTAACTTATCAAAATTATTTCTAAAATGGAAAACTACATTATTTTATTAAGAGTATTTAAGAGTATTTTTTCTTCCAAATTAGACGCCACATTTCGTAGACTTTCGCATTTGTCAAGATGAAGTCAAACATGACTTCCATTTTTCGTCGCGTTCGCGATTCATTGTTTTCTATAAATAATTAAAAAACGAAAAGTCTTCAAAGCTTGTCTTTTATCATAAAAATAGTGTTGATAAAATGCATTAAACACGTGAGAAAACATTTTTGAAAATGTCAATTTTTGCTATTTTGTTTTTCATTTAAAGTCGTACGAATGTCGCGTTCGCGATCCCATATTCAATTGATTTTGAACATTTTCAAACAATCCCACGCATCTTAATCTATTTTATACATTCAGTGTAAACGATATTTCCTTTTCAAAAAACGAATAAATTATAAGTCCCAATATGTTCCATTAATTTCATACATAAATCATGCTAATTTCTTTGTTGAGAATTATGAATATCAATATCATCTTGGAGTTAGTCACGTTGTTAGTGCGTATACTTAATGCATAACGCGTATACGCGATGTATGCGAATGTTTGTTTCAATTCAAATCGTTTCATCCCAATTCCAATTCCAATTCCAATTGCAATGCGAACTTGACTCACCCTGTTTGCTTATGCAGCAGGCAGCGACGATTCACACACGATAAACAATAAATCGTTTGTAAAAAATTACAAATTACATATAGTATGTGTATTTTCACAAATGTTGAAAAATTCGTTCTCTCTTTCTCGCTCACACTATTGCACTTATTTCTTTCTCTTTCTATTATGCGAAAAACGTGGCGTTCATTTCTTGTGCGCTACGCGAAAGCAAACGCAAATAATAATAATAATAATAAATGAATAAAGAAGGAAAGAAGATGCAAACACTTAAAAAAAAAATGTATTGAAAACGAAACAAAAAAAAAAACACAAAAATGTTTGCAATTATAATGCGCGATAACAACAAGAACAATAATAAAGCGCCAGGCAACGGTAAACGGCAAACGGCACGGACTGCGTCCAAAGGAATTTGCGCTTATGAACACGTAGACGCAATGCGACGCTGACGCTGACGCAGAAGTTGACGCTGACGCTGCTGCAGACGCAGACGCAAACGCAGGCGCAGACTTGAACGCGACGCAGACGCGGCGGCGACGCAAGCGATTCCTCCGTTAGCTTAGCAGAGCAACAAAAACAACCACAACAACAACATCAATTGTGACGCGTTTAGCCTTGAGATTGCAGCCAAGCAGCGGCACATTCAGCGACGCATGCGTTTTGCGCGCGTTTTCCAACGCACTGCAAAAGCGGAAATTTGCACTGCCTACAGCAACAAAAACAAAACATAACAAACTAAAAAAAATCTAGTAAAAACAAATGTTGTTGTTGTTGTTGTTGTTGTTGCTGCTGCTGTTGTTTGTTTTGTTGATTGGATGGATGGATGCGTGTGTCTGTCCAAAAACCCACTTAGAATGCAACGTCAGCGACGACGACGACGACGACGCACACAAATAACTAACAGCGACTGTAGTAAAATGACAACTGAAACCGCAGGCGAAATGAAAACGAGTAACGACAACACCGACAGCGACAGCGACTGCGACGCCAACGACAACGACAACGGCAACGGCAACGGCGACAGCGACGCGTTGCTGCAGCTGGCTGCGCTTGGTGTTGGCGTATAAAACGATTCTAACGCAGCAACAACAACAAAACGTTCTTTATATTTTTCTACTTATATTTTTTTTGTTTTGTTTTCTTTTTGTTGCTTTTTTTTCGCATTTTATTTTAGCAAACTTTTCACTTTTTGACGACGACGACGACGACGACGACGACGAGACGTCGCTGCGACAATTGCACTCGCATTAGATGTAGAGCAGCGACGAGAGAGCTTCAGCGAGAGAGAGCGAACTGTGTGAGTGTGTGAGCGTGAGAGTGAAATAGAATATATGATGATGTGTGTGTGCGGAAGTGCAGCGGGTGACGCAGCTGCGAATAAACCGCAAATATTGCAAGGCCAAACGCGTGCGAAAGAGCGAGCGCATGTGCGTTGCTGTGTAGGTGTGCGTGATTGTGTGTTAGTATGCGATGGTGTGTGTGTGTGTATTTATTTGTGGCTGCCTGGCAAGTGTAACTGATCGCGTTAGATGTGCAGCGAGAGCGTCGACAACGTATCCATAATCGTTTTTCAGAGACTGCTCTCTCTCTGTCTCTCTCTCTCTTTCCCTGTCCCCCGTCATCACACACTACCTCCCACCATCCGTCGATCCGTCCGTCCGTCTGTCCGTCGCTCAGTCATCGGCAGCGCAATCGCATACTGCACGCGCGTGCCCTTGAAAACTTGACCCAAACGGGGCACAGCAGCTGCCAAAGCTGAAGCTGACGTTGACGCTGACGTTGAACGCTAACGTTGCTATGCTCTAACCCCACTAAGATCCATCCTACCCCACCCCACCGCGCACACACACCAACGTGATGTTTGCTAGCAAACAAAAGAAAGTGCACAAATTGTTAAAATTCTTAAAAATAAAATTAAAACAAGTTTCGTGCATGTGAAAAACAAAACAAATTTTTAGGGAAAATTGCAAAAAGCCACGAAAAATTCGCACACACGTGTCTTTGTGTGTGTGTGTGTGTGTGTGTGTGTGTGTGGTGTGTGTGAGTTGAAAGCCAATGTCCAACAATTTTCATTGCCAAACACAATTTTTATACAAATGTGGTTCGGTTTTATGTTGTTGTTTATTCTACTACCCTGTACACATTAGACTTGGCTAAAGGGTATCTCAATTTGCTCACAAAACTATAATTGGCGTCACAATGTCGCCATCTTCTTCGTCGAGCAAAGGAGAAACACGAGTCGAGACGCTGAACACAAATTATGTATGCTGCAAATGTTTTTGAAAGACGTGCAGGGTATCTGCCAGTCGAGTACGCATGCCAATTGCATTCCTTGGTATTTTTTGCTTAGTGGTGCAAAAATTGCAAAAGCAACAAAAGAAAAGTCAAAGAGAGCAAAAAGAAATGCAAAATCAAAATAATGCGCAGCCAGACAAACAACATCAAAAGACTGCGAGACTGCATGACAATAGACGACGAATCCAAGAGGAAGACGAAGACGCCGACGAAGAGTGCGAGCTGAAGATGTGCGGCGATGCAGCGACCAACACAGAGAGAGAGAGAGAGAGAGAGAGCGCGGGTGGGAAGAGTGCGATTGCAATTGCCCATTTCTACACGTTCAACGGTACAAATATATATGTATGTACATATGTATATATAGAGAGATACATAAGTGATGTACATACATACATATGTGTTATGTGAATGATGTTTGTCTGTACGTTGAAACTGTGACGTTTGCGGGAAGTGCGCAAGCGAGATGAAACTGAAGAATTCGAATGTTTGAAAGCCCGAAAGGAAAATGAACTTAATTAACTGCATCGATTGTATGCCATTCAAATAGCTAACTACAGTGATCACTCCCTAAACATAATTCATTAATTGTCGAAAATATATTTATAATTTAAATTAACGCAAGTATAATAATAATAATATAATAATTCCCTCTTAGTTTACTTTTTCATATTTTTTTAGATATCACTTGCGAGCGATCACTGTAGTTTCTTTGCTTTGCAAAATTTAACACTTTGCTTAAATATTTAGAATATATTGCTAAATCAATAAAGAATTTAATAAAAGTTGGAATGTAAACACAATTAAAATGTGCATGAAAACCAATTTACGCTGCTCAATTTTTGTGTGTTTTTGAAAGATTTCCTTAATAGAATTTGAGAATACATATTTCATCTTAATTTAGCTGTTTGAATATGTGATGAGAGCTTTTCCAAATTAGAATTTACTCGTTGATCAAAATATTATAGCGCTTGGAAAACGATTTTGAAATACAGAGATTCAAATATAAAGTATTCTCTACAACCAACTTAGCTATTTTTAATAATATTTGAATATAAACTATATAATAGATTTACTACTACAAAAATGTATCATTCAAAAAAATTTGAGCAAAGAAAGAATGAGATTCTGTTTTAATGAAAAAAAGAGAAAGAAAATCCACTGTACTATCCTTTTAAATATTTCGAAAGCCAGGCTTCGTTCACAATATAGACGAAAACTGCATCTTATGCATTTTTGGTCTCCTACAATCAATACAGTTGAACTTCCATAACTCGAACTTTTATAACTCGAATTTCTCTCTAACTCGAGCTAAATGAGTGACAGTTACATTGATAAACTTTAGAAAAAGGACTCTGTAAGTCGAATATCTCCATAACTTGAACCTTTTCTTTGGATAATGGTGATTCGAGTTTGGGAAGCTCGACTGTATTTAAAAAAATTATTTTGAATGTCAGTTAAAGTCGAAGGACTTTCGACTTACAATGTACTCTACATTTTCTGATGAACTCCAAATACCCATAACATTCGATCGTAGGGTAAAACGTGAAATTCCTATGCAACGATCTCGAAAGTGCCTGAAGAATCAAGTGCGAATGTATGTACATTAGTATGTATGTATGTACATATGTATGTATATATATATGTGTATATCTAAGTGTGTACGTATTAGATCTTATATAGTACATGCATGTGTACATAGTTTTATGTGCGCACGCTGCCAATTGCAAAATGTTCAAGGTCGCGCGGCGAATGCACCTAACCCAACAACGACAACAACAACTAAAGCAACAACAACAACAACAATAACAACAACAACAACAATGAGTATACAGTACGCCCGCATACGCAAAATGTTTGAGTGTTCTACAAATTGCAAACTAGTGTACAAAAGCAACAACCGCGACAACAACAGCAACAACAATTTGCGCTCGTAAATTGCAAAAGCGTCGCAGTCGCAGTCGCAGTTGCAGTCGCGGTCGCGGTCGATGTGGCGGCGAGCGTCGACAGCAAATGAATTTCACTGTCAAGGTCGAGGAGCGTCGTTCGGTTCTGATGCGCAACGCAATGCGATCGCTGCAACAACAACCACAACAACAACCACAACAACAACAACGACCACGATAGCAGCAAGCATTGCAGCAGTGGGAGAACCACAATCTGGGAGAGCAGTAGAGAGCGGGAGAACGGGAGAGCGCACGATGGCGCGTGTGGGCGCGAGCGCGTTCGACATTGACGGAAACGACGCGCTGCTTATGTAAGCTCTGTTATAGGGAGCAGCCGGCAGAGGGCGGGCAGAGGGCGGGCGTCAAATGTGCATATATGCACATACACGCACGACGTCGCGACGTCGACAGAGCTGCTGCTAGGTCCCAGCGTCCTCCCTCTCTCTCTTTCACTCTTTCACTCTCTCACTTCCTGCAGTTTGTCGCTGCGCTTTTAAATCGCTTGGCGTCTGTTTTTCGTCGCTGTTGTTGTTGTTGTTGTTGTTGCTCTTGCTGTTGTTGTTTGTTTTGCTATTCGCATGTTTTTCTATCGCTGCAATTGTTTTTCTCAAGTTCGCGGCTCTTGTGCAATTTGTCAGAGCACACACACACACACACACACACACACACACACTTATTTCCCCTCTTAAGCCACCCCCCGCCCACGCAGCATATGCGTAATAATTCACAAATTGCAGCGTGCGGTAAACAAAAACAATCATAAATCAAAAGTTGAGAAAGCAGCCGCTGGTCGAGACTCACGGACGCCACGCCCTGCACCCCCTGCACGCCCTTGCGCCCCTCTAACACAGCCCCCGTTGCAGAATGGGCAAAATGAAGACATAATTTGACATAAGCGATGTTAAAGTTCAACGTTTCGGCCCACAAAACAACATCAAAGGCAACGCCAAAAAAAAAGCTCACAATGCTCATAATGATGATCATCAGCTGATGATGCTAGGCAATGATTGACTTGGACTTGACGACGACTGCGACTGCGACTGAGACTGAGACGACGACGCGACGGCGGCGATAATGTCAAAGACAGTCGCCGTTTGCTGCCCGAGTCGAAAGCGCGAGCACCCGAGCACCCGAGCCCCCGCTTCGGCTCCACTTCGGTTGGCCGCTTAATCATGTTCAAGAAAAAAAAAGTGCAGCAGCGTCGCGACGTCGTCGTCGTTGCCGAATGCAGCGCCTGTCAAAGCTGCGATTAATCTCACTCAGAGAGCGCAGCAACTGCAGAGAGCGAGCACAGCTTCAGCACAGTGGCACCAAACTTGTGGGAAGTTTTATAAATATGGTCAAACCGATGTAAGGAAAGTGTAAACACTTGTAATCGTGCTAATAGTTTATAAATAATTTTTAGTTGAAATACCAAATTTCAAAGCAACGAGAACTAGACATTTCAGTTTTTTGAATTCTTTTATAATTATTTTATATATATTTTATATAACAAATTAATTCATGCAACTAATTGTACGTTATTTTACTCAAAAATAAGAATATTTTTATTTCGACTATTTGGCTATAAACAGTTTCGAGCGCAGATCATCGGTATATGAGGCACGGTGACAGCGGCATTCATAATTGAGATATGAACTTGGTAATATTTCATAAAAAGCCAACTGACCAACTGGACAACTGGTCAACTGGCCAAGAGGCAGAGAAGTGCAGAAGTGAAGAAGTGGATAATGTGGAGAACTGGCCAAATGGCCAACTGGCCAACTGGCTGAGCTGAGTGCTGATCGGGGCTTGTTCGTCTAGAAATAACTTAATTGTCACTCAATTACTCAGTTTTCAGCTAAAAGCATTCATTGCTCTGGCTTAACGTCAGACGCCCACCGAATGGCTACAAGGAGGGGAAGAGAAAGGGGGCAACTGTGGACGCTCGTTACCCGACGATGCTCGATGCTCGGATGCTCGATGGCTAGGCGTGAATAATAGGCGAGAGCCAGAGTTGCGGCCTGAATGAAAATTGATGAGTTGCGACAGTTTTTGGCCAAAGGGCAAAAGCGGCTAAAAGAAGCCACAAACAAAATAAAATGCAACAAAAATATCTCGCTCTCTATACCTTCTATATATGTACATGTATTGTATATAAGGTTGAAAGCAAAATAAATCGGGGCACGGCTCAAGACGTGAGCGCAAAACAAAAAAGCAAAAAGTGGAAAATGAAGAGTAGAAAATGCGGCAAGTAGAAGAGTTAAAATACGTTTGTCATGCTTTTCAGTTCAGGTTGGAGAGTGTTCTTGGGTCTTGGTCCTGGGGCTGCATTCGGGGATTGCCAACTCAATGCAACCATCAATCAAATTTACTTGTTTATCCCACTGCCCATGTGTGAGTGTGTGTGTGTGTGTGTGTGTGTGTGAGTGTATTTGTGTGGGTGCTTTGACTGTTGTTGTTGTTGTTATTATGTATTATTGTGAGAGGTCGCTCATAAGTTCAAATCGCATTCGATTTGTTGGCGATGTTTTGATTGACGCCTCAATCGAAGCGTCTTGATTGAAGCTCTTAACTTTAGCATAATGCACACACAGGTTTCTTTCTTTGCAAATATTTCAAGTGCTTTCGTCTGCCCACAAGAATGCTAATGAGCTCGAGCTAAATTGATATGATTGATTGATTGATTGAAAATGCCTGTATGAAATCTATGAAGAAATACCGATTTAAGTTGTTCAACTTAACAATTACTGTTGGCTTCTCCTGAATACGAGTACTTATTTTATGCATATTTGATTGATCGATTTGATTGATTGGTTTAAATATGTGATTTATATGCATGTGAATATAAGATTAAAGGTTTGTTTAACACAGTTTATTACTATATATTGACTGAGTGCAGTGTTTTGATATTTACAATTATTTTAAAACTGTGAAGTCTTCTCGGATGGATTGATTGTCCTATTTCTTTTAAACTCTACATTATGATTGAAGCATTCTTTATATTTTTGTCTGGGTTAAAACTTTACGATGTGATCCCTATAATGTTGGTTTGTGAGTTTCCTCTGTTATATTTTTCAGTACATGATATGATTGAATCCTTTTCTACCCTCGTCAATCTTGATTGAATACATTTTTACTATTTTCTTTTGCTCAACACTTTTCATACCATGATTGATACGATTCTTTTTACATTAAATTCTTATTGTGTTGATATATACAGTCGAACTTCCCTAACTCGAACTTCCCTAACTCGAATTTTCTCTAACTCGAACAAAATCGAGTGGCAATAGCGTTTACTAAGCAAATTTCATACAAATCTGCTTCCCTAACTCGAACTTCCATAAGTCGAATTTCTCCGTAACTCGAACAAAAATATTGGCCCGTGCTTCTGTAAGTCGAATTTTTCGGGAAAATCTCCAATAAAGTTTGAATATTTTTTTCGTTTCTGTTTTATGCTTTTGTTACCGGCTCGTTTGGATATGTAATATTGATGTACATTAGCATAAGGTGATGCAATATGATAGAATATTACATCAACAATTATTTAGACTTGTGAAATTTCTATAGGAAAGATGTTCGTAATGAACTTCTTTGTCAGCGCATCAGTGTACTAAAATGTTTAAAAATGTTTAAAGAATTATTCAAACTTATTAGTAGTTAAGGAATTTGAAAGTAGACCAAATCAATTAAAGTTGCTGAAAAATGTGGTATCTCAGCAAAAACATTTTCATTATATTAAAAAATGAAATATTAATTATGAAGATGATACAGCAAAAGAACGAAGAAACCAAATTTTGAGAGTATCGACAGGTCTTCATCAAACTGGAAAAAATTTTTGTTGAAAATTACAAGAAAAATTTGCAATTTGGAATGTATTTATGATTGAATGCATTTGTAGTTTCTTTTAATATACTAAAAAAAAAAAATTCCCTAACTCGAAGTCTCCCTAACTCGAACTTTTTTCCTGGATAATGGTGATTCGAGTTAGGGAAGTTCGACTGTAGTATGTTCTACTTGTCAGTGATTTATGATTGACCCATTTTCTACCCTTGTCAATCTTGATTGAATCAATCTACAACATTTAATGCGATTCCTTTCATACTATACTCTCATTTGTGCATGAGAGTTGGGTTCACATGGTCTCGCCACCACATAAATCCTAATCAAAACAAGCAACAAGATGCGAGAGTTGGAGAATCCCAGAGAACGAGAAAGAGATAGAGACAGAGACAGAGAGTGTGCATCTATAAATCCATTAATGCCATTTACCGCATAAACATAAAGAAAACGCTCCACAAACTCGGCTCTAACTGCAGTTTCAACTTCAACTCCAGCATCAACACTCAACGAGGAGTCTAAGCGATAGACAGAGATAGAGGCATTGAGAGAGAGAGAGAGAGAGAGGAGACCTTGGTAAAGGCATCCGCACGGCGAACCATCACCAAGAATTGCAATTGCTCCATAAAGTAAAACTAAATTGCTCAATAATTTTGTCCACATTTGATTATGTCTTTTGGCCAAGGCAAGAGTGCGAGCGTTGCTCCAACTACAACTACAACTACAACTACAGCAACAACAACAACAACAACAACTGCAACAACAACAACAGCTACAGCTTCAACTTCAACTTCGACTCGAGTCGCAGTTTTGGCCCTGCGAATTGCAGTCACGATTGTGTGCCGGCGAATGGAGCCCACAAATTCAAAACCCATAAAGACATCAAAGCAGCAACGCGTGTAACAATTTGCCAGCCAACAACAACCAACAACCAACAGCAACAAATCCATGTTGTTGAACTGGCAAACGCAACAAAACGCAAATTAACAACGGCAACACACAACACAAGACGGGGAAAAGAGAGGAGACTGCAGACTGCAGACAGCAGAAGACAGAGGACAGAAGACAAAGACGCGGTCGGGTCGTGGCTGCAGGAGCCTGTGACGACGACCTGACCAGCCAACAACTAAACAGCCAAACAACCAAACAACTAAACAACCAGGCAGCACCCGCACAACAACAAGCTGCAACAATGCCAACTCTGCCAAGTTCAATAAGGCGACAATATCAATACCCTTTACAAAATATTAAAAAACAAATGCTTGAATCGCAATTAATCTTATAATCAATATTTTAATATTAATATGTTAATTTTGTATGTCTCCAAAACTCTCAAGTCCTTCAGCTACAATTTGATATGCATACAAATTTTCAACTGATCTTAAAGATTGCTTCAAGAATTATTTAATTTCGGAAATTTTGTTCTCCAATTTCACAAATATTGAAACAATTTTGCAATCAGAAATTCAAGTCTTAAATTTAAAATATCATATATTTTATAATGAATCAATGATGATTTTGAAAACGGATTTTTATAAATTATTTAATAATAGAGTTTATTTTTTTGGAAATATATTGGAAGCTGCAATCTCTGGAGCATAGATCCATATTGTTGTAAGGGCATTTGCCTCAATGAACTAAGTATGCTAGAAACGAACACACGATCGACTGATCGAGAGTGAAAAAGAAGAAAAACAGAGAGATAGAGAGGAAGTTTATTCCCGAGGCGCAAGACAACGTTCCCATAATTTGTGATAAGAGGATTCCGCGGGAGAGTGATCTCGCCCACCCACACCCGCACACACACCCACAGCCCGATACGATCCCAAAGCCGATCTCAAGCCACACGTTCCGTTTGGATCGATGATGGCGCCTTAGATGCCGCCGGGCCACGATCGATGTTGCAGCTGAAATGCTCATTAAAAATGTAGAAAGCTCACATAGTTGTCTCTCTTTCTATCCCTCTCTCCCTCCCTTTCTCTCTTTCTCTGGCTGTCAGCGCTAATCGCACGATCTTAATTTACAGCAACAATCGCAGCAGCAGCAACAACAACAACAACAACAACAACGGGAACAGGACGACTACCGGCTAACTGAAGAGATCGGCGATCGCAAACGATCTAAGACTTGGCCAATTTGGCGAACGCAACTTTCGCTTTTGGCTCTTGGCTAACGATCGTCAATCGACGGCAATTTATTATTATGCAGCGTTTGTTACTTCGCATTTTAATTCAATTAAAAGTCGGTTAGAGATCATTGTAATTATGCTTCATAAAAAAAAACTAACTGAAAACAAAACTGAGTCAGGCCAACCGATCGACCAGCTGACAGTTGAAACGGTTCATGTACCTAGATTTTGATCTCTTTTTCATTACAAACTTCTACGTTTGCGTTGACCGAGAAGAGATCGATGAGGGACAAGGGTGTGATCTTTCAATGGGCAGTTATTGGGTATCAAATATTAACACTGCTTTACTGTGAGATAGGATAGGATAGGTAGTCAAATATGAAATTTCAATCAATAAAACTGAGTAAAATGATCTGTCTAGTTAATGAATATCAGTGCATGATCAAACTTCGATATTGTGACTAAATAATATTATTTTGATCGTATCTGAAAGAGAATGTTAATGATCTGATCAATGATGATCGGAAGACTAACATTTTGTATATTGCTTGATGATATTGAGCTTAACTCTCAATCTCAATGATCAGTAATGATCAATGTTGATCACTACATTTAAGGAATCTCAAAGAATGGATTTTAGTATTTAACAATTTTGGGGAAATATTTATTCCAAATAATAATTCTGAAATTTTGTTAGCTGGTGACTCCCTCTCATTCAAAATAGGAAGAGACAGGGAGTCGGAAAATTGAGAGATCAATGCAGTTATGTTATAATCAACTCAATTCTATTTCTATGTCTATCATGTTTGGTTTTTGCTCCTGCTGCTTTTTGTCTCCGCTTCTCTGTCACACAAACATGACAAAACGTTGCTAGAAACGCATAAAAATATGTTAAATGTTGCATGTTGTATGCTTTGGGGGCAACATCAGCAACAACTGCAAATGTTTGCTTTGCAAAAAAAAAAAAAAAAAAAAAAATATTTTAAAGCGACAACAAGAAAGCGTGGGCGCACAATAGAGTTGTTGCCTCAATGTTGCAGTTGTTGTCAGTGGTTGTTGTTGTTGTTGTTGTCTTTTTTTTGTGACATTTTGTAACACGCGCCTGCCAAGCGGCATAAAAATTGACATATTATAATGTCATTGGCGTTCCCGATTTGCGCCACTGCGTCGACTGCCACAATTCGTCAATAAGCGGGGCATGCCGCGTGGGTGGCACCACCACAGCACCACAGCACAGCACCACAGCAACCAAGTTGCCACAATTGTTTGTTGCCTCGTTTCGTTACGTTTCGTTTTGTTTGTTTTGACAGGCAAAACGCACTTCAACTTCGACTTTGGCTTCTAAAAATTTGTCTACATCCATTTTTTTTTTTTTTTTTTTTTTTGTTGCAAGTCTGCAAGTCGAGTTTGTTGTCTGTTGCTTTTGCCACAAGACACAACAACATTCTTATCAGATTGTTGCCCATGTTGCTGTTGTTTCTGGCAGCCCGCACTCCACAACGCAGAGACAGAGAGAGAGGGAGAGAGAACAAGAGAGACGGGAAGAGAGTGAGAGAGAGAACAAGAGATCTTTATCAAGACGTAGGTTCAGACTGAACAACATGGCAAATCAGAAACAAACAACACATACAACAACAACAACAACAGCAAAGAGACACAGCAACATGTAATGAAAATTATGACAAGCCAAATGCCTGTGCAACAACAACAACAGCAACAACAACAACAACAACAACAATTGCAAATATTAATACAAAAAAAAGTAAATAAAACGGGAAAAAGAAAAATTATAATTCAATGGAAAATTGCGCCCACACACGCGTATCGCACACACACACACACACACGCACACACACACAACAATTGTTGTCCATTGTTGTTGCTTATCGTAAGCGGAAAACGTTGTCGTTGTCGTCATTGTTGCTGTTGTCGCTGCCAGAGTTGTCAATTGGCTCAAATGTTTTGATATACTTTTTTTTTTCTTTTTTTTTTTTTTTTTTTTTGCAATTTTCGTCTACACCTTGAGCTACAATTTCCCAAAACTCAAATCGAAATACTTAAAGGAAAAAAAACATTCATCAATCAGCTGAAATAAAGCATTGCCCTCTCTTTCCACCTCTAACTCTCCCTCTCTCTATTATTCTCTAGCTTTTTAGCCAATGTCAAGATCAGGCTGTCGAGATTACGATTCGGAAAAGTGGATCACAGAAAAACTGAGCACAGCTGGTGATTGAATTGAATTGATTCGAGTTGAGGCATTGATCGCATTCAGAGATCTCTTGTAATCAAATTGCGTGTTTCACTCGTTTCGATCGTTTCTACGATTTCCGATCAACCGAATCGATCTATAGCTGATCCACATTGAGAAATATCTAACTGAAGTTGACCAAATTTAATTATATGTAGCGGACCTAGAAAGATTCTTTGGCAAATTTGTGTCTAGTCAAGGAACTTTTCAAAAAAATCCATGTTAAATTATCAACACAATAAACGAGAGATTTTTTCTTTTATTTAAAAAATAATGTAAATTTTTAATTGGTTTAAAGTAATTTTGTGAGAATATTTAGCTATTTAGCTGCTGCTTTTAAAATAGCCGACAAAGTGGCTTAAATTCTTAGTTTAAGATTTGTGCGAATCTTTTAGCCAAATTAGCATATCAGCTGGCCGAAAGGCATTTTGGTTAGAGAATTACAAATTGCGGCAACCGTTAGGCGAATGTCGAGTTGACCATGTACAGAGTGAGAATATCTTTAGCCTGGTCAGCCCATTGACAACCGACAACCGACAGCAACAACAACCACAACAACCACCACAGCAACAACAACAACAACATTGGATTTGTTGCTTTTGTCGTTTATCACGCATCGCTGTCAAAGTGTCACTTTAGCTTAACGTTGGCGTAACGCCAAAAGATATCACAGACAATTCTCCAAGTCTCCACAGACTCCCCTATCCCCTGCCCCATCCCCTTGCAGCTGGTTCTCCTCCTTCCTCGGTCTTTTTTTTTTTGTTTTTTCCTTGTCGAGTGGGAAATGCGGCGGCTGCGCACGCGTAATAACGCATAATGTGCCAACAACAACAGCAACATCCACAACAACAACAACAACGACAACAACTTCGACAACAACAACGACAAAATCACGTTAATGACAGCGTCGACGTGCCTTGAAGCTTGCCCCAGTCTTAGTCCACCTTATTGGTCTTCCTTTCTCTACCCCTCTCGCTCTCACTCTCTCTCTCTCTCTCTCTCTTTGTCTCTATCTCTGTTCCGCAGGCGTAGACCAGCAATCGCCGCTGGCTTAAAAGCCAAAGCAAAAAAAAAAGGCGGCCTAAAGCCAACTGCTGTTTTGTCACATCATTATCAGTTTGGCCAAGTTGAGAGCTGAGAGCTGAAAACAGTTGACCAGGTCTACAGTCTGCAGTCTGCAGTATTGGTGGCATTTTTGACATGACAGACAGACAGACAGACAGACATGTCAGGTGTGAAGGAATTCGCCACTAAATCATGTTGTGCGGGCCATTTTGATTGGACAACATACTCTCAAGTCTCAAGTCTCCAGTGTCGCCGTCGTTTTGGCCAGGCTCTTAATAAAGTCATCTAGCGGTTCGCATTGAACGCAACAACGCGTCCCAAAACACTGTCCATCAAAACACTGGACATATTAAATCACTTGGCGTCTGAGAAAATTAAAACTTATAAAAGCTGTAGAAGCTGTTTAAAATTAAGTTAATTACCAGATTAAGCTCAGATTGTAAGCTGACATTTAAGCCGTTGGTAAGCTAATTTTTAAATAGTTTTCAGTCAGCTTTGTGCTGAAGACTTTAGTCGAGAGTGCACGACGAGCAGATGCCCTGTACTTTATTTTGATTACCACTTAGAAGAGGTCATATTTTTTTAATCAATATATTAGTATTATCATTATCATTATCATTAGCATTAGAATTAGCATTAGCATTAGCATTAGCATTAGCATTAGCATTAGCATTAGCATTAGCATTAGCATTAGCATTAGTATTAGCATTAGCATTAGCATTAGCATTAGCATTAGCATTAGCATTAGCATTAGCAATATAATTGTCCTTCGAATTGTGATGGCTATAATTATATATGTATGTATAAATTATTTTCATTATTATAATTTTCATTATTATAACGAATATCATTATTATTATCATTTCTAATACAGTCGAACTTCTCTAACTCGAACTTCCCTAACTCGAATTTTCTCTAACTCGAACAAAATCGAGTGGCAATAGCGTTTACTGAGCAAATTTCATACAATTTTGCTTCCCTAACTCGAACTTCCCTAACTCGAACAAAAATATTGGTCCGTACTTCTGTAAGTCGAATTTTTCGGGAAAATCCCCAATAAAGTTAGAATTTTTTTTTGTTTCTGTTATATGCTTTTGTTACCGGCTCGTTTTGATACGTAATATCGATGTCATTAACATATGGTGATGGTATATGATAGAATATTGCATCAAAAATTATTTCAGCTTGTGAAATTGCTTTAGGAAAGATGTTCGTAATGTACTTCTTTGTCAGCGCATCAGTTCAAGAATATTTACCATGGCACCAGCACGTGTATTAAATTTTTTATCTCTTTAAGAAATCTTTAAAATAATTTGTTAAGAAATTCAAAAGTAGACCAAAAAAATTGAAGTGGCTTAAAATATATGGTATCTCATCGATAACAGTCTTCATTATATTTAAACATGGAAAATTATTTATGTCATTTGAATCGGGAACTTCTTCTGGATACAGCAAAGGAACAATAAAACCTATTTTTGAGAATATCGACAGGTCTTGAACAAACTGGAATTTATTTTTGTTGAAAATAACAAGAAAAGTTTGCAATTTGACATGTATTTATGAATGAATGAAATTGTAGTTTCATTTAAAAAACTAAAAAAAAAAAATTCCCTAACTCGAAGTCTCCCTAACTCGAACTTTTTTCTGGGATAATGGTGATTCGAGTTAGAGAAGTTCGACTGTATCTTTAAAGTTTCGATATATAATATGTATTATCTTAATAATTTTTTATTACAATTGTCATTACTATATTCACGGTCCTTATAAACATTATTATCATAATTATTAGCATTACCATAATAAATATCATTCGAATTGTGATTGTTGTTATCGCTTAGAAATATTATTATTACGAATATCGTTATCATTTGCATTACTATTATCATTGAATTTGAATTTTTTCATTATCATTTCTCAGTCTTTAGTCAGTCATTCATTGCAATTTTAATTTTCTTTTTTAATGCTAACTTCATGCATTATGAAAAATGTTTATCTTGATAATTTCAATACAATTTTCATGACAATAAATATTATAATTCATATCATCGTTATCAATTTTTATCTCAATTATTATTTTCATTATAATTAAGAATATGAATTTGGTACAATTATCAGATTAATTTCAATAATTATTATTATTGTTGCTATCAATTTTAATTACAATTATCATTATTTCTATCATCATTGCTATAATCAAATATTAGTTCAAATAATTTCACTTAATCGCAACTGTTATAGTTAATTGATTTTCTTGTAGCACAGTGTTGATCAGGCACGCGGCAAGGTGGCAACGGTGGCAAGAGGGGCAAGGGGGTAAATGGGGGCAAGGAGTTTAGTGCGAAATTAAAACGTTTAGTGTGCTGCAAGATGAAATTGAAGTTGAAGTTGAAGTTGAGGTTGAGGTTGATCAAGTCCCAGTCCAGTGCAAAGTCGCAACAAAAAAAGCGCCGCTTGCGCCTTCTTGCCTTGTTGCATGAATAATTCATAGCAATGAACGACAGCAGCAGCAACAGGCAACAGCAGCAACAGGAACAACAACAACGTGCAACATGAAAGCTGGCTCAGTTATTAACTGGCATTGGGCACAAAAAAGTGAAAGCTCATAAGGCAATCAGTCAAAACGTCATCAATAGAATTAAGTAATCAAGTTGGCGAGCCAACCAAACTGACCACACACAACACACAACACACAAACACAATGTTGCAAGCGGCAAGAAGCAGCAACATGTCATGTCCCTGCCACATGCAGCAGACAATGGGCAGCTGGCAGAGGCAGAGGCAGAGGAAGAGACAGCAACAACTGAGCATTGATTGTGGTCAAAAAGGAGTTGCCCGGAGAACAGAACAAAAGGGCGAGTGGCAGGACCACCAGCAAAAAGAGAAGCCAACAACCGACTGAGAGACGGACAGACAAACAGCAGTTGGCACTTTTTTGCCAGGCTTGTTGTTGTGTTGCCTTCCTTCCTTCCTTTCTTTTTCTCTGTTTTGCGTTTTTTGGCCAAGTTGCAAACGGACACGGACACGGGCCGAAAACAAATGTCGATAAAGATAAGGAGGAACGAGGCAGAGCCCTCCGAAAGTCCGAAAGTCCGAACAACATGTTAATTTGGCAACTGGCCGCGCGCGAATCAAAGAAGCGGCAGCTTCAGCTTGCAACAACACACATTTTAATACATATCTTTTTTTTTTTTTTTTTTTTTTTGTATTTATCTCTCTCGCATAAAGCGCGTGCCACGTCTCGCGGCACGTTCCAGCTGCACATTGTGCAGCCTGCCACAAGACGCACCACATTTATGTAAATTTGTTACCCTCTTTTTTTTATTTAGTTTTCATTCATTTTTGGCTCTGTCTGCGCTAATTATTAGCATGCCCCATGCCACATGCCAATAAAATGTCTAAAATAATTATGAAATTAATGTGCAACTCGTTCGCTGACTTTGTGCCCATCATTATTGCAATTATTTTAATTGCAGCTCGTAAAACGAAAAACAAACTCATATTAATTTAACATATTCAAAAAACTAGACAAGATCTGTGCGAGAAAGAGACAGCGAGAGCGAAAACAAAAGAAAAAAAAAAAAATGTTAATCATAAATTTTAATTAGGCAAGCATGGAAATTTTAAGGTTACTCACTCAATAATAAAATCTACTCATACATCTAAAAATATACATATACATATGTATATATTGAGCATTGAAGCCATTAAGCAAGGATTAATCTCCAAGTTGATGTGGATTAAGCTTTACTCTGATGACAATCAAATCAAGTTGTTCAATTAATAATTAATACTTAATACAATAAAGCACGCTTAAAGCTTTAATGAGCTTTTCATAATTTATTAAATGATTAAAGTAATCAGAACATATGCATTTTTTTTGGCTCCACTTTAAATACTTTAAGTCAGCTTAAAGTCTTGATAAGCTGTGGATTAATCTACTAAATACATATGTTTGCTTAAAGAATTAATGTGCTTTCAAAACATAAAGAAGCTCTTATTTAATTTTAATGTTTTTGGTAAGCTTTCCATGCTCCACTTTGATATGCTTATCAATTCAGATGTAAACGAATTTCAAACTTAAAACTAAATTAAAGAGCTTTCAAATCTAAGAAAACCAACAGCCAAAAGAACAACAATAGTTTATTTTCTTTTTTTTGTGACGTCTTGAAATTGTTTAGAGTGCAATTTGCAGTGGCCTCCAAGTTCAACTAACATTAAAAAAGAAAAGTAGAAGCCGAAGTTGAAGTTGAAGTTGAAGCTGCAGTTGCATTTGCAGTTGAAGTTGAAGAAGTTGAAGCCAAAAGATGCAGCTGAAGACGCGGCTCGAAAGATGTGGCAGTGGCAGCAGCAGCTCCCCAAAGGAATGCGGCGGCAAATGAAATTGGCAAGAGAAGAGGCCAAGTTAAGAAGAGACGAATACGAGAAGGAGGAGGAGGAGCAGAAAAGAAGAAGACAATTCGAATTGCGTGATTTGCGTGAGCGTCGTGCGTTGACTGACTGACAAACTGACGAACTGACTGACGACTTTGCTGCAACTGCAACTGCAACTGCAACTGAGACTGAGACTTTGACTCTGTCTTCGACTCTGACTTGTTGCGGGAGTTTTTCCAGCTGCAATAAAAACAACAACAACAACAGCAACAACAAAACCAAAATTACAATACACATACGACCATAGATCCATTCGCCGCTAGAGTTGTGGCTGGAGTTGCAGTCTTGGCTGTTGGATCAGTTGGGAGTCTTCGTCTTCGTCTTCGGCTTCGGCTTGACTGTCTTGGATACTTGTGGCACACACCAACACAACACAATTGAAATTCCAGTGCTGCAGAAATTGCATTTCACGCTGAAAATGCGTGCTCTGCGTGCAGCAGCCTAAAGTGCAACGATAGCAACAGCAACAACAACAGCAACAACAGCAACAACAACAACAGCGACAACAGCAACTTCAACTGCTGCGGCAGCAACAAGAATCAAACAATTATTCGCACACTTAACACGAATAAAGAATACCCTATGCTCGATATACATAATATATATGTATATGACATAGTGATATCAATATATCAGTTATATGTATGTATATGGGCATTTCCAGAAAAAGGTCCACCACGACGAAAAACGTAAAATTGATTAAAAACTCACATCTTGTGAAATTATGTTCCAAAAATGTATTCAAGTTATTTATTTTATCAATATACGCTAGAAGAAATTCAATAGGATGAACATATAGATTCTACATTGGAATAAATTCACTTTTTCCATATTTTTGCCTATTTTCTTAAAAATTGATTTTCAAAATGGACCGTTTGTATTTTAACGATTACACTAAGTCAGGGAGTAAGATTGTAACATAAACCATTTTAATATATATAAATATATTGAAAGTTTAATTTAAAACAAGTTCTAAGAGCTATATATCGGAATATAGAATAAAATTTGATAAACAAACTCTTGGAAAAACTAGGTGGAAATCTTGTCACGTTCGCGATGTCACGTTTCAAATTACTAAGAAAACTTGTAAAATATATTAAACGGTAGTTACATATCAAAATTATTTCTAAAATGGAAAACTACATTATTTTATTAAGAGTATTTAAGAGTATTTTCTTCCAAATTACTCGCCACATTTCGCAGACTTTCGCATTTGTCAAGATGAAGTCAAACATGACTTCCATTTTTCGTCGCGTTCGCGATGCATTGTTTTCTATAAATAATTAAAAAACGACAAGTCTTCAAAGATTGTCTTTTATCATAAAAATAGAGTTGATAAAATGCATTAAACACGTGAGAAAACATTTTTGAAAATGTCAATTTTTGCCATTTTTTTTTTTTCATTTAAAGTCGTACAAATGTT
Source organism: Drosophila suboccidentalis (assembly GCA_037043435.1). NCBI lineage: Eukaryota > Metazoa > Arthropoda > Insecta > Diptera > Drosophilidae > Drosophila > Drosophila suboccidentalis. Next base: position 423,418 of record JBAMBK010002436.1, read on the forward strand.
GCGTTCGCGATCCTGGAAATACCCATATGTATTATACTCACTAACCAATTTTCACAATTTTGAAAATGCACAGCAAAATTAACTCATGAGTACTTGTGCACACTGAGCGAAATAAGTAATTTAAATATAATATACATCTGAATTATTCGACAAGTTCACCAGAACTAATCAATCAGTAATCGTGCATCACAAATCAAAAAGTGGGGAACACTTTGTTGAAATTTTAAGGCAAAATCAAAGTTGTCATTTCTGTTTTTTGTCAATGGTGTTAAAATTGAATTGCTTAATGAAAAGGGAATCATCACAGCAAAAGGCCAAATTTAAAATAATAGATGATATGATACATTATATAGAAAAGTTTAAAGCACTTTCTTTGGCCATTTTTCTTTCAAATACTCAGAGGCCAATGTCTACTTTGTATTTTTTTATTCAAGCCAAAACATCATGAATAAAATGGTTTCCTTATTCATTTCGTTGCTTTTAATTTCCAATCTTGTGTTCTTTTGATTACGATTTGATTTATCGATAACAGAGCATCACAATCAGCGAATTTAAGCGTACCATGTTGGTGTTGAATTTTCAGTCATCATAATCGCAACATTTTGAAATCATAGTTGCTCATCACTGCCGTTCATCAGAATAATCATACAAATTTCATCGATTTTCTGTTCTCGATTTGTTCTGGTGAACGCGGCCAATTGTTCGTATTTCAATGTCAAAAATCGTCATCGATCAGCCCTAAATTCAATTGCTTCTTGTTGTTTGCTCGCCGACGAAGAGGAAGCCGACATGTTGTTGCCAATTTGCCAAAATTAAAGAAAAGTGAACCTTTAACGAAGGAATGCATACATCTATCGATTACTAATTCATTTGGAACGCAAAGAACTGTTGTCGACCTTTTTTTTCAATTCCGTTGAATTTTTATTTATGTATTTAAATTAATTTCTTTGAAATAAAACTCTTACAATAAAAGTGTCGATCTATTTTATAAATAAAACTAGGACTTAAAATGCATAGAAATATCGATTTGAGTATAATATTTATAATAATAATTCAAAATTTTCTATCGACCGATAAAAGTAATCAATAATTATTAAATGCAGTTAATTAATTAAAAGTCATCGATAGACAATCGAAATAATTGACTACACATTGTTTTTTCTTAATCGTAAGAAAGACGGTGCTGCATTTCAATTGGTATCCAGATGAGAAGAGTAGAGTAGAGCGTGTGGCAAGTGCGATGCGTTTGTTGCATGGACTCGCTGCTGTGGCAAGTTGAACGCAATGCAACGCAACGCACAAAACTTTATGGGATCAGAGCTGACTGGCAAACTTTATGACATAGTGATGTTAATCTCAGCTAGTCGGAGTCGGAGTGAGAGCTGGAGTCAGAGTTGCACGTTGCACGTTGCGAGCTGCAGATGGAGATGGAGTCAGTAGGAGGCAGCCAAGTAGCATTCAGGGCAAAAGTGTAGGTGCGCGCCTGCGCAACAGCGACAACAACAGCAACAACAACAGCAACAACAACAGCGACAACAACAACAACAACGATGCCGCCGCTGGGTGGCACTCTGTGTTGCATGGAGGAACATGTTGCTGCGGTTGTGGGTTGCAATTCCGTCATGCCACAGCATGCCAAAGACGGCGCAACACTTGCCACACTTAAAGCTGCCCTCTCGCTCCCCCCCCCCCTCTCTCTCTCTCTCTCGCTCTCTCTTAGTCACTCATTCTAACTCTCTCCCATCCTTAGAACTCACGTCTTCTGTCTCAGCATTTTGCGTGAATCGAATTAAAGCAAAAAAAAAAAAAAGATTAAAATAATATACTAGTAGGGCTACAGTTGAGTGAACTCGACTGTGAGAGACCCTGTAAATGCACTTCAATCTATCTGGTGCTGATCAAGAATATATATACTATAATTCAAAAATAATCGCAATAATAATAAATTAATAAAACTAATGTAAGTAGGATTATAATAAATTAATATACCTAATTGATACGCTTGATTTGATTTATTGATTTATTTATTAGAGTTAATGAAATTATGCGACTAGTGCCTTCAATTATAATCATACTAGAAACTCATTAATAATTGAATAAATAAAAATACTGTTACGCACTTCATTTCAGTTGGACAAACTCATTAGACTGTTTGAACTACAGGGTCTAAGAAATAGTGAGAAAAAGGCAGCAAAAATAATAAACAAAATAGTTGCCCCCCTTTTCTTTTTCTTTTTCTTTGTTTTCTGTTATTTTTGTTGGTGCCACCAACATAAATAAATGATACGAAATGCTGTCAATATTTAGAAGAAGTCAGCGTCTTATTTAGTTGCCGCTTTACTTTGTTGCTGTTTACTTTGGCCGCCTGCCACTCGGCAACGCTGCAAGTTTTGGGGACTTGCAATTTGCTTGTTGATTTTTGACATACTCGAATTGCGTACGCAGCTTTAGGACTCCCCACACAAAACTCAACACGAAGACACATGAGACAGCAAGTTTCCCCAAGTGGCATGCAACTCAAGCAATGCCACATGCCACATGCCACATTCGCAAGCCCAAATGCCCAAATGCCCAAAACCTTAAATCCAAAAACCCATTGCAACGTCTGGAGAGCCCCATGTCAGGTCAACAATCTAATTACAAGTCGGCACACGCAGCTGTCGCCCCAGATGTCCCAGAAAGCTATATACATATATATGTGCATATACATGTATGTATGTATATGCATATATGTATCTGTGGCAAAATGTCGTGACTGGGCGCAGTTCTCATCGTTCCTTCGCTCGGTCCGCTCTATCATTACCCTGTTAACCACTCAAGAAATTGGATTATAATCTATAATCAAATGCATGGATTCTCCAAACACTCTTCTACTTAACCTTCTTCATCATCTTCAAACTCTTTCTCTGACTGTTGCAATATCGTTCTCAAAATGCAGAGTTCACTTATCTAAACTCGCAAAAAGAAGTGAGAAATTTAGGCCTTAAGTGTGACCAACACATTGCCAAATGACAGCTTTAATTTTAAAAGATATAAAAAGAAAGACGAGAGTTAAACTACAACTTAGCTTCTTCTCCCTCTCTTTCTTTGATTTCTCACAAAATCAAAAAGAATAAAGGCAGCTAAGTTTTTGAAATTTTCTCAGTGTGACCAAATGACTGTAAAAAGATAGATTTCCTTCTTTTTTTGTTGGTTATCCTTATGCTTTCTTCTTCATAAATTACTTTTAATACTATCATTCATTTCTAATTCTTTCCATCACTTTTGCATAAACTTCAGAAATATTCATAGTTCATTGGTCTGTTTTTTTTTTTTAAATTTTAACACTATTCCAAAGTTTATTTCAACTCGAGCGACATTAAGTTAAGATTGGAAAAAGTTAGAGTTTAAATTGAATACAAAATGATTTTTGTTCGAAATATCTTAAAATAGATTTCTTTATAAATCTTAATTTAAGGAATGGAATTTTTTAAAATAATAATAATGAATAATTTTAAAAGCTTGAGAAATTTGTTATATTTGATAACAATAATGATAAATAAAATGAAATGTTTAAATTAATCCATATAAAAATATAATTTCTTAAGAGTAATTCAAAAAAAATTCAAAAAAAAACTTCTGATGTATGATAGTAATAATGATATTTTTAATGAGATTGATAGTTATAATGGAAATCAATATGATTGTAAATAATAATATGGTTTAAAATACAAAATAATAACTATAAATGAATCATTAATAATGAATAATTAATAATGACATTTAATTGAAATTGAAGCGCGCTGAATTGAAATTCCATTTGCATTCAACAGCAAAAATGTAAATACATATTTTTTTGGTTTGTTGTTTTTTATTTTATTAATATTTGTGATATTCCCTTAATGCACTCACAAATGTTCAACGATGATGGGGACGGAGACGGAGACGGAGAAAGGGAGTCAGATTGGATGGTTGAGGCCGATATGAGAAATCCATTAATAAATAAATTCTGCAACGCGTTGACAACTCACCTGCAAAGAGAGAAAGAGATAGTGTACCGGTGAATAAGTGTGAGCGAGAGAGCAAAACATGTGAAAGGAAATGTGTTAAATGAAATTGAAAATAATGTGTAAAAAAGAATTTCATTAAGTGCAGGGCAGCAAAATGGCGGCCATTATAGAGCGAGAGAGAGAGAGAGAGACACGCACACACACACACACACACAGACAAACCGAGTACATATATATATATAAATATATATATATGATATTAATACTATGCGATTGCGTGTGTATGTCAACATATTTGCACTTTTTTTGCGCAAATGCAAATAGTGTAAAATGTGCAAATGTGAAGTGAAGCAGGTGAATGAAATGTTGTGTGTGTGTGTGTGGCATGTGGCATTGTTGGCAGAAGGGGTCAAAGGTGGGTGTAATGTGCATATGTTTATATATACACACGCACACACACACACACGCCATAGCCGAAACATAAAACGAAGCTGTCGCATTGAACGCTTTAGCGATTTGCCCTGAAAAATACGCTACAAATACAAATGCATATAAATATATACATATATGTACATGTGTATGTGTGTGAACAAAACTTCAATGGTCGTTGCATTATTGCCGCAACGCAACTAACAACAACAACAACAACAACAACAACAACTACAACACGCCTACAATTGGCAAACCGCCCTAACAAATGTCCAACCCCAACAACAAATCATCTACTTATACAGGTGCATGTGTGTGTGTGTGTGTAGAAATAGTCCAAATATCTGAGGTGCCAATGGGCAAAAGGGTGGCAAGAGGGGAAGGGAAAAGAAACACAACAATGCGAAGCCTACACAGTAAAAAAAAAAAATCAGATATTCCGTGATAAAGTCAATTTCAAAAGTTGTCAAAATTTGGATAATTATGGAATTTCTCAAATCAAGTACAAAACAGTCCAACTTTCCTAGCTCGTATCACCATTATCCAAGAAAAAAGTTCCAGTTATGGAGACTTCGACTTATAGAAGTCTTTCTGTTAAATTTAGTATACGCTATTGCCACTCAATTTAGTTCGAGTTAGAGAGAATCCGAGTTATAGACGTTCGAGTTATGGCAGTTTAGCTGTACTTAATTCAAGCATAAAAAAAGACAAACTTTGAACACTTGTCGTTTTTGAATTATTTATAGAAAACAATGCATCGCGAACGCGACGAAAAATGGAAGTCATGTTTGACTTTATTTTGACAAATCCGAAAATCTGTGAAATTTGGCGATTAATTTGGAAGAAAATACTCTTAAACCATAATAAAATAATGTTGTTTTCCATTTTGGAAATAATTTTGATATGTTGCTATCATTTAATATATTTTACAAGTTTTATTAGTAATTTGTAACGCGACATCGCGAACGTGACAAGATTTCCAACTAGTTTGCTCCAAGAATTTGTTCTTTAAATTTGATTTGATATAGTATATCGAAAACAGCTTGTAAAACTTGTTTTAAAATAAATTTTCAATATATTTCTATGTATTAAAATGGTTCATGTTGATACAACATGATCTTACTTAGTGCAATCAAGAGAATACAAATGGACCATTTTGGAAGTCAATTTATAAGAAAATGGGCAAAAATATAGAAAAAGTTAATTTATTCCAATGTAGAATCTATATGTTCATCCCATTGAATTTCTTCTAGCGTATATTGCTAAATTAAATAACTTGAATACATTTTCGGAAGAAAATTTCACAAGATGTGAGTTCTTGATCAATTTTACTTGCATTAAAAAAATGCATGCTAAAATCATGAATTTTCAGCCCAAATTTTGGGATGATATTTTTTTTTCTGTGTAGGAACCAGAGAAGAGGCGTGTGTTATGCATGTGCGTGCATATATATATATATATATATATATATATTTGTGTGTGTGTGTGTGTGTGTAGGGTAGCTCAATATCAAGTCAAGCAGGCAAAGCCGACTGGACACAGTGAGTAAGTGAGTGAAAGAGTCACAGTAGGAGATAGAAACAACGCGAGAGAGCGAGCGAGCGAGCACTATTAAAGAGAGTGGGAGCGAGTGCGAGCGAGCCTCGACTTGGCATCGAACGCATTAAATGTGCTCAAAGTGCGAGCGAGAGAGCGAGAAGAAGGCAAGATGCGAGTTGTGTGCAACGGCAAACGGGTAAGGGTTGTTCACACACACACACACGCACACGATGTGGGAGCGAGAGGGCCATACGTATGGATGTGTGTGTGTGTGTGTAGCTTTGAAGCGAGCCTAGGCGAAGCGACAGAGCGATAGGCTAAAAGGTGTAAAGGTAAACAACTCAAAACGGCTGCCTAGGCAAAAAAGGGAGTGGGCAAAAGGGGAAGGGCAAGGGAAAGAGGAAGAGTTGCGGCTGCCATTTTAGTTTCTTCACGTGACGGCCATAAGTATTACAACAACAACAACAACAACATCAACTATTTATGCATCATAAGAAAACTAATAAAATAACAAACAGTGTGACAGACAGAAAGGTAAACAACGAAACAAAAACAAAAACAAAAAAGTAAAAAAGAAACACGTAAGAAGCACAAAATGTAACAGAAAACCGAAACGAGTAAAAACCGAAGTTTATAATACTACTTACGTTCAGTAAGTATATATAGAGTCAATATATTAACTTGAAAATTGACAAGCTACTACTATTCTAAATCAATTAACTAATTTAGTGATATACATGTATCATGTTCAATTTCCAGCTAAGTAAATATATTTTAATCATTGATTTAGCCTAGCGACGATCTAATTTGATTAAAGTCTTTTTATGACGCTTTATCTTTTCATCAAACATTGCATATAATTTTTGCTTTTAATCTTTTACAAATAGAATTTTCCATATATATTTTTTTTTAATTATTGATTTAAATTTACCTAAGTTTATTATAGATGACATATTTTAGCATTATTTATAACTTTTTTCATTGATTAAATTATAATAAATTTGATAGATTTCCGTTCTATTTTAAAATTATTTATTACACTGAATTTATTTTATAATTTGTTTGTTATAATTTATGTATTTATGTATTCTTCAAATATTTATTGAAAACTTGCAGCTGTAATATTTATTATTGTTTTGCAATATTTTTTCTCTTCTCTTCAATTTTTATTTTAATTTATTTTTATCAATATTCCTTTGATGCTTAAATTAGAATTACTTCATCGAATTCTTTTAGGGGATTGTGTGAAATTCAATGGCGCTGGAGTTGTAGTTTCAACCCTAAAGTTTTGTGAAATAGGGTTACCATCTTGCCAAATGCCAAACACAAAGCGAGTTGATCAAGCGTGCAAGCAACGAAATAGAGAGAGAGAGAGAGAGAGAGAGAGAGATAGCGAGAAAGAAAAACAGAGAGAGGGGGTACATATATGTATATGTAGAAAGAGCGAGAGAGAGAGAATAGTAGTTGCTATTGATATCATTCATTCAAATTTAAATTCAACACAAAAAATTGAAATTTTTTCTATAAAAAATATATAATTACCAAGAATTAAAATGACAAAAATAAACTTAAGAGTGTTTCAACGCTTAACATGATACAATATTATAATTATAATCTTTTGTTTAATCTAATTAGTATAAAACAACACTTTATAATTGATTCTGAACGTTTTTATTTGTTTTGTAAAAAATCATGCCAAAATGGACAACAATTTGAACTTCAAGCTTTCATTAATTTTCCCAAAAATGATCAAATTTTCAAAGAAGATTCATGCTGCATTCAAATGTTATTCATTTCGTTCAAATCATTTTTTGGCTGCAAATATCGATTTATTAGCTAAGGATCCCACATTTGCATATTGAAAAATTTTAAATTTTAAATTCGAGCTTTTATTTTCAATCAACTTTGTAATATTACATATTGAAATGAACTGAATTGAAAATGGGCAACAAATTGCAAAAGAATTTTATTTAAAATGTATGTCGTATGTATATTTTTTTCTAATTTTCCCAACTACAGTCGAACTTCCCTAACTCGAATCACCATTATCCAAAGAAAAGGTTCCAGTTATGAAGATATTCGATTTATACAGTTATTTTTCTTATTATTCTTAGTTTATTAATTTTACTGCCACTCGAGATATTTAGCTCGAGATAGAGAGAAATTCGAGCTATAGAAGTTCGAGTTATGAAAGTTCAACTGTATATATATTTATTTACTGACATATTTTAAACGAAATTGTCTCGACGGTGCATAGTTGACAATAAATAAACATAGTGTATTGTGTGCTATTTATGACGAATACATCGAGTCTCTAACTATCATTAACTCTAACCACTTTGAAAGTTAACTATTTATTGTTGTTGTTGTTAATGTTAATGTTTATGTTAACAACAACAACAGAGTTAATTAAATCAATTGCCCTCTGCACCTGTTTGCCTTCCATTCTAGCCATTAGCCTGCCTTCCTTTTTGGCCAAAATAAAAATTTAAAAAAAAAATGAAAAAAAAGACTTGAAAATTTGCTTGACTTTGACATTGAATCTTGTTTCGTTTCGGTTTGATGACGGAACTCGAATTAGTATTGGTGTGTGTGTGTGTGTGTGTAGTGTGTAGTGTGTAGTGTGTGTGTGTGTGTGTGTGTGTAGTGTGCATGTTGCGCGCGTGAATTAAATTCAGCTTCAACATTTTTAGCCGCCTTCTCTTCTCCCTCTCCTTCTCTGCTGCTTCCTCTGCCTTCTCCTCCTGCTCCTCCTCTTCTTCTTCTTCTTCTTGCTGCCCTTGCTCTTCCTACTTATTCATTTCATGCTGCTCCCCATCAATCTCGCAACTTCCATCCAATCCATACATTAAGCCACCCTGTTGCGGTTTTGCTTTTTTTTATGATTATTTCAAGTTGTAGTTGTTTTTGATATTGTTGTTGTTGTTGTCGTTTCTCTCAATATTTCATTTGTTGTCCATTCACCAGCTTTGCTTTTCTTTATTATTATTATATTTTGTATGTATTTTATTTTAGTTTTTTTTACCTTTTGCTCGGCTGCATTCGCGTTGCGCACGCGCAAAACTTGTTAGAAGTTTTCTGTTCTATTCTTTTATACATATGTATAAGGACAGAGGCAGGGGTAGGGGGCGGGGCAAGGGAAGTGATCACAGAAAGTCGGGTAGCCCGTCATCGTTGACTCGACTGTTCAAGGTTAACAACGCTCTCAAGTGTGTTGTGCAGTTAAATCCGTCGCTAGCTTTTTATTTTCGACGACAACTAGTCGATTTATCGATACATTGAGGAGGGAGGTAGTAGGTAGTAGTGGTGGGCAGGGCAGGGGCGGGGAGGGGACAGGAAATGAGCATAGACTGGAGCATTGGGTGTTGTCTCTCAGAGAGTCTGTCTCTCTGAATGCTTTGATAAAACTCCCCAAGTGATGGCTGAATGCAAAACAACTATTCGATGAGGAGGCTATATAATGATCTCTATCTCTCTCTCTCCCTCTCTCTCTTCTCTCTCTCTCTCTCTCTTTTTTGTATTGTCAGAAGCATTTCTTAATTATATCAATTTTATTTCTATTTATCAAGCGGCCTTTAATGTTATGAAAATTTAGTTCGGATTTTCAGAGCATAGATATACACTGATAAAAGAACTCCTGAGCCCAAGATTCGAACTCTCGTTCCAATTAATACATACAAAATACATATAGTCAATCTCAAAGCATTATATTTCATTCCTTTACATTTACATTTATTCTTTACATTTCTCTTTGTCATAATAATTTTATGTGTTTGCTTTTTTCATTATTTTTACTGATTTAAGTCTAAAAAATTACAAATAAAAATGTTTTTACATTTTTTGTACAATCTACAGTGCCGGACAAAGAGAACCGGACACCATAAAAGAGTAGTTTTTGGCGTTTTCTTAAAGTTTTTTATTTATTCGACCATAGGCAAAACTTAGGTTGGTTAGCGACTGTTCAGATGATAAAAAACTTTCCTTAACCCATTGAGTACCGATTGAGATTTTCGAATTTGAAAAAAAAGTCTACTTTCGAATATCTTTTCCTAGGGCTCTAACCATCAAAAATATTCTTTAAGCAATTTTAATAGTGACTGCAAAAAAAAATTTTCAAAAATCTTTTTGCTAGTATTTTTAATAATTTTTTGAAAATGACGAAAAAGGCACTTTTTGCATGAAAATGAGGAAAATTAAAAGAAAGAATATTTTTGGATCCCAACTTTTTTGGTTGGAGCCCTAGGAAAAGATATTCGAAAGTAGACTTTTTTTCAAATTCGAAAATCTCAATCGGTACTCAATGGGTTAAGGAAAGTTTTGTATCATCCGAACAGTCCCTAGGCCACCTACATTTTGCCGTAGGTCGAATAAATATAAACTTTAAGAAAACTCCAAAAACCACTCGTTTATGGTGTCCGGTTTTCTTTGTCCGCTACTGTAAGTAAAGACTATTAGTTATGTATGAATCATTCATTTTTAAAAAACATGCAATTTATTTATTTTTATGGATAGTATTAGGAATACGTTTTCAAGCCAACTATGTAAATATTTAAACTACCCTCCCAAAAAAAAATTAAATGATAGTTTTTCCAAAAACTATTTGATTGCAAATTTAAATCTGAAATCGGAAATTTTTTGAAATCAAAGTAGGCATTGACGTTGATAATGTAAGCAGCTGAGATTTTCACACTGAATTCATTTTATAAAAAGTGCTCGACTAAAGCACACGTTTTACTTTTCTATTCTAGAATTTTATTTTGAATATTTGGCCAAGCTTATTGTAAAAATCGTATCAAGTGTGAATATATATATAACAAATAAAAAATACAAAAAAAAAAAAAAATAAAGAAAGTAATAAAAACGTAAGAAATGCCGGAAATACGGAAACAACAGACTCCTGTGAATGGCAACGAGTTGTCACACGACCAGACGACACAGAATCAGAATCAGAATCAGACTCAGAATTTGACTCAGAATCAGAATCAGAATCAAAATCGGAACAAAAAATCCAAATCGGGGACTTTGTCGCCGCAGGAGAAACGCATCGCGCTCATTACAGCGATGGCCCAGTTCAAGCCCAAGAATGCCACGCCCATTCAGTTCTACAACTTTGTGCGCGAATTCTGCATTATGCACAACTGCAGCATCGACGAGGCCATGGAGAGAGCGCCGGTGTCCTGGACGAAGCTCAGCAAGGACCAACGGCAACTATACAATTCGGTAAGGCTACAAACCATCTTATCAATCAATCGAAAATTCGATTTTCAAATTTTGATCTAAATTGCACGGCACCATTTCCAACACTGTTAGAAATACCAGTATTTAACGGGCTAAAATTCAGATTCTATTTTAAATTACAAAATTCCATAGAATTTACATTTCCACCATATTATATTTGCATTTCCAATATTAACAACTCTAAATTCGACTATCTTAACTACCACTGGCTCAACTCAATTAATTTTAGACCGTTTCAAAACATCGATGATTAATTTTCCATCATTTTCAATCATTAATCTTCCACTGATCTTTTGTTTTAGTTTTGTATCAATCTTTCAGAATTCTGAATTCCACTGTACCAGCTTAAAATTTTAATAATTCACATTCTACTGTGATTTTTTTAATGGTTTCAATTTCCACTTTCCTCTGTTCCACATTCCACAGTTCCATATTCCACCATTTTGACCATGTCTTTTATCAAAAGACAGTAAAATTTTACTTTTATACTCTCCCATTTCATAATCGTATGCAATTTCAATGCAGTGTTCAATACGTTTCATTCCATCGTCCCCCTTGATACTGTCGGGAGATTCAAATTGCACTATTTCCTCATTCTACTATTTTAAATTCCACTTTTCCAGCTTAAATTTTTAATATTTCAAATTCCACTGTGTAAATCGTTCCATATTCCACTGTTCCACTACTTCAAATTCCACTGTTCCAAATTCCTCTGCTCCAAATTTAACTATTTTAATCCACTGCAATTATAAGAATCTTTACAATTTTATTCCGTTTCATTCCACATTCAACTGTCCCACATTCCACTGTTCCACACTCAACCAATTTAACTATTTTAATCCACTGCAATTATAAGAATCTTTACAATTTTATCCCGTTTCATTCCACATTCAACTGTCCCACATTCCACTGTTCCACATTCCACTGTTCCACACTCAACCAATTTAACTATTTTAATCCACTACAATTCTAAGGATGTTTGCAATTTTATTCCGTTTCATTCCACTGTTCCGCTTTTCGGATTGATCTGATGTTCGCGTGTAGGAGATGCATGCTGCTCTACCCATTCCAGTACCCAGGCATCTCGTCTATCGCGCTTTCCAAATGGAGCGTGCCGGACGCTGGAAGCTTAGCTCCGTGCCCGCTGGAAAAGGCGGATCCATCATGTACTCCGTGGAGTCATACGCGCCACCGACGAAGCCAACTCGGATGCAGACGCGCATCCGAGCGGAGCAGCCGCGCTTCGACAATTTGGCCGAAACGTCGCCCTGTTACCTCGAGTCGCCCAGATACCTGAATGCGGCCAGGAAGCTGAGAACTGTCACGCCGCCAGAGCAAAGAGCTCAAAGGGCACAGCAGGAGAAGCAGGAGAAGAGCACACGCTCTCGCTCGCACTCGCACTCGCTCACACGCCTACTGTCCGCTGTGAGTGTGAAAGGGTCGAGCAAAGAGAATGGACTGAAGAAGCCGATGAAATGCAAGAGCAAGAAGGCGATAGGCAGCGATAAGAAATTTCCAAAGCAACAAACATCCAAAATGGAACTCAAGGGAAAACATTCGAATAAGAAATGCAAAAAGAAGTTCTAACAAGGATGAAATCAAGCGAATTTTAAGTGTTGTACACATCAAATATCGAACACACACAACAACAACAACAACAACAACACCACAACTATCACAACAACAAAAGCAAGAAGCATTTAATTCACATCATCAGTTAATAGACATTACAAATACCTATAGATATATGTATATATATATATCGGTAAGCATAATATTTACAACAACATGTACAGGCATAGACGAAAGCACACTTACACACGCACACACGCACACACAGATGCAGAAACACAGATACATTTACAGACAGACAGAAAGAGACAGACAAAATATGGACACGAAATTCAAAGTACACGATACATAAACATACATACATACATATATATCTATCTCATACGTATTGTCACAAATTCAAGAAGAAGAAGAATGAGTGCTACTTGCTGCTGCCCCCCATACCCCCCCCTCTCTACCGCCCCTCCCTTCCCACAAAGCCATCCCCACCTGGATTTTGGAAACAATCTGTACTCAACAATATCAACAATATCAAACGAAGAAGCAGTCAATTAATCAATTAATCAAAGTAATCACATCATGTGTACAATTGTATTCATTATGAAGTTCTGAATATTATATGTACTTAATAAAAGTTGTACCAAAAACTTGTGCTTATTTTTATTACGAATTTTTATTCAAGATTCCGATTTGGGAAACGGGTGGAGAAATTAAATTTAATATGTTAAGAAATCGATTAATATTTTCAATATTCATATGCAGAAAGTACAAATCAATAAATTCAAAACTTTGATATATCTAAAATTTATGGAATTAATAATTTAGTTGATATAACTATTGATAGATGGGTTTTATTAATTAATTCATTTATTTATTTCAGGGATTAAAACCGAAACGAATCTCGGTTTCAGTTACGGTTTCGGTTATATTCGCATTTAGGTCTTCGGTTATCGGTTACGGTAAATCTTTGAATAAAGGTTTCGTAACGGTGAACCGGTTTTTGTTTTGGTTCACACAAAAAAAAAAAATTTCTTTGCAATAATACTAAAAGCGCATTACTTTCTCAGTGTTGCTAAAAATGACTATTTTAACCCCATTTTCCTCTTTTCATACAAAATGTGACTTTTTAGCCCTTTTCAAAAAATCATAAAAAATACTAGCAAAACTATTTTTGATAATTTTTTTTTGCAGTTGCTATTAGAATTGTTTCAAAAAATTTTTTGCACAAAAATATGTTTTTGAAAAAATCGAGGAAAAAACTTGAAAAATTTACTTTTTCTAAAATTCAAAATTTTCCAAGGGTACTTAATGGGCTAAAGAAATTTGTGTATCATTCGAACGGAATTTAAGTGATTAATAGATTAATATAAAAAACCCGCATCAAACCATCTTTATTATTCCCCAAATTGACAAATTTATGCTGTATGGCACACTATATGTGTGTACATTAGAGTGGGTCAATTTTTTCGATTTCAAGCGGTTGTCAAAATCGTAATCTACGACGAATTCTAAGAAGATTTGCCCAAGAAACCATGGGTCTAAAGTCAAAATCGAGCTTCCGATTTTTAACGAGAAATTATGATAATTTTTGACTTTTCATACGATTTCCCATATTTCACGCTAAAAGTCGGAAGCTCGATTTTGACTTTAGACCCATGGTTTCTTGGGCAAATCTTCTTAGAATTCGTCGTAGATTACGATTTTGACAACCGCTTGAAATCGAAAAAAATTTATTTTTGCTCCTTACAAATTGACCCACTCTAGTGTACATGCATAAGACAATGAAATGCAGATAATTTTTGCATCTTGCTTTTATTTGTTTTTTTTTTTTGCATGTATGGAAAACCGAAATTAACCCTTATAAATGAAACGGTTTCGATACGGTTATTTCGGTTTACAGAGTTTCGGTTTAAAGCTTTCGGTCAGATGAAAATTTTTTTTTCGGTTACGGTTTCAAATTTCAATCGGTTTGTACCGGTTAAAGGTTACGGTTTCGGATAGGGTTTTAATCTCTGATTTATTTATTATGTCCGCAAATCGATATTTAAAAGCGCTTTTTATTTGAAAATAAAATCGTAAATATACAAATTCTTTTTACAAATCCAATATCCATTGAAAGTATTAATGATTTTAATCTTTGGATAACTAGTCAAATAATCTTAATTCCAATTAACTCTTTTAACCCACATAGAGTTAACGTTTTCTCTCAAAAGTTTAATAGTCTTTCAAGTTTTTCCTATTTAATGCCAAACTTGAATCAACCTAAATCAATTTGAAACATATTCATTTCTTATTCAAATGCTTGGGATTAGTTTGACGATCCTTTGCTTTGACTTTGACTTCAGTTCCAAAATGAAAGATACAAATGTATCTTTTATAACAGAGTTGCGAGCAGGTAGACGCCGAAAACGAAGCGAAATGTTGGAAAACCGCAAATAAATTTTTTAGGCATTTTTTATAGCTGCTTGTTGGCCATATACCAGCTACTAGCTACCATCTGCATACCAGGCATGTACTACACACACACACACACACACACACACATACATAAACATATGTATGTTTTTGTATCTGTATCTGTATCTGTGTGTTTGTATCTATGCCATGATGTTCGCTAGCATTTGATGAACCGTTATTTAAGCAACGCACACCATAGGCAATAAAACATTCGAGCGGTTGTTGTTGTTGTTGTTGCTCCATAGACAACTAACAACTCGGCACAACAACAAAAAGATAAATGAAATCAGCGAAACCTAGAAAAAAAAAAATGATTCGCAAAAAAAAAAAATTAAAATTTTTTTCGCTTCTTTTTTTTTTGCCAATCGGCACGCAGTGCCAGTTGAGCATTTGACCTAAATACGTTGCCAGTCCATTGTTGTTGTTGTTGTTGTTGTTGTTGTTGCTGTTGTTGCTGCTGTTGTTGTTGTAGTTCTCAATAGGCTAAACTTAACGCGCTTTTGTGCGTCGCCATGGACAAGAAAATAAAAACGAAGTGAAATAAAATGGCAAATGAAAAGAATTCGCTGCTCTTAGTTTGCAAAGTTGTTGCTGCTAATTTTGCAAAAAAAAAAAAAAAAAAGAGAAGAGAAGACAACGAGAAAACAAAAAAAAAAAGAAAACAGAACACAAATTTTATTCCGCGTTTGACGGCGGCCGAAAAATAAAGGCATGAAATGAACAACTGTACACAAAAGCAAAAAGTCACTGTCGACGCTAACGCAGACGCCAACATCGACGTCGACGACGACGACGTCAACGGCGCGACGCTAGCGTCACAAGCTGACACAGCAGGCAGCTTTGACTCTTGTTCTAATGCTGCTGCTGCTGCTGCTGCTTCTTTGGTGCTTGCTAAATTTATAGCCGCTTACGCATGACGCAGCTGACAAAAGCTCTCAGCTACACGCACACACATACATATATACATAAACATATGTGCATAGAACGCATGCATGAAAGCTGCTTGTCGTCATTTCGACAGCGCCGTTTGACTTCTAACTGTTTTTATAGAGGCACACACACACACGCACATGCACACATGCACAGAGGCGCTAACCAGGCGACCAACTAAACTTAACTAGCGCCCTCTGCTGGCAGCGCTGCTTTGTGTTGTCAAGTCGCCAAGGCGCAGCAGCAACAGCGTCGATTACGCAATGCGTTCGTTGTTTTACACACATGCACACACACACACACACACACACACTCATATCAACTGAGAGCAGCAGCATTTTGTTTCGTTTCCGCGATCGTCAAGCTTGCTAAAACAAAAAAAAAAGACAACAACAAAAATAAAAACGACAACAAACGAAATTCGCAAATAGCAAAGTTAGCTATGTGTGTGTGTGTGTGTGTGCATGTGTGCGACCCAATTGGAAATTTGACATACCAAACGTTTAGAGTTGAAGAGCGAGAGTAAGCGAGCGAGCGAGAGAGATATAGGGTACAGAAGGAGCGTGTTGTAGCAGACAGCTGTTGTACGTTTGACGTGGAGGACAATTCTTCAAGTTTTAAATACATATTGAGCCTAAAAATCGCACAGTACTATAATTTAATATTTTAATATGCAACCTAAAAAAATTAAATTAATTTTCAGCAAATTTTAAACTGCTTTGAGAAATTTGTATACTTATATTTTAAATATTTATAAGAAATTATTGCAAAACGATTTCTTTGCATTCTTACGCAAATTAATATATTTATTTAATGTGCTTTCAAAAGCTTTTTGACACTATTAACATTTTTATTTTGATATTTAAGTTTTGTAAAATATTAATATGAACATTTACCAAAAGCTTTAAGCATATTAAATTTGTTAATGTTTTTAGCTAGCTATATAATGTGCTTTTTTTAAACAAATATTTAGTAATCACTAGAGCTAAGAAATCATAGTTTAAATTAAAAATTAATTACAATTTTGTGTTGATCTTGCGCTGGATTTTCTATTCAGCTAAAAATCAAATAAAAGCTCTTTGACACTTAATCCCAAAGGCTTTCATGTATTCGGGGACCGTGATAGAGCATTTGAGATTCAGTAGTTTTTTTTTTATAAGTTTCTCTTAAGCGTTTTGGCCTGTCATGTTGCAAAACTGAAAAGAGAAATTTAACAGTTGGTTGTGTCTGACCTTTGGCTTGACCGTGGGCGTGAGTTGTGCGAATAAGAAGAAAAAGAAGAAAAAAGACGCAAAAAAAAAATAAAAATTATAGTTGCGAAAAATGTTTCTAGCGGGTCGCCAGTCAGTTGAAATTCAATGCTATCTACGCACACACAAACACACACACACAAAATGTGCGCAAATTAGTTCAGTAGGTGCCTTTTGTATTTATTGCCGTTGTTGTTGTTGTTTCGGTTGTTGTTGTTGTTGCCAGCTGGCGCGGCGTCATTTAAATTTAGCAGCGAGCCGGCAAAATTAAACATTGAAAATCATAAAGAGAGAAAACCAACAACAACGACAACAATAACAATACATAAAAAAAAATTCGCACATATCTGTCCTTGACACACATTGCGTATACGCAATTTACGCAGCTCGCTTGTTGCGTGTGAGTGCGTGCGAATTAGCAAATATGCTTGTATGTATGTGTATGCTTGTGTGTGTGTGTGTGTGTGTGTGTGTGTGTGTGTGTGTGTGTGTGTGTGTGTGACCTACTTACGTATCTGACAGATACAGATAACAACATATGTTTTCGGTTATTCGCAATTCGCAAACTATAGAAGTCTTCGTTAATCAGCAGCTGGTTTTTTTCAGCCCCTTCTCCCTCTTCTCTTATCACTCTCACATGGCGGAAGTGTTGCTTTATAGATTTTTTGCTATGCCTAAACTGAGTGTGGGGGGGGGGGGGGTAACTTTGGCGTCTCTATCGATGCGTCTGATGCATTATTGGCATTGATTAATGGCGGCGCTTCGTCTGCAGTTCAAAAGGTTCGACACAAGACAAATTACGTGTGGGTTCAACCATCCCCAACAACAACAACAACAACAACAACAACTCGCCACTCACATCTTGGCCAATAAATTTTTAGACAGCTGCAATCAATATGTGCTTAAGCTTTTGACCAAAGATTATAGGTCAGTATGTAACAGAAATATAATAGACAAAGCAACAAAACTGATGAAAAACGATGCATTAAATGCATTGATAGGCGCATTATTTGGCATATCGGAAAAAACCAACAAAAAAAAAACATTAATCCAATCTACAACATTCAAAATTAATGGGACTTCAAGTAAATGCTGGGAGGAAATTAAAAATAATTGCAAGAACATTTTTAAAGTTGGCTAAACTTCATAGAAATGAAAAATAATTAAAAAAAATACAAATAAAATAGAAAAGAATAAATTATGATGAGAAATTTCAAACGCTATACAAATTGATATAATTTATTAAGGAATTTCTTATAAAAAAGATGCACTAATCACAATGCATTAATATAATTAGTTCACTTCACATTTAACCTCACTTTTAAATTTTCTCAGCTTATATTCAAAATTTCTATAGCATTTATTCTAAATTTGAATTCAAATTAATTTTTTTCTTATTTTATTTCAATTATTAAATTTTAATTTATTATACTTTTGGTCAACTGAACTTAGTTGACGTTAAACAAATAAATAAATAAATATGCAAATTGTATAAAAAAGTTATTTATATTTGTTTATTAATTTCCAATGTTAAAAACAACAACAAGAAAAGCGAATAAAAAAATTAGGAAAAACATGTTAGTAGTATTTTTTATGATTTTTTTGAAAATTGCTAAAAATTACTAATTTTCTCCTTTTCATACAAACATTTTCTGAGATCATCCCATACAAAAAATCATAAAAAATACTAGAGAAGAGATATTTAAAATATATATAAAAAAAAAATTTAGCAATCACTTTAAGAATTGTTTAGAGAAACATTTTGCATCAAAACATTTTTGGTTTGAGACCGAGGAAAAAAGACAAAACAGTAGACTTTTTAAAGAATTTAAAATTTTTAATGGATCATTATTGGGTTAAGGAGAGTTTTGTATCATTCAAACGGAATTTAAATGACCTTTCCATTGATGGCAAACTTTACATAATGTTAGTTCAAATTATGAGTAGATTTAACTTTAGTTTTGTCAAAATACTTTATGCGACGACTATATTATGCATATGGGTATTTCCAGGATCGCGAACTCGACATTCGCACGACTTTAAATGAAAAAAAAAATGGCAAAAATTTACATTTTCAAAAATGTTTTCTCACGTGTTTAATGCATTTTATCAACTCTATTTTTATGATAAAAGACAATCTTTGATGACTTGTCGTTTTTTTATTATTTATAGAAAACAATGCATCGCGAACGCGACGAAAAATGGAAGTCATGTTTGACTTCATGTTGACAAATGCGAATGTCTGCGAAATGTGGCGAGTAATTTGGAAGAAAATACTCTTAAATATTGTAGTGTTCCATTTTAGAAATAATTTTGATATGTAACTACCGTTTTATATATTTTACAAGTTTTCTTAGTAATTTGTAACGCGACATCGCGAACGTGACAAGATTTCCACCTAGTTTTCCAAGAGTTTGTTCATCAAATTTTATTCTATATTCCGATATATAGCTCTTAGAACTTGTTTTAAATAAAACTTTCAATATATTTCTATATATTAAAATGGTTTATGTTACAATCTTACTCCCTGACTTAGTGTAATCATTAAAATACAAACGGTCCATTTTGTAAATCAATTTTTAAGAAAATAGGCAAAAATATGGAAAAAGTGAATTTATTCCAATGTAGAATCTATATGTTCATCCTATTGAATTTTTTCTAGCGTATACTCGTATTAATAAAATAAATAACTTGAATACATTTTTGGAAGAAAATTTCACAAGATGTGAGTTTTTAATCAATTTTACGTTTTTCGTCGTAGTGGACCTTTTTCTGGAAATGCCCATATAAATTAAATTTGCACATTTTGCTTGTTGTGTTTATTTTTTGTTATTTTTGTTATTTTTATTAGTTTAGATTTTCCCTGAGGCATGTTTTCATTTTTATTTGTTCAAAGCGAAATTCAACGAGTTACATTCAAATTGCATTTTTCAGTTATATTTTTGTGGTCGTTGCGTGAGTTGCTGTTTATTTAGCCAGTTTCTTTTATATGTAATTATTAATTGTTTAACTTATTTTTTTTTGTTATTCTGTTCTCTTCATTTCTTTCTAATGTCATGCAGCGCGAGTTGCGTACGTGCTTTTAGCTCAACTCGTGATGGAAAGGGAGGACGGAGGCGTGGGCGGAGGCTACATACAACTGTACATACAGTGTGATAACAGAGCTCACACACACACACAAACATGTGTATGTATGCTTGAAATGCACGTTGTCAAGTGCAAGGCAAACGCAGTGTGTCTGTGTGTGTGTGTGTGTGTGTGTGTGTGAAGCTCATTTAGTTTCCTCTTCTATTTGTGCTTTATTGCTGTTGCTTTTCTGATGAACGCAAAGCACAGTGCCAAGTTTTTTTGTTTTGTTGCTGGGCCACACACACACACACACACACACACACACACACACACACACACACACATAAATAAATATGTTTGCCAAACATGCGAATTGCGTAAGCGACAACAGCAGCGGCGACGCCGCGACGACGACAGCGCTGCTTTGTTGCTGAGCGCAAAGAGAATTCGCAAATTATGCGAAAAATAAAAGATCACGAAACAAAAGCACACGGACTAGCGCGCGCTCTCTCACACACACACACACACACACACACACACAGGCGGCTGCAGACAGAGAGACGGCCGTCAGCTTTTGTGCTCTTCAACTTGACTTTGAAATCAAAATGTTGAGAGAGCGTCAAAACGTTTGCCGATTGTGCGTGCGCGACGACAAAGAGAGCGCGCGAGCGAACGATGGAGAGAGAGAGGGAGCGCAAGCAGTGTTGTTGTTGCTTTGTGAAATATTTTTTTGGCAACATTTCGGTTTGCGGATTGATTGTTGTTGCTGCTGTGCGTGCGCATAGATCTCGCGAATATTTCTGCGTTCGTTCTTCTTCTTCTTGTTGTTGTTGTTGTTATTGGCGCGTGGCTCACGCACTTTTTATTTCGCAAATTCAAAGTGTTGTTGTTTGTAGCGGCGACAGCGACGTCAACAGTTCGTTGACTTTTGTGCGTGCGCTGCGACGCGTCGTCGGGCCTATGACTATGATTATGTGTTGTTGTTGTTGTTCATGTTGCTGTTGTTGTTGTTGCCGCTGCCGACAAACTATTTTTTTGTGCGTGTCGTTGATCTTTCTAGCACAGCAACAACAACAGTAGGCTAGATTGGGCCTCTGCTTTTTGGGGGTTCAATGAACTTTTTTGCGTTTGCCTTTTATTTTGTGCGTGAGTGTGTGTGTGTTGGTGTGCGTGTGTGCGTGTGTTTCTGCCAATGTTGTTGTTGTTGTTGTTGTTGGTTTTGTAACACAAAGTTCAATAGACTCGCGAATTTTTGCCTTTTTTTTATATTTGTGTTGTTGGTTTGGGCAAATTAGCCATAGGCATAGAAATAGGCATACAAGTACAGTCGAACTTCCCTAACTCGAATCACCATTATCCAAGAAAAAAGTTCGAGTTAGGGAGACTTCGAGTTAGGGAATTTTTTTTTTAGTTTTTTAAAAGAAACTACAAATGCATTCAATCATAAATACATTTCAAATTGCAAATTTTTCTTGTTATTTTCAACAAAAAAGGATTCCAGTTTGATCAAGACCTGTCGATACTCTCAAAATTTGGTTTCTTCGTTCTTTTGCAGTATCCAGAAGAAGTTCCCGATTCAAATGTCATCATAATTAATATTTCATTTTTTAGTATAATGAAAAATGTTTTTGCTGACATACCACATTTTTCAGCAACTTTAATTTATTTGGTCTACTTTCGAATTCCTTAACTACTAATAAGTTTGAATATTTCGTTAAACATTTTTAAACATTTTAGTACACTGATGTGCTGACAAAGAAGTACATTTTGATCATCTTTCCTATAGCAATTTCACAAGCCTAAATAATTTTTGGTGCAATATTCTATCATATTGCATCACCATATGTTAATGTACATCAATATTACGTATCAAAACGAGCCGGTAACAAAAGCATAAAACAGAAACGAAAAATAAATTCAAACTTTATTGGAGATTTTCCCGAAAAATTCGACTTACAGAAGCACGGGCCAATATTTTTGTTCGAGTTACGGAGAAATTCGACTTATGGAAGTTCGAGTTAGGGAAGGCGATTTGTATGAAATTTGCTCAGTAAACGCTATTGCCACTCGACTTTGTTCGAGTTAGAGAAAATTCGAGTTAGGGAAGTTCGAGTTAGGGAAGTTCGACTGTATTTCGATCGGTTCTTCTTCTTCATCTTCTTCTTCTACCTTTGCTCTACATGGTAACAAAAAAAGATTGTCCAATTTAATTTTCTCCACATTAATTTATATTTCAGGAATTTACGAATTATTTACGAATTATTTACGAATTATTTACGAATTTATTAAATGTATCTGGGGTGCCACAGAAATCGCTTTCGTTTAAATTTCACGAAAGCGATTCCTGTGGCACCCCTGTATAATAGTTTTCTCAAATTGTATCTCAACAATGTTCTTTGATTTAGTTTGAGTTGAATGTAACTAGATGTCTCAAATTGTACTATAATATATTTTATTTTATTTTAATTTTATTTATGTCAATCTAATCTTTGATTGATTTTCACTTTAAATATGATAGCTATGAAAATCTTATCATATTTAATATTTATCATTTTGTTGTTTTCTATTTTATTAAATCTATAATAAATTTATTTAAAAAATTCAGTTAATTAGGTTTATTTATTTATCTCAAATCTTTTAATTTGTATATTGAATTATAAAAATGTCACTCTTTAATTAAATCTCTTTGCTATAACAATTAAATTTAGTGTTGACTGCTTTTAGTTGACATAAATTCCTAAATAAATAATAAAAATCTGAAAAGATGCTTAAATTTACCTAACTTTTAAGTTTTTGTAAATATAATATGTATACATTTTATATTATTTAAATGTATAAATTAATATTTTTATGTACTTCCTGAATTTGCAAACTAAGATTCTTTTTATACATAGACATCATGCTATAGTTTGATCAATTTGTAAATAATTTCGAATAGATCAGCCAACCTTTTTTACACACCTCTATCTTTCTCTCTCTCTCTCTCTCTATCTCTATCTCTAATTCATCGTTCAGTCATTTTTCACTTGCATTGCTCCATTTGTCATGTGGCAATTGATTGACTGAACTTTCCGCCCGCATTCACAATTTAGCAAATACTATAAATAAGATAACCAATGCGGGTGCACGACTAGCAGATATCCTGTGATTGGCAAATGTGGTAAAAAAGAAAGTGTATTCCTTAAAAAAATCTTCATCGAGAAACTTTAAAACAAATAGTATTTGACTATCGATAGTTATCGGTTATTAATTGTACTATCGATGCATTGTTGTCAAAACATTGCACATAATTTATAAAAAAATATGACTTTTTTCCATATACTCATTGAATATATTCATTTCTTGATGCACATCTCAACTAATCGATAGTACTTGTGTTACTATCGATAGCTATCAAATAAATGAATGCAGAGAACTATCGATAGACCATCGCCCACAGTCTGTCTACTTTCGATTATTTCCCAACACCTTTACAGGGCATTCTAATTAACGATCAAGCTCCATCGATCTATTTTTTGTATTTGCTTCTCCTCCTCCATCTTCTCCGTCTCTCCGCTTCATCGACTTGCGCTATCTTTTCGCTCATCTCTTTCAACGATCGACGGTCAATTTTGTGTTGTTGGCCAACCATTTTTCAAACGCATTTCGCGTCAATTTCAAAAGGGGTGAAGAATTCATTATTTATGCCAAATTTATGCAGTTTTTTGTCCGTAAAATGAAATAAAAAAAAAATTAAACTTTCGAAAGTTCTTGGAGTGCCATGTCTAATTGCCGCAGCTGTATTTTTTTTATTTTGTTACCTCTTTCTTTTTGCTGTGACATGGCAAAAGGCACACAAAATACATGTGTGTGTGCTTGTGTGTGTGTGTTAGTTAACCCCTTATATTTGAAGTATTTTATTTTAATTCTTTTTTTACTGTTTATATTAGTTTTATTTCTAGTTTAGCCAGAAAGTTGTTGAAACCGGATCCAAAGTTTATTTTATCTTTTTTTGGATTTATCAAATGCAAAAACAAGCAAAAGAAATTTTCTAGTTGCTGCTGCTTCTTCTTCTACCACCAGCTTTGGATGTTGTCAACGGGTTTTATTTATTTATATTTTTTTTTTGAATTTTAAACGCTGTTTTCCCAAAGCTCCACATATTAAGTAATGCAAAAAACAAAAAAAAAGAGATGAAAAACAAATGAAATAAATAAATAAATAATTTGTGTGCTGTGCGTGTCATCAGCTGGAAATGATTATGTAACTAAGCGTAATTAAAACAACAGCAACAATGGCTAACTGAATTAACCTTGTTCTGGCCCAACGGAAATTGCACACACACACATAGATACATTGAGTGCACGCGCGATACGAGCGCAGATACATTTGTATCTTTGTTTGTATCTTGTGAGTCCTTGGTTATAATTAATCCACAATTGCACAACTACATATCCACACACACACACACACACACACACATACAGACACAACACGCAAGCTTCTGTCCAAATGTTGTTCATTGTTGTTGTGGTTGTTGCTTTTTGTGGGGCGTCAACTGTACCCAAAGCGATCAGATAAATTGCAATTGGCACCTGGCCTCCGTCTCTCTCCCTCTCTCTCTCTCTCTCTCTCCAACTCCATGCTTGGAGTGGGGGGAGGGGCAGCTCCATCCAAAATGCTAATTGCCAATGGGTCAGCCATGGCTTGCATGTCAACATTGCAGTCGTTGCCGTTGTTGTTGTTGTTGCTTTTAGCTATTTTCAAGCTATTAGCTGAAAAATCAGCCACGGAATGTGTCACGCAGCGACGCGTCGACGCTCGTGCGCCTCTCTCGGCGCTTCTCAGCAAGCCAAAAAAAAAAAGCGTAACACGCATTCGCAACGTGTGCACAGACACACACACACACACACACACACACTTGACATTTCATAATTACATTTCATAGTTACTTTTCAGTTTTTTCTTAATTGAATTCACAATTATCAAACCCAAAGGTGTGAGCATTTTAGATGTTGAATTAAGACATATTTAATATATTTTAATTAAATTACAAAACTTTATAATTACTTGTTAGCTTTAAAGTAAAAAGTAACATTTTAGATGGTATATAATTTTTATGTTTTTACACACATCATATTTTAATTGTATTGAAATTAGTGATGCAAATCCAAATATTAAAGTTGTCAAAAAAAACTCGAGTTTTATTTTTTCGAGTATTTTTACATCACTGAATTAAATATTTAGTAATTCTATAATGGCACAATAATTTGCAAATTAGAAGTCAAATTCTTTTTTTTTTTTTAATTTAAATTTCATATAACTCGATACTTTTTTTGTTGATTTAAAATATCTCAAGCTAAAGAAAACTACATTTTAGCTATGTTTAATATTTCAAGTAAATACGAATAATTTCAAACTTAAAAACAGGGATTAAAACCGAAACGAAAATCGGTTTTAGTTACGGTTTCGGTTATATTCGCAATTTAGGTTTTCGGCTACGGTAAATCTTTGAATAAAGGTTTCGTAACGGTGAACCGGTTTTTGTGTGTTTCGGTTTTGAAATAACGGTATGGTATTTTTTTCCTCTTTTTCATACAAAATGGCGCTTATTAGCAATTTTCAAAAAATACTAGAAAACATTTTTTTTTCGATAATTTTTTTTTGCAGTTGCTATTGGAATTGTTTCAAAAAATTTTTTGCATCAAAATATTTTTTTGAAAAAATCGAAGAAAAAACTTGAAAAATGGATTTTTTCTAAAATTCAAAATTTTCCAAGGGTACTTAATGGGCTAAAGAAATTTGTGTATCATTCGAACGGAATTTAAGCGATTAAAAGATTAATATAAAAAACCCGCATCAAGCCATCTTTATTATACCCAAATTTGACAATTTTATGCTGTATGAAGACATTAGTGGCACACTGTATGTGTGTACATGCATAAGACAATAAAATGGAGATAATTTTTGCCTCTTGCTTTTGTTTTTTTTCTTTTTTGCATGTATGGAAAACCGAAATTAACCCTTATAAATGAAACGGTTACGATACGGTTATTTCGGTTTACAGAGTTTCGGCTTAAAGGTTTCGGTCAGATGAGAAATTTTTTTTTCGGTTACGGTTTCAGTTGCGGTTTCAAATTTCAATCGGTTTTTACCGGTTAAAGGTTACGGTTTCGGTTAGGGTTTTAATCCCCTGCTTAAAAATGATGAAAGCTATATTTAAAAACTATGTTGATATTTAAAATCTTAAAAACAATCAAATTCGCAGTTTATATAATGTCTAGACTAATTTGTTCCTTTTAGGAAACTTGTAAGTAACTCATAAGTTATAAGCTAACACATATGGGTATTTCCAGGATCGCGAACTCGACATTTGTACGACTTTAAATGAAAAAAAAAATGGCAAAAATTTAAGTTTTCAAAAATGTTTTCTCACGTGTTTAATGCATTTTATCAACTCTATTCTTATGATAAAAGACAATCTTTAAAGACTTGTCGTTTTTTAATTATTTATAGAAAACAATGCATCGCGAACGCGACGAAAAATGGAAGTCATTTTTGACTTCATCTTGAAAAATGCGAAACTCTTCGAAATGTGGCGAGTAATTTGGAAGAAAATACTCTTAAACCATATCAAAATAATGTAGTTTTCCATTTAAGAAATAATTTTGATATGTAACTACCGTTTTATATATTTTACAAGTTTTCTTAATAATTTGTAACGTGACATCGCGAACGTGACAAGATTTCCACCTAGTTTTTCCAAGAGTTTGTTCATCAAATTTTATTCTATATTCCGATAAATAACTCTTAGAACTTGTTTTAAATTAAACTTTCAATATATTTCTATATATTAAAATGGTTTATGTTAGAATCTTACTCCCTGACTTAGTGTAATCGTTAAAATACAAACGGTCCATTTTGAAAATAAATTTTTAAGAAAATTGGCAAAAATATGGAAAAAGTGAATTTATTCCAATGTAGAATCTATATGTTCATCCTATTGAATTTCTTCTAGCGTATATTGATAAAATAAATAACTTGAATACATTTTTGGAAGAAAATTTCACAAGATGTGAGTTTTTAATCAGTTTTACGTTATTGGTCGTGGTGGACCTTTTGCTGGAAATGCCCATATGTATGTAGATATGTATGTATGTATGTGTGGGTGTTTGGGTATTTTTTTGTAATATTTTAATGTTGTTGTTTTTGTTGTGTGTTGTTTAGCTAATGTTATGCATTAATTGTTGTACAATATATGCGGTTGTTGTTGTTGTTGTTGTTGCTGTGTAATTTAGAAGGCGGCTGCCAGATAAAGAGCAACAACAAATTAGCAACTGCAACAACGACAACAACAACAACAATTGAACAACGCAACTGAGAAATGCGCAATAATTGATGCACGCAAAATGCAATAACGAATTGAGGTGCAAGCGAGAACGAGAGAGAGTGAGAGTGAGAGGGAGAAGAGTAAGGAGAATGGGCAATGAGTCGTGGGTGAGAGGCAGCTAACGAGTGTGAGGGCGACAGAAGAAGGAGGAGGGGGTGGAAGGGGGATGGGGGGTGGGGGGGCGAGCAAGGTTGGGTTCAGTGCATATAATTGCGTTATAGTTTGTAGTTTTTGCATTGCTAACGATAACACACACACACACACACACACACACACACGCACATGCAAACAATGCTGTTGTTGTTGTTTTTAGGGTTACCATATTGCCGCAACACATGCGCACGCTCTCACTGCGTCGCACGTCTTTCTCTCTCTCGCTCTCTCTTTCTCTTTCTCTTTCCCTCTCTCTCGCTCATTGCATTTGCATTTTTGTAGGTCTCTTTGCGGTCTCTTAAGCTGCCGGCAAAAACTTTGGCTGCATTTTCTTTTCCTCTTTCGTTGCTTTTCTTCTCTTTTCTTTTACACATTTCGTTTGCCTTTGCTTGCTTATTAATCACTTCCTTCTTGCGTTTTGCACGCGCTTCGCCAACCATTCTGCCTTTCCCCATCCCCCTCCATCCCCTCTCCAACCCATCCCTAAGCGAAACCGCAACCCTCCCCCAATTCAGCCCCATTCTCCGTTTCCCAAGTGGCGTCATGCATTTTGTGCATTTGTCAGCAAACGACAGCGACACACACACACACACACACACACACACACTTCAAGGTTGTGTGTGTGTGTGTGTGTGTGTAGATAAATAAGTTTGGCACGACGAAGTCTGAGAAACAGAGCTTGAAATGGGGCTAAGAAAACAAAAGTTAATAAATATTTGATTTACTTTAGAATCACTTTCCATTACTTTTATTTCGATCAACTTATCGATATTGACTTTTAATGTTTATCGACACGAAATTGGAAAACAATCCTGTGCTTCAATTTGCATTTCAATAAAGTACTCAAAATCAGACTTCAAAAATGTTTCTAATTACATGATTTAGTCTTTTGTACGCAACGTTTAAGGATATGGCACAAAGAGGAATTGCAAATTGAAAATGTCAATAGTTTTCTTTTCAGCGTTGTCTTCTAACTTTTTGCACATTTGTTTAGACTTTTATTCTATATATTATCTTCTACTTGTTTTCACCATTTCTTCTACTTCCTTTGCTCAATCCTCTGATTTTTTTACTCTCTTCATATTTTGTTCAATTTTAATTTGATCACTCTCTCTTTTCTTCTTATGTTGTGTCTCTTCTTTTATTCACTAATTGTTTTTCATTTCTTTTGTCGTTTGTCTCATCGTTTTCATCACTTTCTTATCACCTTCTCTTATCCTGATCTTTTCCTTGTATTTTACTATGTTTAATGTTTGTCATCTACTCTTCAATTTATATTACAATTGCATCTATTTTTAATTTCTTAGCATCTTTTTCTTATTCACTTCTTTATCGTTTCTATTCTTCACACTTTCCTTCACTCACTTTTCTTAACCTTCACTTTGTTATCATTCCTCAATCATTCATTCAATTCTATCAGCTGCAATTCGCTCTCATTCAGCTTCTGTGAGAACTTTCCCTCTCCCTCTCTATCTTTATATCTTTCGATCTCTGTCTCTTTCGCTGTCCGATTCATTCATTCGTTTGCTTCCGCATTCAATTCAGATATTACACATACGCCGCGTATGCGTGCAATCGACTTTATGCAATGCGAAGCAACAACTCAAGTGTTTGCCCATTATAAGCATGTATGTATTTATATAAATGATATTTATATTTATGTTTTGACTATTGTATTACTTGTCTTTTGACTACCCTGTAATAGTTTCTATTGCTGTCAATGCTTTTTGATATGTTTTCCATCATTGATTATTCTCAATCATTGATGTGGTATTGACTAGAGGGTATCTTATAGTCGAATATCGTGACTCTTCTTCGTTTTGCTTTTAATCGAAAACGCGTGCGCAGCTGTGCATTGCAATGCCACGCCCCTCGACGCAAATGTGGGCGCAGATACGCGTCAGGCGCCACCTTTCATAACGGACAACAAACAAAACAACAACAATCACAGCCACAACAACGACAACAACAACCACAACAACGGCACGCAGCTCACACGCCAAATGATTAACGGCAATTATATTTCATAAATACATTTATGTATATCAAAAGAAAAACAAACAACAACAATTCACATTTTTTATTGTCGAACGTGCCCCAGCGACGAGCTGTGATTGCGTCAAGCCTCGAAAAGCACACTTCGATGCGCTTTTGGCCCCACTGTGCACGCAGCGAAGATTGTCTACACTGCACCAGACCAGGCCAGGCCAAAGAATTGGCCAACAAACTAGGCCTAGAGAGATATCTTTTCAGCTTAATCAGCGTTTCGTTTTTGCTTCAACAGCGTATTATCTTCAATAAATTATTATCGTTTATTATACGATAATTTAATTTGATATTATCATTTACAAGAAATGTTTAAATTAAATACATTTTTATTATTTATTTTAAATAAAATTATTTTACATTTTATTTTTTTATTTATACATATTTCATTTTAATTTGGTTTAATTTCTGCCTGAACTGCAGTCTATGGAAATTTCGCCAGAAAGTTTAAACATAAATTTATTTAAAAACTTTCAAGATTTGAACATTTGTCGCAAATGATCAATGAAGCTTTTGGCATAATTAATTGTAGTCTTGACTATTTTCAACATAAGCTTGAATTGAAACGCTTTCAACATTTGGCTAAGCTGATTACAATCAATCAAAGCAAAGATTGCCAAAGTTGATAATAAATGCAAAAGGGAAATTAAACAAAAGATTAAAGGTAAAGTCGACAATATATTATAGTATATGTTGGGTGTGTTATAACATATTAAAGCTCAAATAAATATCACTTTAGATTATGCAGTATTTTTAGATTGATTATAATAGTTTTTCAAATATATTTTCAGCAGGGTTAGAGTAAACAAAATTTTAATTTAATCCAAAATTCATACAGATTTATATAAAGAAACTTTTAATATCACATGTAAAGCTTTTGAATTACTAAATGAAAGCTTAAAACTACTAAAATTTAAAAGCTTTCAACAGCTTTAAAGCTTTTGATTTGCATTTTTATGATTTCAAGAGCATTTAGATAACTCTTAATCTGAGTTTTTAAATGATTTAAGCCGATTGAAAGCTCAATTTTAAAAAGCCTGCGCTTCTGTAAGCTTCGCATCAACATTCAATTAAATTTAATCAATAAATTCCAAGAGCTTTTTAGTTTTGAGCGTGCATTTTTATGATTTCAAGAGCATTTAAATAACTCTTAATCTGAATTTTTAAATGCTGTAAGCGGATTGAAAGCTCAATTTAAAAAAGCCTGCGCTTCTGTAAGCTTCACATCAACATTCAATTAAATTTAATCAATAAATTCCAAGAGCTTTTTAGTTTTGAGCGTGCATTTTTATGATTTCAAGAGCATTTAAATAACTCTTAATCTGAATTTTTAAATGCTGTAAGCGGATTGAAAGCTCAATTTTAAAAAGCCTGCGCTTCTGTAAGCTTCGCATCAACATTCAATTAAATTTAATCAGTAAATTCCAAGAGCTTTTTAGTTTTGAGCGTGCATTTTTATGATTTCAAGAGCATTTAAATAACTCTTAATCTGAATTTTTAAATGCTGTAAGCGGATTAAAAGCTCAAGCTTTGTAAGCTTCACATCAACATTCAATTAAATTTAATCAATAAATTCCAAGAGCTTTTTAGTTTTGAGCGTGCTTTAAAGCGCATTAAAGCGCAGCATAAAGTTCACATTCAACTTAACGATTCGCACGATTTTGTGGGTTTGGTTATTGCAAAGATCGTGGCAATCAGTATCGATACTATACGAGTACTTGCAACCTTTCAACTGCAACTGTAATATGAAAACTATTTGCTAATGTTGTTTGTTGTTGTCTATGCTCGTTGTTGTTGTTGTTGTTGTTGTTGTTGTCTCTAGGCAACGTCATTTGCCATTACTCGTAAATGTCACATATTTATGCTGATGATAACGGCGCTCTTAGCTGTGTGTTTCGAGCGTGCGAAACCGCCAACCTATTTCCCCCCCCTCCACCTCTTGATGGGGCAGGGGGGAGGAGGTAACACTGATCACGCAACAAAAGTTTGCTGTCAACAAACGTAGAAAACGATGGCAAAACTCTCTAAAAATGACTAAAGTAAAATTGATTTGTCACGCTGCGCATAAATTGCAACTAGTTGTTGTTGTTGTTGTTGTCAGTGTTGTTGTTGTTGGTTAGTGTTGTTGTTAGTGTTGGAAGCTGCAGTCATTGCAGTCACTTTGCCATGCTTTTCAATCAATACATAGTAATAACCCTTTGCTATCTCTTGTCTTTCCCCTCTCTATCTCCCTGTCTCTCTCTCTCTCTCTCTTGGCGTGCTTTCTTTATTTGTCTTTTGCCATTTCATCAATTAGGCGTTAATTTTTGCCGTCTGCAATTTAACGGTGTTAACGTTTTATTAATGAGCCAACGCATTTGGCGCCTGGGAAAAATGTCAAAGAGAAAACCCAGAGTAAATAAAAATATACAAAAAATATATATAAAAATACATGAGTAAAAATAAAATAAGCATAAAACACACACACAAAAAATAAACATACATACATATGTGCGAAAAAAAAAGAATCTGAAGGCCAAGGTCAGCGCCAGAAACGGATCGTACTCGTATCGGAACGGATTGGCTTAGACCGAGCCCAAAATGCATGACAACAACAACAACAACAACGACAACTTAATTGTTGTTGTTGTAGCTGCCATTGTTGTTGCTGCTGTTGTTGTTGTCGTCGAGCGGAAGTGAGCGACGTCTGCGCTTTGGTTTATTTTTTCTTTTATTTTTGACAATGGGAAGTGAATGCAAAGATCATAACAAAAACAAAATAAAAGGCTGGCAAATATAATACATATGTACATATGTATGTACATATATTTATATGCATGTGTGTGTGTCTGTGTGTGTGTGTGTATGTGTGTTTGCCTGGCACAATGAGTGAACATGGCGAAGGTTTCAATTTTAATTGAAAATACCATTTTTGTTTTCTTCATTTTTTTTTTTCTTTTTTTTGGTTTGAGCAATTGCAAAAATTGCTTTAATTAGCCTCAAAAATTATGTGTGTGTGTGTGTGTGTTGCTGCGTTAATTGCACTATCTAAAATTAGCCAACACTAAAACACACACACACACACACACATTCATATTGTTTGACAGCTGACACGCCCACCCCAAAGCACGAAAAATTCCATTTCAATTTGGACTTCCCTTCAACATGATGTCTAACGTTGCTTTTCAGTCTCTTTGTCTGTCATAGTCAAGCTTCACTTTATGTGCAAGGTTGCGAATGATTTCGGGTTGAAAAACTGCAAAATATACAATGATGTTTCAGCTTCCATTTGTCCAAAAAACACAAATTATTATTCAATTTCTAAGGAAGTTAAATTTTTTGAGGGATTTCACAATTCCAAATTCTTTTTTTTTCTTGTCTTCTTGCCTTCTTTACCTTTTAAAAACAAAAGTTGTAATAAGTTGATTTTGTAACATTTTTAATTTCCAAAGAAATTTATTGTTTTTTTGTTTTTTAATTTAACCCATTTTAAGCTAATGGGTATTTAAGCACCCAAAAAAGTGTTGACACTTAAAAAATTCTAGCACGGGGCATGTGAAAGATATCGAGGCAAAATTTATTTCATAGCAAAGAGAAATAACTAAAATGTAAGTATAAAAATTGAACAGTTTAGTTATACCTGTAGTTTTTTACAATTGAATACCTAGGTTTTTTTCAGCATAGAAAAGAGCTGAAAAATGTATGGAAATCGGAAAAATAAAATTTGAAGATACAATTCTTTTTTAGTTTTTCTTTCAACTTCAAAATTTCGTCAAAATCGTAACAGCCGATCTATATTCAGCCTTTAATGGGCTAAGAAATTTGACAAAAACACTTTTAATTCCACTTATCTTTGAAGTTTTGCATGAAAAGTAAAATCCAAAATAATGACCAAGAAACTTTAGAGCTAAACAACAAAAGCTCAAGACACAGAGGATCAAATTTGGGTGACAAAGTAGAAAAAAGTGAAAATCATAATTGGGCAGAATATTGGGAAATATTTCAAATGGTAAATTTGATGTACATATGTGAGTATTTATTAAAAGTATGTAAAGTAGAATTTTAGAACTTACCTTAAACTAAAACACTCGCCAGTCGGGCGTTACCCGTCCAGCAATCCATAAGTTGCAATTTTCAATTGATTTGTTATTCTTGTTTCGGGGTCGTCTTCTTCGTCTCGTTGCTGTAATAGTTGTTGTTATTTAGTGTTTGTAGCTGTTGTTGTTGTTGTTGTTGTTTAGATGTATCTTGTGGTTGTCGCTGCAGCAGTTGTCAATGTTGTAGCTTCTTTTGCTGTCGCTTTTGGTTTCGATTTGTTGAATTTTTTTTGTTATTTTGTTCCTTTTCTAGTTATGTCTTGATTTACCACTTTGTGCACACCGAAAATTGTTGCTGCAAGCGTTTTACAACACTGTCGTGTCCGAAAATATAACCGTAATTTAAGTTTGATTTCAAAGTTTGGAGTTTTGTTTGTCCACGTTTCGAGCTCGAGAGATTTATGGAAATAAATTGTTTAATTTGTAAACATTTTTAGCTTCTTTTTGCTTGGTTGTTTTTTTTTTATATTTGTTTTTTGTTGTTGTTGTTGATATTTTTGTTATTATTAGGTTTTTATGTAGTTATCGATAAAAATTGAATTGGTCCAGTTGGTTGCAAATATTTCGTCAAGTTGAATTTCTGAGAGAGAGTGCATGTGTATGGTTGTATTCGTGTGTGTGTGTGTGTGTGTGTGTGTGTGTGTGAGTATGAGTTAATGAGAGAGTTGGTTTCAATAGCCAGAGAGCGCTGCCAGAGTTGTAGCGTGTTTTCTTTTTTGTTGTTGCTGTTGTCGATAAACTTTTTGCTGAGTTGCTTTTCGATTCGCCGAGATTTTCTTTAAGTTTTACACGCTTTCTTCTTCGTTGAAATTTAGAATTTTGAAGAATATGCTACAATGAGAATGAGAAAAAATAAAAGGCAGGAAATTAGTTAACATATTTTACATAGTTTTTGTTTTTACGTACATATTTAATGTCAGCATTTATTTAATTTGTAATTAATGATTCGACATTTGTCTTGTAAATCGTTTTTACACTTTATTTTTTCTGCTCTATCATTTTTTATTTATTTTGTTATTTTACTGTTGTATTCATAGTATTTTTAGCTATTTTACAGTTTATGGTCACTCTTAAAGCTGTTGTTTTTATGAATTTGTACAAATTAAGTTCCGTTTATTGGTTATTGATTGTAGCAAGTAAATAATTACGTTAAATCTTTTACAAAGTATGGTCACTCTTTAAAACTATTTTTGTATAATTTAATTGCCATGATTCAGCTACAATTATTGAAAACTATGTTTTGATTTGAAAACAAAATATGGTCACTCCTTAAACAGTTATTATTTGCTTATTAATGTACAGAATATGGTCACCTTATGTCTTCACCTAATCTATCTTTATGTCACTTTATAATTTTCAGTTTTCGAATATCCTTCAAATAAATTTTATAGCTCTATCATTATTTTGTGCTTTTTACAGTTTATGGTCACCCTTAAAGCTGTTATTTTTATGAATTTGTGCAAATTAAGTTCCATTTATTGGCTATAGATTGCTGTCAACAAGTAAGTAATTCCATTGAATCTTATACAGAGTATGGTCACTCTTTAAAGCTACATACCATATGTATAATTTAGTTCCTACTTATGATTCGTCATCAGAATATTGAATACTTTAAAGTTACAATTATTGTTAAAAATGTTTGGATTTGAAAACAAAATATGGTCACTCCTTAAACAGTTATTATTTGCTTATTAATGTACAGAATATGGTCACCTTATGTCTTCACCTAATCTATCTTTATGTCTTTTTATAATTATCAGTTTTCAAATATCCTTCAAATAAATTTTATGACCGCAATTGCCTAGATTTGCGAATACTAGAATATGGTCACCCCATTTAAGCTGCAAATTAACCTTGAATCCGCTGCAACATATCACACTTAAGAGCAAATAGTTTTGTGAAAACAATAAACAACAAAACAAACTTTTCGAAACAAAAACAACAACAGCTTAAATGTAGGCTATGACAAAGTCGAGGCCAAAAAGAGATGGCAACAAGAACACTCCGGCAGCAGAGAGAGGGAGAGAGAGTGGGAGAAAGAGAGGCGTAGGGGGAAGAGGAAGGGCGAACATCCGACAATTTGACGTACAACTTTCACTATTTTAATTACCTAGCACAAATTTTGTGGCAGAACAACAACGACAACAACATTGAAAACAACAAGGAAAGCCAATGTCAGTGATTGTTGTTGTTGTTGTTGTTGTTGTAGTTGTTGTCGTCTGTCTGTCTGTCTGTCTCGAAAAGTCTGGCAACTGTCTGCGGCTGTCTTCAAGTGCCCTGCAATGCAAGTGCAATTCGAGACAGAGAGAGAGAGAGAGAGAGCGAGAGATGAAAGGGGCGGGAATGAGAGGGAGAATGCAAAGCACATGCATGAAAAGTTTTGTTGCATTGTTGTTGCTGTTGTTGCTGGTGCTGCAACATGTGGCACGCTTAATTATGACGTTGAAAAGTCACAACGGCAGTGTCAACAGTTGAATTATGAGCACACACACACACACACACACACACACACACACACACTAACACTAAAAACTTATATATTTCGCCAACTTTTGTGGTACATGACGTCATCACGACTTGGCTTGTATACTGTTGTTGCTGTTGTTGTTCTTGCAGCATATTTTAATCAACTTGCAACAAGCGGCTGAGGCATGTGGCTCGCAGCATCTCTATCAAGTTTATCTGCATGTTGAAACTTGCGCTGTGGCATTGAAAAACTTTTACTTTGCCTCATAAGTAGGTTGCCTCAATGTCAGTCTCTCCCCCTCCCTCTCTCTGTTTATCTCTCTCGGCTGTGACTTTGTCTGGCAAAAGTTCAAGTTCATGTCAAGCGATATCCTTAAAGCTCCAGCTTAAGCTCATGTTGTGCAACAAACTTATTCAAAGCAGCAAGTGAATATTTGAATTAGAGATGGGCATGGGCCTCCTTTTTGAGGCACGGCACGGCCCAAGCACGGCTGGTAAAAACTGAGGCCCAACACGGCCCAACACGGGATTTTTTTAAATAGGCACGGCACGGCACGGACACGGCACGGCCCATGCCCATCTCCATTTTTGTCACTTCGTGGCGTCACTTTTTTATTATAATGGTATCAATCGTGCTATCGATGTTGTAAGTGTTCGCAAATTGTGTGATACATCGATGAATCCTACAGCTCAAGCTGACAAACAAGCTATAAAACAACGCCAACTTATCGATACTACCATAATTAAATTCAAAATCTGTACCGTGCCTACCGTGCCTACCGTGCCTACCGACTTTGGCACGGTAAAACACGGCAATTTTTTATAAGGGGCCCAACACGGCCCAACACGGATTTTTTTTAAATAGGCACGGCACGGCACGGACACGGCACGGCCCATGCCCATCTCTAATTTGAATACTATTCATTTGCATAAACATATTCATCCTGTCTGTATATTATTTACGTGAATTATTTGCTCCAAGTCAAAGCTAAAACCTTAAAATCTTTCGATTTAAAGCAGTTAAAGCTCTGGCTAATCCTTACTTAAAGCACATTGCGGAGCTTTTTAATTTACTTTGATTAAAAAGCGGCTTAAAGCTTTCTAGCTGTTAAAACTGTACTGACATACTATATGTAGTTAATCTTTACTCAATGTTCTTGTTAATCTCTATTTAAAATAAAAATACAATGAAGGGTGTTCCAAGATGAAGTAAAAGCTCTTGATTTATCTTACTTTATAGTATTTCGAAATCTGATTTTGATATGTTTAACTATTTATATAAATTGTTATTATGTGATGATGATTTCAAATATTTTAGAATGATTAATTTAAAGCTCAAATATTATATAAGCTTTTCAAGCTTTATTCTCCCTGCAGAGCGTAAATTGCGTGCAAGCTCTCACTGATCCTGCGAGAGCTTTATATTTTAGCTTGGCAAGCTTTGAAGCTCTCAGAAGAACATAAAATGCGTGAAAGCTCCCGCTCCCGCTCTTTTTCTTTGATTGTTGACCAGGAAGAGAAGACAATAAGCGGCGCTGAATGAAATAAAAAGCTTTGTAATCCAAAGGAGCCAGTTAGTCAGGCAGTTAGATAGACAGAGGGACAGTCAAACCAATGCCAGACACACAGAGAGAGAGAGAGAGAGAGAGAGAGAAGTGAAAGAAAAGTGAGTTGGAGAGACAAAGGTTGTTGGTAAATACCAAACACGGCACAGAATATGTATGTATGTCTATGACTAGACGTTGTCTGTAGTATGCACCTTACAATGCCACTGCCCCTGCCCCTGCCAGCACCCTTACCCCACCCCACACACACACACACACACACACACACACACACACACACACAGACACAGACATACACGCACACTTCTTGATGTATGAAATGAAATGAAAGAGACGCAGACACGGCCCAAACCCAAAAGCTGACGACGACGACGACAGGCTGATGACTAGCTGCTTAAAATGTCTGCACAGCTGTTTGATAAAGGTGTGTGTGTGTGTGTGTGTGTGTGTGTGTGTGTGTGTGTAAGTGTGTGTGTTGCATCAACAGTTAAAGTTGCAGTCGGGGCAATACACAATGCCATCGACATATATTTTAATGTTGCCAGACAGACAGACAGAATGGCAGACAGAAAGACAGAGAGACAGACAGACAGACAGAGACAGAGACAGAGGAGAACTCAGCCAAAGGTTGAGAATGAGCGACAAAACCCCTCGACAGTTAGAGTTGCAAGTCGCCAAGTCGCCAAGTCGCCAAGTTGCAAAGTTGCAAGTCGCAGGTGAATGTTGAATGTTGAATGAAATGAAACAACAGCAACAACAACAATAGCTGAGACTTGGAATGGCAAATGAGAAGAATTTCAACTTGAAATGGGACTCTCTCTCTCTCTCGCTCTCTCTGTCACTCACACTCAATCTCACTCTCTCGCTCACATCAAAAATTGTGTTTTATTCCTTGACAATGCGACTTGCAACTTGCGTTTTTTAATTTCGTTTTCTTTTGTGCATATATTTCTCATTTATTTTTATCTCTCTCTCTCTCTCTCTCTCTTGCTGTCTCTTGCTGTCTCTTTCTAGTGCTTTGTCTTGCTCCCTCGCTTCGTTTATCGATCCTGTCCAGCGACTGTAACTTTTGCTCCTTCTCGACTCGAGTATTTTGCCTAGTTATGATAAGCTAAAGACAAAGACAAAGGACTGACATTTCAGGACACGGCAAGGACATCAAAGTTGTTGTTGTTGTTGCTGTTGTTGCCATGCGTGACCGACGCTGTTGACAATAAATTTATGCAATTATCATCAACATCATCATCTGCATTCTATGCGTTCGAGCACTTTTAGCAGCAACTGTGACTCTTACCGATCCCTTTTAGTTTGCAACTCTTCATACATTTTAAATACTCTGCGTTTATAGGGTAACATCAACTTATAAAGCAATCTTTGAGCTTACACACAAAACATTTATTTGAAAAACTGGTAAGGAATATAAAATTTCCTTATTTTGCTTCATTTGCAAATGCTTAAGAAACAAATTTTTATTTTTGCTATGCGCATTTCAAAATCTTTCCACTAAATATTCCAAAAATTGCATAATGATCCATTTATAAACAAAAAAGTTATGCAGCATTTAAGCCAAAAGTTTCAACTTAAGTTACTTAAAGTTTCAACTTTTATATTTGAAAATCAAGCTTGAGTTGCTTTGGTAAATAGTTTAATTACGTTTATAGCGTATCTGGCAGTCGAGCAGTCTTCAATCAACTTCTTTTCATTTCTTCTGCAGAAACAACAACAATGAGAAACTGCCTGTCTTGCCATTTATTAGAAACTGCGGAATTTCTCAGTCGACCGTTGACGGCTGCGCGACAAATTCGTTGAATTTATGAAATTTTAGAACTTTGCCACAAAAAAAAAATACTGAGCATTTTATGGAGCTCGGGTAACAGGGCACATGTCACGGAATTGCAGTTTGCACATGAGATAGCTTTGAAAAAAATAAAGAGAGTAGAAATACCAACAACTGAAAGTCAGAACCTATTGCAATGGCATCTTGAGTCAGTTGATTGGATGATTGGACGACACAAGTCCCGCCAAGAAATTCAATTGAATCTCACGGTTTCCATTAAGTATGCTATGCCCAGGAATACATTAGAAACTCTGTCTTTGTGTCTGTGTGTTGACTGTAGCAGTATTATTTAAATACTAGTTTTCCCACTGTGAGCAAACAAAAGAAACGTAATTTCATTTTAAATACTTATAAACTTATTAGAATTGTTGAAATAATTATTATTCTATTGAACATGTTGAATTATTACAATTATTATAGAATTATTATTCCATTGTATCTGGGAATTTCCAGAAAAAGGTCCACCTTGCCAAAAAACGTAAAATTGATTACAAACTCACATCTTGTGAAATTTTCTTCCAAAAATGTATTCAAGTTACTTATTTTATCAATATACGCTAGAAGAAATTCAATAGGATGAAAATATAGATTCTACATTGGAATAAATTCACTTTTTCCATATTTTTGCCTATTTTCTTAAAAATTGATTTACAAAATGGACCGTTTGTATTTTAACGATTACACTAAGTCAGGGAGTAAGATTGTAACATAAACCATTTTAATATATAGAAATATATTGAAAGTTTAATTTAAAACAAGTTCTAAGAGCTATATATCGGAATATAGAATAAAATTTGATGAACAAACTCTTGGAAAAACTAGCTGGAAATCTTGTCACGTTCGCGATGTCACGTTACAAATTACTAAGAAAACTTGTAAAATATATAAAACGGTAGTTACATATCAAAATTATTTCTAAAATGGAAAACTACATTATTTTATTATGGTTTAAGAGTATTTTCTTCCAAATTACTCGCCACATTTCGCAGAGTTTCGCATTTGTCAAGATGAAGTCAAACATGACTTCCATTTTTCGTCGCGTTCGCGATGCATTGTTTTTTATAAATAATTAAAAAACGACAAGTCTTCAAAGATTGTCTTTTATCATAAAAATAGAGTTGATAAAATGCATTAAACACGTGAGAAAACATTTTTGGAAATGTCAATTTTTGCCATTTTTTTTTTCATTTAAAGTCGTACAAATGTCGCATTCGCGATCCTGGAAATACCCATATGTAGTATATTAAATTAAACTTAAAATCCTCTACTTAAACTCAGGGCTAGTTTCTTTTTGTAAATCTATCAAACAACAGCTGGAATAAATTTCAGGCAAAAATTTAATTGTATAAAGAACTTGAGATAACATTTAAAATAACATACTCATATTTAAAAGAGTGTTGCCAATTTTTGAGTGTTGCACAATGTTGAAATCGAAGTTCTTACTAATCGTTAAATGTTTCATTGCTATAAAACCATCTTAATATTTTTATTTTTTATTTTTAAAATATGTACTTTTAAAGATCTGCTTAGTTGTACATTGTAGTACATTTTATGATGAGTTAATTTGTTTATATTCGTCATGATTATTGCCTTTTTATCGCCTGTTGACTGATCGACCGCCCTGAAATGCTGACACTATCAATTTGATTCGGTTTCTGGGCTCTCGGGTCTCCGTTTGGGGTTTTGTCAGTTTCATATTCTTTGCTCAACAATTTTTGTTGTCGTTGTTGTTGTTGTTGTTGCTGATCTTCTTGCTTTATTTTGAATTTTGTCTTTTTATTTTTATTTTTTCTTGCGTTTTGCCTATGTGTTTTTCCAGGAATTCCGTTACTGATACGCTGCTATAAGCCCAGCAAACAAGAACAACAACAGTGGCTACTAAAAAATTATTGTTGCATTTTTTCACAACGTCATTTTCTGGAAAATAAATGCAGCCAGCTTGAGGGGGAAGCAGGGAAAGGCAAAAAAAATATATTATTGTTTGTTGTACAATAATTTATGCAAATATTGCAGACGCGCTAAAAAGCTAAAAAGCAGCAGCTATGGGCCAAGCAAGTGGTGCGGAGTGCTGCGGAGTGGAGTACTGTGGTGCACTGTGGTGTGCATAGGGTTAAATTGAGCCACATTCACACATAGAGGGCGCTGCTAAGAAATCAGCCAAGCAAATTGTCAGTCAGTCGGTTGGATAGAGCTTTAAACTCGGCCAGTTGCCAAGCAATTGAGCATTTCAAATGCAACCCCTTTGCAGCAGTGGGGGTAGCAAGAGAGGGTAGATCTAGAGGGGCGGGGGGTTGAAGGGGGTGATAGGTGTCAATCCAGGGGATAGTACACTGTTGAACCAACGAACTGTCGACTTCGATTGAATGCAAAGTGACATTTTAAGGTAAAATATTCACAATTCGATTAGCGGAATTTAACTGCGGACAACAGTGTTGTAAAACAACATTCAGTGTTGGTAAAATAATAATGTAATCTGTCTCAATGTTGAGGAGGAAATTTAAGCTACATACGTACATAGATTCCATTCCTTTTCCCTTGAATTAACAGAAAAATTGTAAATTTTCTCAATTTATGCTTTGATTTCACAACACTGGCAAATTTTGAAATATTTCTAGTTTACTGTTGAGCAGGAAGCTTTAGATGAAAGTTATAGCTCTAAGATATTTTAAGTGCTAGCTACATTTCTTTATCTCTCAACTTTTAATAATTTTTTATTAGATATTGTTTTTCAACACTGATAATAAAGCGATAAAACTGAAAACTGAAACTGAAAGCATTTTGTTAAAAACAAATTATGAAAAATTTAGCAAATATATATTATGCGTGATTAATTGAGAAAAGATAAGAATAAGAAAACATAAAATAATATTTCTCAATGAGATTTTATGAGATTAGTAATTTTATAATGAAAATTTTTTATCGATTTTAAAAGCTAAAGCAAATTTTAGGTCATATAATAATAATTTTAAAGGTCTAAATCAGTGGTCGGCACCAACACAGTCATATGTTTGCATTGCGCTAGTGTGCATTTTTGTTCGCCTAACAGCGGAATAACAGCGACGTTAACAGAAGCAAATCGTAGTAGTGTGTCGTACGTGAGTGTACATGAGCGGCAGCGCAGTCGCCACGAAAATTTCCTATGAGATCGAGATAGGGCCGTGCCGATAGCTGGTCTAAATGATGAAATTCTAAAAAACTTTTATTAAGATATTGTGATGTAATGTTAAATTTGGAGCTTCATCTTAGATAAAACTAAATGTGTGTTGTAAAAACGGCTCTAGTCTTAAAAAGTTGTGTTGTTTTTGGTACAGTTGCTACTTAGTTGACTGATCGTGATATGTGTGCGATATAAAATATATGCTGGTGACCTGCATTGAGCCCCAAGGAAGCACAAGGAAGGAAACGTTTGATGGCGAATTGCGTAGACTCTTAACAGGGCGCCACTTGGGGCATTGTCACTTGTGAGTGGATGTTACCAAGTGTGTGTGTGTGTGTGTATGTGTATATGGGTGTGTGTGTGTGCGTTTGATGCCGCCTTCTTTCGCACAAACACTTGAGCACGCATTTGGCGGCATCGTCAGCTGCCACTTGGGCGTTTCAAAATGCAATCGATATGTGGAACACACGCATTCACACACACACACACACACACACACACACACACACAACATATACATGCACACTTTTGAGGGTGGGCTCAAATAATTAATAATAATTTATGATGCAAACTTTGTCGCAGTCACTGCAATTAGAAGCCGAACCTAAACGAACTGCTGCCAACTTCGTCCCCTCAGCGCCCAGCACTCGAGTCTGAGTCTGAGTTTGAGTTTGAGTCTGAGTTTTCGAGGACCTTTTGCACGAAAGAAATATACAAAAAAAAAAAAAGAACTGGAGACCCTACAAAATTATGCATAAACGCATTTTAGTGCGCCTACAAGTAGGCAATGCCCCGAACTCAGACCCAAGAGTTGACGACGCGTCGGTGCAACTACAAAGGCACAAAAAGCAGATGGAACATGCTACAACAAGAGAGGGCAAGATGATGTTGAGGAGAGGCAGGGACTGGGACTGCGTTGATGCTTTTGTTGCATTGCGTTTCTTTTTTTGTTGAAGTGCACTCAAAAACGCACTTCTCACCCGTTTGGGCGGCGGGGGCCAAGGCAGGAAAAATGGCAAAAAAAAAAAAATGAGAGAAAAAAAAAAGGAAGAAAAAAGGAAAACTTAGATGCACGCAAAGCGCCTTTGATCCTGATGCCGACGTCGCAGTCGCCGTCGCCGCCGCAGTCGCAGCAAAGCAACTAGCTCACGCAATTTGCAAAAAAAAAAGTAAAAAATGAAAATGAGAAAAGTAAAGGAAAATGTAAAGAAAAACAAAAATGAAGAGTTTTTCTCTGTGATGCGCTGACAACAAGAACAGCAACAACGACAACAACGACAATGCCTGTTGACAAAGGCAACAAACAACAATAAACTTGAAGGAAAGCACCCAAAGGGACACAGCGAATCTTTCCCTGCCCCCCACACTCGCTTTTCTGTCCCTCTGCCCGCGTGCTGAGATAATGAAAGGTCGTCGAAGTGCGTTGCATTCCGTGCATTGCCATCGTTGATGCTGACATCCTGCTGTGCGTCCTGTAAAACGGAAGCCGGCAGACACTGTGGCATGTGGCAAGCCCTGTGTCCTTGCAACATTCCGTGTGTGCGTGCGTGTGTGTGTGTGTGTGTGTGTGATAGAGGGGTGCGGGGTGTATCACAGCCACGATTCGCAACTAATCACGTGTTAGTGCAGCAGCCTGATAAGCAGCTCTTTAGATAAGAG
Organism: Drosophila suboccidentalis; assembly: GCA_037043435.1. Taxonomy (NCBI): domain Eukaryota; kingdom Metazoa; phylum Arthropoda; class Insecta; order Diptera; family Drosophilidae; genus Drosophila; species Drosophila suboccidentalis. Next base: position 468,219 of record JBAMBK010002436.1, read on the forward strand.
ATCTACGAAGCTTTAAAGCTCTAAAAAGCTTCTTAAAGCAACAAATAAATTGCAATAAATCTTTTAAAGAAGTTCTAATATTCAAAAAATATTTCCATTTCTTAAAGCTGAACGTTTTTTATTTTTACAAGCTGCTTATGATCAACACTTTTACAAAAAAAAACTGAAAGCTTTCAATAAATTAAAGCTCAAGCTGTTGCTTTTAATAGTCTGTTTGGTAAATAGTTGGATTTTTTTCTGACAAATTTTCTACAACATTTTATATAATTTGATATTTAACCATGATATCTTAAAGTCTGATTTAATATTAGTCAGCTTTAAGAAGCTTTCTCATAGAATAATCAATTTTCATAAGAAGAGAACTTGCTTTTAATTTAATAAGATCAAAATTATCAACCAATCATTATGATTGTGAGCTTTTGCAAGCTTACATAAGATCTACAAATGCGTGTAACGTTTGTGTGTGTGTGTGTGAGTGTGTGCGTGTGTGTGTAGAAGCTGTCTCTTTCACTCTTGAGCTTTTGACTCATATTAAAAGTTTTGGGCTGATGAAAATTCGTGGCACACGCACAAAAACCTGAATACAGCTGCAGCCTTAATGATAATCATAATGAATAATGATGATGATGATGATAATGAAGTAGATGATGATGATGATGATGTTGCTTTGGCGCACAGCCGACTGTCAGAGTCGATTTGCCTTGACTGTCAGCAACAGCCGCTGGCCTGATAAGCTGCGTACCCTTTGACAGAGCGACAGAGACGGGCAATTTGTGAGAGGGAGCCAGAGATAGCAAGGGAGAGGGAGACAGGAAGAGCATGTTGTTTGTGGGAGGTAAAGCACAGCATTCATTTCGAAGACAATGAGAACAGACAGCAGCGCTTTCTTGGCCCCGCGGCAGATGCAACATTCAGCATTCAGCATGCAACATGCAACATGCGACAAGTGCAACGCGGCAAGTTCCAAAAAAAAGAGCGCCAACAACAACAACAGCGGACGAGTTGTAAAACATATGAACAGCAAGAAGCAGAAGGACATGTGTTATCCTGAAAAGTTGTTGTACCTTTTGTCGCCTGCCACGAGCAACAGTAGCAACAGTCTTGTCCCCTTGCCCCCCTTTGCTGGCTGCCCCGTTTTTGGCCAAGGCTAATAAACTCAACTCACTCAACTCAAAATGCGGCCGGAAGTGCGTGCAACACAGCAACAACAGCAACAGCAAAGCCAACAAATAAATGTCCCAAAAAAAAAAAAAAAAAAAAAATGTTGCAAAACTGCTTCCGAGGCCGACAGCCTCGACCGCTGCTGCCCCGGCGGCAACATCATCGACGACACAAGTGGCATTTGGGGTCGTCCTCGCTGCTCGGTCGTCAACAACACGCGTTCCACTTCACAACGCACACGGGATGCAATTGCAGTGGACGACGCGCCAACCCCGAAAAATGCCAAAAAACAAAAAAAATTTAAATAAAAAAATAAAAAGAAAAGAAACGTAGCGAAAACGAAGAAGAATTGCCAAAAATTACCGAAAAATACATGCGATATACAATATACCCGTTGCACAGGGGTGTGGACATGTTGGGGTTAGAGGAGGGAAGGTGTAATGGAATGAGGGGGGCAGGGGTACGGGAAGGGGTAGCCTTGCCTCATTGTCGGTTATCCTGTCGCGGCCGCTGCCTCGTGTTTAACCCCTTTTCTTTTTGTTTTTTTTTTGTTTATTTTGTTTTGTATTTTTTATTTTGCAATATTCCAGTACACGGAATGTGTTACAAACCGGCCACGTCACACACACACACACATACAAACACACACACACACACACTGAACCCAACTGAACTGAACTGAACTCAACAAAATTCAACACTGAGCTGAGGTGTATGAATGTATTTTGCACCAAAAATAAAAGACAAAAAGCTTACGCGCATTTTTGGCACAACAAATTTCATATACTCTATTTGATTCTGTTCTTAGCAGCTAGGTATATATAATATTGATTAGATTTGTATTAGCTGCAACTTCAAGTACTTTTCCTACAAACACTGACTTTTCAGCAACTATGGCAACTATATGTTCAACTTAGCTGAAATTTGTTTAAGATATATAGGATACAGTATAACGAGCAACTGCTGAGTTGCATCAAGTTATCCTTAGAAAAAATATAACTTTTTTCAAAAACAAGCGGAACAGTCGAGTGCACTCGACAGTAATATACCCTGGGCCTAGACCTCGGCACGCTGAATCCTTAATTATCGACCTATCATTTCTGTGGCAACTACATACATATATGATAAAAATGATAGAATTGCACCCATTTGCACGTTATCATTAAATTTTAAAAATGTATTAAAAGTACAAATAATTAAAAAAAAAACTAAAAGAATTGGGCGACCCAACCAGGTATCGAACCCACGACCCCTCGCGCACAGGTGCGTATCTCTAACACTAGACAGACACTTCAAATTAATGAAAAATATTAAATAATTAAAAAACATCTGCTCCGACCGGATCGAGATTCGAACCGTGATCTCCCGTTTCACTTGCCGAGCGCTTATCACCTCAACCACTGCGACACTCGGACTGACGCTGGTAAACTTGGTATAGATACTTGTTGTACGTTCTGGCAGAGTAAATGTAAAATGAATTATTTGACCATTAATTCTATTTATAGAATTGCCAATAAAAGGCGTTTGACAAAATTGTTAATATCTTCACTATTTATGGCCCAATCGTGTTGAAAGTTAGTGTTTAGTTTCTGGGCATGATCCTATACCCGTTGGTATAAAAAAAAATTTAAAAATTTAACTCAAAATCCATAATTAAAGGTCATGTCAGTTTTTGATGAATTACGCCCCCCACATTGGGCATGGCAAAATTTTAATATAAACTTACATAAATTTGAGTCTTCATTCAAAATGTGTTGGTCCTAGCTCTCTCTGAGATCCTTTCGTTTCTACGGGCAGACGGACAAGGGTATATCGACTCGGCTGGTAATGCTGATCAAGAATATATACACTTTATGGGGTCGGAGACAAATTTAACAGGGTATACAAAATTGTTCAACTTCTTAAACAATTTTCGTCCCACAGTAGATATACCCTGAGCAAAGGGTATCAAAAAAGGGGTCTTATTCAGCCAGACAGACTCTGTTCTTTTTGTATGTTATCATACATACATATATAGGTACATATGTATATATATATATATATATGTACATATATATACAATATATGATATTATATTGGGTTTTACTTTACGAGTGCAACTTTCCTTTCTTTTCTTTTGCTTTCCCTTTGCCCCCTGTCCCCTCCCACCTGACAAATGCACACACAACAATTTGCCCAGACTTAATCGCAGGGTACGTCGCCTTTTTTTCTTTTCCTTCTTTTTTTTTTGGGTGTTTGCGTTGAGTTGGGTTGGAGTTTTTCGGTTGGGAGTCACAGGACGGGATTGGATTGTGGGCTGGTGCATGAAACTGCAACGCGGTTTGATGGATCGCTTGGTCAGTCAATATGCTTATTATGAAAAGAGCAATCAACTAAATTCGCAAAAAGAACCATAATTATTATTATTTAAAGCCAAACGTAAATAGGATTAAAGAGCAATAAAAAGACTATTGGTATATTTCTAAAAAAAAAAAATTAAAAATCCTACAATGAATTTATTTTAAAAAAATGACGAGTAGAAAGAAATGAGAGAATAAATAATAATTATGTGTATAGGTTAAAAAGTTACCGTAGATATTGAATAGTAGTAAACTATTAAGGAGATATTCAGGCCTGTTCCGGTTTTCACTTTTTACTTTTTAGCATTTAGTGATATGCATTTATTCACTTTGAGTTTAGACAAAGTGTTTGAAAATGATCGTTTTTCGCTTTATCGGACTTAAACTCATCAACTCAAAGTGATATCAATCCGATGAATATCGCTGAAATGGTATTACAGCAGGTTAAAGAAATTCAATTCCGACAAATCTTACCGAAAATGAAATTCGGAACAGGCCTGATTATGAAATTTGCTTAAAAGCATCAAAGTATAGTATACGTATGTATAACTAGATGAGTTCTAAAATGAGAGTTTTAATTTTGATTCAGTTCTGATTAGTAAATTGTATAAACTAAACAAAAGTAATTGGAATATTCGTAAATATTCTTTTTCTCTTCCCATTTTATTTAGAATTCATTGGCAATTCTTCAATGTTTTCCCTTCTCTGATCACATCAATGCTGTGTCAATTGTAGGGCATTTGCAATTCGTTGTGCTAGTTGAAGGCAATTGGCTTTGTTGTGTCCAGTTGTGATGGCTTTGCACATGTTTTGTTAGTTCCACTTGGCTACCAAAGCTCAAGAATGCCAAAAAGTCGCGATAGGCACCGAAAATAATACCCCCTCCCCTCCCACCACCCTCCTGCTGCTGCCAAACGAACAATTTTACTACTATGCAAAAATGTAGGGTTGGAGGGTAAATGAGTCGGTTCTTTTTTTTAGTTTTTTTGGTACATTTTTAGGGGGAAACCTAATAAAAATGCATGGAGTACACGAATTTCTGTACAGATATATGGTGTGTGTGTGTGTGTGTGTGTGGCAGCTTAACCAAGTTACCGCAAAATTTGCAACGAGGGTCCCGTGAGAAGCTTGCAGAAGAAGAAGAAGGGGACAAACGCATTGCCAAAAAAAAAAAAAAAAAAAAAAAAAAAAGCGAAAAGAACGATAAAAAAGGAAGCGAAAAAATAAAACGAAGTTGCACACACGAAAAATTGGGACAAAACAAAAGTTTCAACGGCTCGGAATGGTGTTGATATTCTCATGGTGGCGTCGCTAGCCGCCGCTTGCCGCTTGCCACTGGCCCCGTTGCCCCCTTGCCCCGTTTCCCCCTTGCCGCCTTGCTGCTTGCCACTGCACCGCCTGCTGCTGTTGCCGCTGCTGTTGCCGCTCCTGCTGGTGGTTAAAATATGCTGCGCGCCGGCGTTTCCCGCGTGGAATTTTAAAGCCACTCATCAGCGTTGCATTTGCCGCTTTCTTTTGTTTTTGCTTTTTTTTTTTTGTGTTTTTTTCGCTTCTCATTTTTATCAACCTCCTCCCTCTCCTCCTCCTCCTCCTGCTTCTCATTGCCTATTGTTGCTGTGTATTTTTTCGACAACAACGCTGGCGGCATCTTCATTTTATTTTATTTTTATGCAATATAATTCGTCGCCTTGCCCCTTGCCCCTCACACTCCCCATCTCTCTCTCCCTCCCTCTCCCTCCCTCTTTTAGTGCGTTCTCTTGCTCCTTTTGCGACTGTTTTTGGCAATAAGCTTTTGCCAATGCCGCAGGGTTGTATTTGCATTAGCGGAGTACGATCAAAGGGGGCCAGGGGGCGCGGCAGGGGGGCAACAGTATATTTTTTCACAATTTTTTTTTTTTTATTTTATTTTTTGCTTTTTTTTACCCTCATTTCTGCGAGCTTTGAAGCAATGCAACGAGTTGCACACACTGCGTGTCACGACAGAGAGGGATGAAGGGGTGCAAGGGGGGCTGTAAGGGGTGTAAGGGGATGCCTGGCAGACAAATCTGTGGGATTTAACGGACTTAGATGAATGCACTGAGTCAACTGAGCTTTAATAAACACGACCATCGTTTGGGAACTCGCAATCAAAAATGATTCTCGCATGTTATTCGCATGGCAAACGCATATTCGCTGATTGTGGCAACTCTACTGTATCTAGCGACAGCCCTTATCAAATAGCTTTAACATTGCAGAATTTTCTAGGTAAATTTAAATATTTTTAATATGATTTTTTCTGTTCAAATCAAATTGTCAAACCTATTTGATAATTTTTATGCTCGCTACTTAAAAATGTATTTTTAAGTTCTAAGGAAAATGATTTATTTAGCGTCAACTAAGAGCAGTCAACATAAAAACTATTAAACATTTAATAAATCATATTACAAATTAAATTTTAAATTTGAAATTAGCAACAAAAAATCATATTAAAAATAAAAACTAAACGAAATTAATTAAAAGTTAATAAAATACAATAAAAAAGAATGAATACCTGTTTGAATTGATTAAAATTAAAATCGATTAAAAAATAATTGATCAATTGAATTTGAATCTGATTAATTTGTTGAAATTGTTGTTCATCACAAACAATTCAAAGTGATTTTCTTGCTATAAGGTAATTGGTAGTCCAGAATGTCTATATAAATGTATTATAAAAATTAAAAATAAAAGTTTTTTTCAATTTTTAAATTAAAAATTGAAAATAAAAATTATTTCCTTCCAATTCAAAAAACATTTACAGTCAATTCAATGATAATTCAAATTAAAGAATAATATTTATTTTCAATTTTTATTATAAAATTTGAAAAAAAAACTTTTATTTTTAATTTTTATAAAAAAAAATTGAAAAATAATTTTTATTTCTAATTTAAGTAAAAAAAAAATTGAAAAATAACTTTTATTTTCAATTGCTAAAATAAAGATTGAGAATAAGAGTTAAATTATAATTTTTAAATATAAATTGAAATTTAATTATTATATTATAATTTTTTTATTTAGATCGAAATATAAGAGTTTTCATTTAATTTTTTTTTTTGATAAAAATCAACATATAACCTTAATTTAATAATTTATATTTTAAAAATTATAATCGTTACGGTCCCTGATATAAAAAGTTACGTATTTAAACATAATCTTGCATACATATATCATTTAAAGCCAAATTAGCAAAAAATACAATAATTTGCCTATTTAAAGTTAAGAGTTAAGAGCGTTAAGAGTTCGAGTCAACTAAATAGGGACAACACAACAACAAAGTCGACATTTCCTCAATTCGAGAGTTCAATTTATGGCTGCAACACCTGACGATCTTTTTGGCCAACTGTTGCTACTGTTTGTTGCTGCTGTTGCTGCTGTTGTTGTCATTGTTGTAGCTGACATATTTGTCACTCGGACTGTTGTTGTCGTTGTCATTGTCATTTTGTATTATTGTTTGCCATTAGCTCCTTGCTTTTAACCTTTTCTCCTCCTCCTTCTGCTCCTTCTTCTCCGTTGACCGCAGCTCCACCTCCTACTCATCTTCCATTATTGTCGCTGTTGCTGTTGCAACTATTGTTGCCACGCTTGCCACATGTATTGCAACATGCTTTTGCCTGCTTGCAACGCCCAGCGTCGTGTGCCTCCTGTACGTGTGTGTGTGTGTGTGTGTGTGTGCGTGTGTGTGTGTGTGTGTGCGTGTTTGTGTCTGTCTAGCTCTCACTATCTATAAGTCTATCTCTCTGTCTGTCTGTCTCTCTGTCTGGCGTGTCTTGTCTGGCTGTCTGCCTCAGTCAGTCAGTCAGATAGCACGCTGATATTATTTCATATTTTGGCCAAATTACGAGCTGCACACACACACAACACACACAACACACACAACACGATCGTTGCAATGTCGTTTTTAACTGGCGCGCCGCGTGCTCGCAACCCTCCAATAAATGCAACATACACCAGGAGGGGGCAGGGGCAAGGGCAGGTGAGAGGGGAGAGGGGACCCTACATTAAAACCCCTATATTAAAACCCTAAGCAGCAACCCCAGGCAACCAAAGGCAACGAGCCATAGCTTCAAGAGACTCTCTCGTTCAAAATATTCTTTCCCCCTTTTTTTTTATTCTTTTTATGTTTTAGCATTTTGTCTTCCTTTTGGGTTGAAGCAACAAAATTCATTTTATACACCTGACCCTGTGTGTCGCCATCGTTGCCGCTGTTTGTTTTCGTTGATTATCTTTGGCGTATTTAGAGCGTAAAGCGTAGTCAGACAAAAAAAAAACACACACACACCTTTAGACAATGAAATGATAATGATGGAACGCAGGACAATCGCCTTCCAAAAACGACCCCAAAATAAGCGAATGGACACCGCATGGACGGCACAAATTAAAAGTGAAATTGCAATTTATATTTTCGACAAATTTCCCATTTTGCCACCTGCACAAAAAAAAAAAAAAAAAAAAAAAAAAAACAACGAGCGTAGATAAAATTAACGCAATGAGATGTACAGTTAGTCAAGTAATTGTTTGGACAAAAGAAAAACATAAACATGTTAACTATACATTTAGTTGACAATAAAATACAAGCATTTTTTGCATTGTCAAAGCAATTACTTGACGCACTGTATACATTGTCGAAGCTTCGAATATTCCATTACATTTTAAAGTATTAAAACTCTTCGAATCAACATATTGTATAGCTGTATTTAATTGATATGGTCACCTTAACATCATTTAGTTTTTCCTATTCATATCTACAAAGTCAACATGGTCAAATTAACAGATTTATCCTGTTATTTACACATCTTATGCAATAATATGGTCACCCATAAAGTTGTTCTTTTGCATACTCATATATTCAACATCTCTATGGTCACTCTAAAAACAAATCGCTTATCTATGCATTTTCTAAGCATCAATTTGGTCACCTGAGTCAAAATTTTGTGCATATACATGTCTAAAGCACCAGCATGGTCATCCCAAAAGCAGTTTCGCTATTTAAATATACATATATCTCAAGCAGAAATATTGTCACCTCATTCGTTCAATCATCACAAATCTAAGGCACACATGTAGATATATTAGAATCACTAAGGTCACTCTTATAAGCACTCATTCGTTCTAAGTATGAGTATGGTCACCCTAATAGCCTTTCCTTATGCCTACAGTTTTATAAAGTACCTATATTTTTGGGAAGCAAACAAATATTTAACTATAGAAAACTTTGATTAAATGATTGACTATCAAATGATTGACTGATTGACAATCAAGGCATTACTTGAACCAATAAAAATTACGCTTAATTTGGTGCAGTTCAGAAAAGAAGAAGAGAAACTCGCAGAGAGTTCTTATTTTGTTTTTTTTTTTTCTTCTAAACATTTGTTGCACATTTTCAAATAGATCATAAAGCTGCCACCGCGAACAATGGTGCGTTGTGGCAAGGTAAGGCCAAGTAAGCAAGGTGCATGCCTCAAGATTACATAATCAGAGATTAAACCAGCAGCAGATGCGCACAAATAAAGGGCAGCCACCAGATGAAGAAGAAGACGAAGGCTCGAAACCTGAAACTGCGAAAAGTGGAAGAGGGAAGAGGGAAGAGGGAAACGGGAAAGGGTAAAAGGGGGCAGAAGAACGCGAGAGAAACGACTTGAAATATGTGCAGCATCCAAAGGGGGGCAGAAGGGGCAAGGGCAAGAGGAAGGGGGCAAGTGGCAAAAGGGGCAAGGGGCAAGTTGCAGCACACGCTTCAATTCCAATTCCATTTGCTTCATGCCTACACAACACAACACAACACAACATCATCCACATTCACACACAGCATTCACAATGCCCCCTTTCGGTGGATACCCACATGTGCACACTCATCTCTGTCTGTCTGTCTGTCCGTCTCCTTCACTCTTTACTCTCTTTTTGTCTCCCCTTCTCTCGTCAGCTTCCATGTGCGGCGCATTGCGGTAGCATTGATTTAATCATCATCAATTATATGCAGCAGCAAGTTAATATAATAAAAGCTGCGTCTTCGAGTTTCTCCTTCTGTCCGTTTGGGCAGTCTTTATATCTCTCTCTCTCTCTCTGTATCTCTCTCTCTCTCTATCTATCTCTGTCTCTCTCTGCGATCTTTCTCTGTGGTTTAACGCTGGTTTCCCCACTTGGCACTGACATCGCTTGGCGCTTAAATGCAATTAACATAATGACAAGCAACACTTGTGCGCATGCGCATTTCACTTGCTGTACCCTCTCCCCGCCCCCACTCCCCTTTTGCCACCCCTTTGCCACCCTGCCCCCCTGGTAACTGACAGCTACAGGGGCAACACAGACACAAAAGTTGCAAGCTGGCAAACTTGCAACTTGCAACTGGGAATCGATGCTCGGTGGGCTGCTGTCAATAGTGCAGATAATTATATCATAATTGATCTGGCCTCTGTGTTTATGTGCGTGTGTTTGTATGTTTGTATGTGTGTGTGTGTGTCGGTGTTCGTAAAACCGGTAGCCAAGTTAGCCAAGTCTCCATCTGCATCTGCAACTGCAAATGCAAATGCGAATTCAACTGCAACTTCAACTGCAACTCTCTCATAAACTTGACACTTGTCGAGCTGCCTCTTCTTCATGTTCATGATGATGATCATCCTCATCATCATCATCATCATCATGTTGCACTAGGGCGTGGGCGCAACACAAATCTTCAATTATTTGCTGTGAATGCAACATTCGTTGCAGCTCTTTTAAATCCACAACGAGATTAGTTGCAAGCTTAGACTTAAACTGTGACTTAAACCGCGACTAAGTCTACGATTTAGACTGAGATTGACACTGAGACACAGACAGAGTCGACATGTTACATGTTACATATACTTAATATGGTCACCTTAATATTAGTTTCTTCACATATTCTTGTCTACAGAATCAAGACGTTTCGCTCAACAGCGTTATTCGGATAGACACAGATATTATGCGACCATATGGTCACCCTGATCAGAGTTTCCTCAGATCAAGATTCCTAACTAATTGATTAAAGCAATGATATTATTACTATTATTTTTTATAGTTTTATTTATACAATGGTCGGATAAAGTATTTTGACAAAGCTGTGTGCAATGTTAGATTGCTTGTAGTGATAAACTAAAAAACGGGTCTCTGTAAATGGCCAAAGTTAAGTAAATAAAATTAACTATTAAGCTGAGAAATATTTTGTTACTTCCTCTATGCGTTCTTTTTCTATCAACTGAAATGCAAAGACATTTCAAAAGTGAGGCGGAAAAAAGTATTTTGACAAAGTATTCTTTAATAGTTTCTCGTCATTCGCAAGCAAGCAAAGGTCTGAACTGCTATCTAAAAAGTCTTGTTTTAATTAAATTTATTAATTTTAATTACTTGATTAAGATGAAATTGTTAAAAATGGGTAAAAAGCCAGAAATTAGCCATATTATCAAGATCGAGATAGTTACTAAGTTTAATGCGGATAATTCTGTGGAATACTTAAGCAAACTATACAAAAGAACTCGGTAGACTATATACTTTCAAATAAATAAACAAAAAAATTTTAATCTTTTGAAAGCTTACCACGCTCAGGTAGACCACACAAGTCGACCGCGGGAGATGAACGTTTAAAAAATTGAAATTATTGAAAAATTCAAAGAAGATGTCCTTAAGACCACAACATCAACAGCAATTAAATAGAATAAGGAGTACTATATTCAAAATTGCGAAAGGATGGGTAGAAATCGGCTAAAGGAAGCCGGATATGCGACCTATATAGTCAGACCAATACCACAAATTTCGCAACAAAACAAACTAAAACGCTTGACCTTTGTCCACAAGCCAATATAATTTTGGAAGCAAATACTTCGGACTGTTAAACGCACTTTCTAGTGCCATGGATCCAAAATGAAAGTGTTTTGCGTCAATCCAACCATAAGGTGGAAAAAAAGTGGCTCCTGTGTATGTTCGGGAATCCCAAGGTGATGGCAGCGCTATGTTTTGGGATTGTGTTTATTATAATGACATCGGAAATTAGGTACCAATCAAAGAATCAATGAATAAGGACCAATATTTACATATTTTAAATGATCACTCGCTCACATCTGGGGATAAGTTACTTGTAAAAATGTTTGTTCTTCAACAGGATAATGCTCCATGTCACAAAGCTAAAATGATAACCAATATTTTTAAGGATGTTGGAGGGAGAACGTTGGATTCGCCGCCCCAAAGTCCAGACTTAAATATAATTGATAATGTCTGGACTTATGTAAAGCGAAACAGAAGCCCATGTTTAACAAAAACTTAAGAGAAAGCAAATTCAGAGGTCGTATCCCTTTGGAAGGACTTTTTTTAGGAATCCCCAAAAATTTGGTGAATTCAGTGCCAAACCGATTGCAGAAGTAATTGATTCTAAAGAAGGATTAATTTTCTATTAATTGATCATTAAATTGTGTAAATTTTTCAAAATTTGTAATTTTTTTGAATTTATTAATTTTTTGTAAAAATACTTATTTCCGCCTAACTTTTGAAATGTCTTTGCATTTCAGTTGATAGAAAAAAAACTCATAGAGGAATTAACAAAATATTTCTCAGTTTAATAGTAAATATTGTCTACTTTACTTTGGCCATTAACAGAGACCCGTTACTTCTTTTAGTTTATCACTATTAGCGATCTAACATTGCATACAGCTTTGTCAAAATACTTTATCCGACCATTGTAGTTATTTACTAGTATTTTTGCATAGTTTCAAAATTGAACCAAAATAAAATATACAAAAGAATGAAATTTATGGAATTATTTTTGGGTTTTAAACCACACTTATATTTTAAGAAAGGAGTCGAAAAGTCAATAATTTTAAAGGGAGACGAATCACTTTAAATTAACAAATCTTTACCGAAATGTTGAAAATATTCTACCGATTTTTCCCATCAAACAATTTGGCCAGAAAGAAAGTGAGATGTATTTTAAATAATCGGCTCAAGAAACATCCAAGACTTGCCAAGTTAAAAGGAGAATGGAAATTACTTTAATTAAATTTGTTGAAATGCTCAAAACTACAATAAAATAATTCGTATACATTTGTATTGAAATCTGTGTACAAAGCGCACGTTGGGCGCCATAAGCTGTGCTACAGAAATGCGTACAGTTGCAGTGAGCATCATCAGCAACAAGAGCTGGAGGGAAAACGAAATGGGAAGCGGAAACTGGCCAAGCGAATTGCCAAAAAAAAAAAGGAAGAAAAACAAATTTGTAAATAGAAAGAAATGAAATCGCAGACGCACAACAAAAGCGACAGCAGAAAACGCACACAGATGAAATAAAATAGGATAGAAATAAAACAAAATACCAAAATTAAACAAATTTTATATTTTTTTTTGTTGAACCCCTTGGCATCAAAACGCACACAGAGACAGCGACAGCGACAGAGAGATAGAGGGGAAGAAGAAGGGCACAAAAAGCAAGGAAAGTCCAGAAAGCAGCAGGCGAATTTTGTACCCCAAACTCAACACTTGCAACACGGCTGACTGCGACGCCAGCAGCGACGTCGACGCGGACTGCAGCGTCTGATTAATTGAAGTGCGAGTTTCGAAATGCGAAGAGCGTAAAATAAAAGCAAATCAAAAAGAAGCTAAAAATTTAAAATGAAAATGGAATAAAAACCAATAAAAAAAAAAAAGAAGAGAAACCGAAAAACGCCGCCAAATTACGTTGTGGCCTCCACCCTGTTGCCAGCTTGCCACGTTGCCACCTGGTCGATGTTGCCAGGCTGCAGGTTGCAACGTCAGGTTCAGGCTCTGTTGCCAGGTTCCTGATGCCTGACCTGACATGGCCCCAAAACTGTTGTTGCTGTTGTTGTTGATCCAATGGATACAGGACGACTTGCACTTATTTTGTCAAATGCAAATATAGACATATTCACGAATTCTATATAGACAGTTACCACACACACACACACACACACGCACACTATGTCGCTTTGATGCCAGACAGAAAAGGAAATCACCGAAAAACTGAATCTAAAAATTGTTTAATTTGACGCTGCAGTTGAAGTTTTTCTTTACCAATCTTTTTATTTTTATATTTTTTGGGGGTTTTTTGTTTTTTATATTTTATATGCTCGGCCCAAAACTGCAGCAACATGCGGCGTATGCGTAATATTTCAATGTAGTTTTATTTGAACTGTCTGGATTATATTGATTTGTACACAGCCCTTTTGATTCTCATCCTTCCTCTTTCTGTTTTCTGTGTAACAAAATGTATCTACCTATATGCTTCAATATCGTACTTAATTTATACATACATACATATATTTATTCATATCAATCTCAAAACTCTCAGCTTTTATGATTGTCAAAGTTTTGATTAGGTTTGGCATTCTAAATCTCACGAGAGCGTCTATAAAGTTAAGTTTTCCTATTTGACGTTGAGTTCGTTAACTTTGCTTTTGATACTCTGTTAATTTTAGCAGGGTATGAAATCTCATATAGCTTACTTCTCTCTCTCCAGAAGACGTAAGTTGTTTTCATTTCTTTTTCGTGTTTCATTCGTAAACCTCTACAACTGTTAAAAAGTTTTTTTTTCATTTCTTCTTTGTGGTTCATTCGTTAACGTTGCACAGGCAGCAGCAACAGTTAACACAGCATAAATAAAAGAGTATACATATTATATCTTCCTCTCTCTCTCTCCCACTATTTCGTTTTTTAAGTCTAATTCGTAAACGTTTTACTGGCAGCACAAGTTTTACGCTCTTGTCTTTTGTTCTCTTACAATAACCTCATTTTATTGATTGTTATAATTAAGGCTGCACTCTGATATTTTTCATCTTGATTTATTCGTAAACGTTGCACTGGCAGCTACTGTTTAACACTCCTTCTCTCTCATTTATTCTCTCTCACGATTTCTTCATATATATATTTATGCCCTTGCTCATTACGCTGCCTTCATAAACGTTTCACTGGCACCATTTCATCCCCAAAAACAATTAAAAGCCCTCTGATTAATTGCCCCCTCGGAGAGCTGGTTCATTAATGCGTGTGTATGATTGTCTACTCGCAGCTGGAATCGCATGTTAATTCTTTGCCATTCAACATTGTTGTAAAATTGTACTTGTAATCAGACAGACACACAATAACTGAAATGATGTTGCAATGCAAATAAATTCAAAATCGCAGCTATAACTTCGAGGCCTAAAGACATTTATGAAGTACGACGAGATATTAAAGTGCCCCAAACTGGCAACAACAACAACAAACACTAATAAAACAGTCGAACTGCATTTGCTCATTAGTTGAACATGCGGAAAAAACACAAAACAAAAAGAAAATTAGGAGAAAAAAAAAAAGATACAACGCAATTATGCGAATATTCAATGAAGTTTTGTCTATTTTGCACTCAAATAAAAAAAACCTGGTGGCAACGTCGCGCATGCGCCAACACGCACCAAGCTTTTGGGGCCCTGAAGACAGACAGACAGAGAGACAGACAGACCCCTAATATACCCTGACACACACACAATAAAAACATCCAGTTCAGAGACTCCAACTGGGACTGAGACTGAGACTGAAACTGAAACTGAGACAGGGACAGGGACAGAGAGAAAGACAGAGACAGAGACTGGACTGCGTGAGTAGGCGTTTCATAAATATTTATAATTGTAATGCGATTTTTCAATAAACTTGCAACAAAATTGCAACCTTTTTTTGTTTTTTTCTTTTTTGGCTTGGCTTCTTTGTTTGTTTGCTTGGTGTGAAAAGTCTTGTGCGCTTTTTTCAAGCCACGTTTGCTTTGAGAATCATTAGCTTCAGTCTGAACCGCGGGAGGTCGATAATCAGCACATCTTTCAGCTTTCAAATTCAAATATAAACTAAAAAAATTACTTAGTTGCATATTTGGAGTGAATGAAACCGAACAGTTTTTTAAAAGTGTAGACTTTATTTTTAAGAAAATTAAGGTAAAGCATTTATAGAGAGTTAGTTTAACTATTTAAAGCAAAAAACTAACCACTTTTAATGTACAAATTTAATTTAAAATATAGTAACAAAATTTGACATAAACTTCTATACATTTTATGTCCAATTCTCTTTTGAATAGTAATCAAAAACATTATTAAGGCATTGAAAAAACGGGCCTAAAACAATTTTAATATGGCAAAGAATTTTCCTTTCTTTCAGTACACGTATCAAAATAAGATTGTGTGGGATTTATTTATCATGTTTATTATTAAAATTTTATTATCGACAAAAATAATTATAAGAAATCTAGATTTTTCCAAGAACTGTTTGAAAAGTAAAGTAAAGTAGAGAATTATTCTAGTCTAGTTCTAAATAAAGTAAGTTTTCTAAAAGAAATCCAAGTGCTACGACTTGTGGAAAATTCGAGCTTGAAGTCGCATTGAAATCTTTTTCCATCTGGCGCCTGCATTTTTTGTTATTAAACTATTTTCTTTTAATCTGCGCATTTTTTGCCAGCTCTTCATTTAAAAGGCCGGAAAACGAATTCATCAGTTCGTAGTTCCTAATTCGGACCAAGATTTGTTTGACAATTTCGCTCGTTTTTTGCTTTTTTTTATAGTTAAATTCTCTTTTTTTTTTTTTTTTTTTAATTTTCAGTAATCGGCACTTTTTTTTGGCCCACAAATTGACATGTTTTTGCTTTCTTTGGCTTTACGCTTTCCCTTTCCCTTTTCACTTCTCGCACTTCCAAATTGTATTTCCATTTACACAGTTGATAACATTCAGCAAATTTTTAGCGCACATCCGCTTCTTGTAAATGATTTTATTTAGCTTCAACCATGCGCCAAATTATTGCTAAACTTTAAGCACATTTTTCGCTGCGTTTGCGAAAATTTGGGCAAAAATTAAATTTGAGGCAGAATTTTTAGATATTTCCGAGTCTAAGTGATTCAAATGGGATTATAGATGGAGAGAGTCCAGCATAAGAGACATTTGAAATGCATTAAGCAAATTAAAAGTAAATTATATTCAATTCAAATAATATTACATTATTTCTGCAACTGGATGTCCTTAAGATATTTACATTTATTTGGTATAATTATTATTTCTGCAACTGATGTCCTTAAGATATTCTCATTTATTTGGTTTAAATGTGAACCATTTTTCAGACAATTTTGGATGAGAATTGAACTTAATTTTCAATCTTAAAAACTCTTATACATATTTAAGTTTCGCTATTTGAAGCTAAACTCATTTATTTAAAATATGTACAACTAAACAATTTGTCTCCAAAAATAAATAAAATAAATAATATATAAATATATATGGGTATTTCCAGGATCGCGAACGCAACATTTGTACGACTTTAAATGAAAAAAAAAATGGCAAAAATTGACATTTTCCAAAATGTTTTTATGATAAAAGACAATCTTTGAAGACTTGTCGTTTTTTAGTTATTTATAGAAAACAATGCATCGCGAACGCGACGAAAAATGGAAGTCAAGTTTGACTTCATCTTGACAAATGCGAAAGTCTGCGAAATGTGGCGAGTAATTTGGAAGAAAATACTCTTAAACCATAATAAAATAATGTAGTTTTCCATTTTGGAAATAATTTTGATATGTAACTACCGTTTTATATATTTTACAAGTTTTATTAGTAATTTGTAACGCGACATCGCGAACGTGACAAGATTTCCACCTAGTTTGTTCATCAAATTTTACTCTACATTCCGATATATAGATCTTAGAACTTGTTTTAAATAAAACTTTCAATATATTTATATATATTAAAATGGTTTATGTTACAATCTTACTCCCTGACTTAGTGTAATCGTTTAAATACAAACGGTCCATTTTGAAAATCAATTTTTAAGAAAATAGGCAAAAATATGGAAATAGTGAATTTTTTCCAATGTAGAATCTATATGTTCATCCTATTGAATTTCTTCTAGCGTATATTGATAAAATAAATAACTTGAATACATTTTTGGAAGAAAATTTCACAAGATGTGAGTTTTTAATCAATTTTACGTTTTTTGGACATTTTTCTGGAAATTCCCATATTTATCTCTTCAAAATATTGTATTTTGAAAGTCCTCTGTCCGTCAAATTTTCCATTCTCTTTGCAAGCAAAAAAGTCGCGTCTTTTTTCATTTTAATTCTAACTCTGATATTTGTTATCTTTCAGATAGTTCTATTCTATTATTTATGAAATTAATGAATTTCTATTTGTTTCAAATATTGTTCAAATATTTAAATTCTTTTAAATAGCCAATATATTTATGTAAAATTATTGTTTTGACAAAGAAAAATTAATTAATATCTGTCAATTTCATTTAAAAAAAAAAATAGTTTAACCCATTGTATCTCGCTTTTTTTTATAATTTTAATGTTTTTTGATATATTATATAATAAATATTGATAATTACCATAAACGCCAAACACCGCAGTTTAATACTGTTGTTGTTGTTGTTGTTGCTGCTGCTGCTGTAGTTGTTCGTGTTGCTGTTGTTGTTGTTGTTGTGTCACTTGATGTTGCCTCTTTTTGCATTTGTGTGAATTTTAAATATTTTCATTAAACTCTTTTTAATTTATTTATTTATTCGTTAAATCAGTTCGAAAAGTTAAATTTTTTGCTTGCACAACCAAAATAAATTTTTTGTTGGTTTCTCTTTTTACTTTTTTTTTGAAGTTCTCGAGATATTTGAAATTTTTGCTTGTTTCTTGTTTATTTTCGTATTTTGTTAAAAAAATGTTGCCAAAAAGTTGCGGTTGTTGTTGTTGAACAAAAATTGAAAATGAAATTTGAAAAAGATTTTCTCTTAATTTTCAATATTTTATAGCATTTTTTCTGGCTCACAGTTCAAATTGAAAGTTCAAAGTTCAAGTTGTTGTTGTTGCTGCTGCTGCTGCTGCTGCTGCTGCTTGTGGGCGGTAGGCGTGGCATGTATGCTAATCAAATGCAGCAGTCGCAATTTGTTGTTGTTCATTGAATAGTTCCGAAAAAAAAAGAATAGAAACCAAAACTAGACATGGAAATTGTTGCAAATTTTGTTGCAGTTGCAGTTGCAATTGTTGCAATTGTTGTTGTTATTGCTGATGTTGCTTGGCTTTTTACACACACACATGAAGAATCGCATTTGTTAGTTGCTCTTTTTGTTGTTGTTGTTGTGGCTGTTGTAGTTGTTTTTGTTGTTGATGTTGATGTTGCTGAAGTTGCATTGCAGAGTTGTTGTTGTTGTGATTGTTGATTTGTTGTTGTTGTTGTTGTTGCTTGCAGATTTTTGTTGTTGAAATTTTCGTGATTTTATTTGTTGTTGGTTTAAAAACGCTTGTGTTTGTTATGAATTTTGTTATAAAACATTTTGTTGTTGCTGTTGTTGTTGTTGTGTTTTGAGTTTATGCCTGCAAAAACAGAGAGAATTTCAAGTGGAAGAATCTATCAGCAAATGTTGTTGCCATCGTTCTTGTTGTTGTTGCTGTTGTTCATTTGCCGACGCTAAAAAAACTGTCACGCGACAACACCGAAAAAAAACACACACACACACACACACAAGTAAAAAAAAATTAAAGAAATAATTAAAAAAAAAATGTTGCAATGTCGCAAGCTGGACTTTGGTTAAGGACACGCCGCAAACACACACAAACACTGGCAAATTGCGCGCGCAACAACAAAGCGACAAACAAACAAATTTTGATAAACTTTAAACAATTACAAAAAAAAAGGAGTTTATTTATATGAAAAATGTAATTGATATGTATAGACAAACAGTTGTAGTTGTTGCAATTGTTGTCGTTTGTTGTTGCGTTGTTGCGTTGTTGTGAGTGCTGCCGTGTTGCGGTGCTGCCGCCGCGCTGCAAGTCAAACGAACGAACGAACGTATGAAAGTGTCTGCAAGAACTGCAATCGCATCGCGTGTGAAATCTCTGCGAAAGTCCAAAGCCCAAAGAACGTGCAAAACGTAACGGCGACGACGACAGCAGTGGCAGCGGCAGCGGCAGCGACGTCGCTGCCAACGTCAGCGACAGTATTGCGAGCGAGGCGAATGCGAGTGCGCTTCGGACGCAGCACGACGACGTCGACGACGACGACGTCGCCTTGCAAGCTCTGTGTGCGTGTGTGTGTGTGTGTGTGACTTAAGAGCGCCGCACGCGCTTCGTCAAGAGCAAAAACGCAGCAGCAGCAGCGCAGCTGCAGTTTGCAGCGCGCACTCACTCTGCTCGCTCTCTCTCACGAGCTCACTGCTCTTTCACTCAATTCAATGCGAGTGAGCGTCGCACGCAAATCAGCTGCAACAAACGAACTCAATGTGGACGGCAGACAAGCGTCAGGCAGCACATGTCGCTGCGGTCAGCGCGGCGTATGCGTAATACATCCAACTACTCTATGTGTGTGTGTGTGTGTGTGTGTAACGTCTAGTCACAGCTGTGAAACAGTTTGAAATGAAATTTCGGTAAAGTCTAATTCGAATTCTAAACCAAAACATGCAAATTCTATAAATCACAATAATTAGAAAACAACTTAAAAAAACTCAAATAATATTAAAAAAAAAAAAAAAAAAAACAAAATATGCGCTCTCAAATTTAGATAAATTCTGCTTTCTTCAAGCTCGCTTTTTTCCAAATAAATATCATATGTATTGAAAAATTTGCATTTATATTTTTATGCACAGATTCGCAGGGAAATATTAATATTTTTCGAAATTTACATTTTTCTAGGAAAAAAAATGATGAATTTTTTTCGTTTTTTTGGCGCTTTTTTATAGCACTAATTTTTGGGATTTATTGAAATTGATTTTCAGTCACTTTTTTGTTTCTGCTTCAAAAACTAACTTCAAAAAACTGCAGAAAAAATTTGCAAAGAACTAAAAAATTTACAAAAAAAAAAGGCCGACGGCAATTTGATCTTCTTCTCTCTTTCTCTTTCGTTAGTGCTTTATCGGCGTGTCTCTCTCTCTCTCACTTTCTAAATCGCCGCTGTTAATTGATCTTCTCACAACTTGAATTTCTTCAAAAAAAAATATTTGAAAAAAACGTGAAACAAAATTGCAAAACGTTTTTCACTTTTCCACTTGTATTATTATTATTATTATTATTTTTATTGATTTTTTTTTTTTAGCAAATTTCTTGTTGCCACTTGAAAATATAATTTTTTTTCCATTTATTGACAATATTTATATTTTCAAATATTTTCACAACGCACCAGGAAAAAAAATGCAATTGAAAAAAACACAGCAAAAAAATATGTATGGGAAATTCTGTTAGTTTTTCATGCGATTTTTCTGATTTTTTTGAACGACGCGCGCGACGCGATTTTTTTCTTTTTTAAATATTCTGAATTTCTTTTTTTGAGAAATTTGAAGTTTTTATAATTATTAAAAAAATTTCGTTACTTTTTTTTTTTTTTTTTAATTTGCTGAGCGGCGGCAACAACTTGAGATATTTAATAAAAAATTTTGTATGTTGTGTTGATTTTGTGTGAATTTTGTTGTCGGTTGTTGGTTGTTGAAGTTGTTGTTGGCTGAAGTTGTTGTTGCTTCTTCCGCGAGCTGCGTACGTGCGCGACAACGTGCGGATCTGTTATGATTCAATACGTTTTCGATACGTTACGTTGAACGTCGCCGGACCACGCGGCAGGCTGCGACGTCAACGGCGGCAGCGCGACAGGCTCACACACACACACACACACACATGAAGAGACGCAGCAACGCGCAGAATGCAAAAAAAAAAAAGAAAGAAAAGAAACAGAAGAGGAAGAAACACGAGCAACAGCAACGATTCTAAACGCGCTCAAAACTTGAGCGCAGCTCAAAGCGACGTCGACAGCGACGCATCGCTGCAACGCCGAGCAAAACGTCGCTGACGTCGCTGCAGGCAGCACTGGCAGCAGCCCCCAAATAGTGGCCACCCACACAAACACAGGCGCAGTAGCCCCAAAGAGCGTGACACACGCGACACACACACAAATATATATATATATATTCTGATACAAACATACATACATATATAGACAGACAGGCAGCGGCAGCGACTGCGACTGCGACGCTCATACGCTCTCAATGCATGCGTCTGTATGTTTGTGTGTGTGAGTGCGAGTGTGAGTGCGAGCCAATCAACGTCAAATGAATCGCAAGGCGCAACTCAAAATAATTATTAGTTAATAAATACAACAAATTAAAAGTAAAAAAAAAAATTATAAAATTTTAAAAAGTGGCAAATTTAAATTCAAATTGTAAAGAAAAAGTTAGAAATAAAAAATATAGATATTATTTTGAAATTTAGGCAGAAATTGCAAAAAATAAATTTATATATAACGGACAATTCTAGCATCATTTGAGTTGCTTATGTATATGGAGCATATTCTGCTCTAGAGTATGCTCAAAAATAGAAACTGAAGATTGTTGAAGAATTTGATCAGTTGAGTTATTTCCAGAAGATTCTGATAATTGTTATGAAATCGAAAGCAACTTCCAAACTTTCGTTGGGCGGGGAGGTGGAGAAGAAGAAGAAGAAGCGCAGTACGCAAAAAATTGAAATTCCAAAAAAGAGTGAGAAAAAGAGCGAGAGCGAGAGAGATGAAAGTGACGCACTGAATTGTAGAGGGCGTTTTGTGAACTGAAGACGCGAACAGGGGGGGGTGGGGGGTAAAGAAAGGCGCCAAAAATTACAGTTCTATGCAAAAAGTACAAATTGCATTATCAGAAAACAAAAATTGAGCGTAGAATCCAGAAGAAGACAAGGCAAATCGAAGGAGAGAGAGAGAGTGAGAGTGGGAGAGGGAGAGGGAGGGTGAGAGGTGGAGAGGGGAGAGTGGAGAGTGGAGCACCACCCACTAAACATCAAAAGCTGCCTGTCCCTCTTCACCCTCTCCTCCATCCACTCTTCGCTCTCTTCGTCCATCACGCACAACGATCTCACAAAGAAAGTTGCCCAAAATACAAAATACAAATTTTGCTATAAATCTTTTTTCTTTTTTTTTAGTATTGTTTTTCTTTAATATTTTTTGGGGCTTGCACTAATTATTTTTATTTATTTTTTTGTACACCGAGCGAATTTTTTTGCGATTTTTTGGAAATAAATTTGGAAAATGTTTTTGTTATTGTTGCAAGCAGATTTTCTTAGCGCTTCACTCACACACAAGCGACGAGGAGCAGACGAAACAACCGAATGAACAAACTGAACAACTCTGAGCTGAGGCGACGTCAGCGCCAGCGTCAACGGCAGCGTCAGCGTCTCGCAGTCGGCAACGTTGGCGTTCTACACTGAGCGTTTCGTCCACTGCGCTCCAAACCAAAGCAAACCAAATTAAACACACAAAAACACACACACACACACACACAGATAGATAGACGACACACACACACACACACACACGCAGATACGAGCAAACTAATTTTTTTGCAAACTGCAAAAGTCAGAGCTCCAAACACACATACACTCACATTCACTCACACACACACCAACACATACGTATCGGCAGAGTGAAAACGTTGCTCGTTCGAGTTGCAAAAAAGTTGCATTGAAGAGAGAGTGAGAGAGCGCGGGAGCGTGAGAGCGAGATCCTCCAGTTGTCGTCGCCAAGGCAGCAACAGCAGCAGCAGCAACATCCAAAAGTTGCAAACCTGCCTTTTGTTGCTCTTTAGCAACATGTTGCGAACAAACAGCGCACAAACACATAAAGCCCATGCAAAAAATACGCACACGTATGCTGAGAGCGACCGAGTGAAAGAGAGAGAGCGAGAGAGAACAAGGCATTCTTTTGCCATTTTGCGAATTCTCTTTTGTTGCGAATTTCTGTCGCTTCGGCCAGCTAGCTAGCTCACACACACGCACGCACACCTGCTTCGCTTCGTTTCGCTCTCGCCGTCTTTGCCTAGCGTGCGTTTGTGTCTATGTGTGTGTGTGTGCCAAAGAGATCCCAACGGCGAGCGTCGACGCCGACGTCGCTGTTGCTGTCGCTGTAGTTGTCGTTGCTGTCGCTGCTTGAGCGTGCGAAAAAATTAGCAAATAAAATAGCAACAACAAACGCACGCACACATAGAGAGCGGCGAAAACACAAGCACATGGCATAGAAAAAGTGTGCAAAAAAAGCGCAAAAAATTAGAAAACACAAAGCACATACTTATACACATACTTACACACTCGCGCAAAAAGTTAACTTTTTCGGCTCGCAAAAAAAGAAGAATAAAAAATATAAATTAAATGAGAAAAAAAAGCGATTCGCGCAGATATCTCGCTAGGGGCCCCCGATGAGTCTAGAAATGAGCGCAACAACAATAACAACAACAACTACAGCAACAACTTAACCGACAAAATTCGCACAACATTTTTGCAATGCGCCCGTCGCGCTTTTAGGGGGGCGGGGCAGAGGGCGCTGGTTGGGGGAGGATTGTGCTGCTGAGTTGTTGGGCAGCCAAACGACATAATTAATCACCTGTCTTCTTCTTCTTCTTCTACTCGTTGTTGTTGTTGCCGCGATCGTGGCGAAAGTTTGACAAGCGCTGCGCGCATACAAAGCGTGCACTTTCCGAGCAACATTCGACAGGCACTGGCGCCAGTGCTGCCACAATCTAAAGCGCCAAAATAGCTAAATTCATCAAAAAAATAAGATTGTTGTTAAAAAAGTTAAAATAATGTATTATTGCTTCAAATAGAAATCTTATAAATCATCTTATAAAAGCAAAATGCAATTATGGGTAACTTTTTTCTCGAAATAAACTCAGAGTTTTTTTAAGTTAAAAATATCTTAAAATCACCACACAAAAAAAAAACATATTCGCTAATTCAAAACACCATTATCCAAGGAAAAAGTTCGAATTATGGAGACTTCGACTTATGGAATTCCTTTTTTTAAGTTTAAGTCGATTTAGTTCGAGTTAGAAAAAATATGAGTTATAAAAGCTCGAGTTATATAAGTTCAACCGTATATAAGTATGTTTCTCAAATTCTATCGACTTATTGGAAATTAAAATCTGGATACGACTAATAAATATATTTATAGGTTTTGAAACATTACAATACTTCTTAAAATCGATTGATACATTCTTAAGGAATTATCAAAAGCGAAAGCTAACCAATAAAATTAAAAAAAAAATTAAATAACTCTTATAATTCACATATTGCTTACAAGGAATTCAGGTATTAATTTTAAAACGTTTACCTGTATTTGTACATATGTGTGAAAGTCTTGGATAGAAAATCAATCTTATTTTAAAAAGAGCTAAAAGCATTTCTTCTGACTTTTACACAGAGATTAGCTATTTAATAGCTATGCGAACAGTTTTTTGGTCACTGAGACAACATTGATCACGGCAGCAGTTGTATTTCAATCAGCAGTGCTGTCCAAACTGTACGCGCACTACCAAATTTCACAATTCAACAAAATACGAAACAATGACGAATGCAAAACTGTTCATCAAATCAAAATACAGTCGAACTTCCCTAACTCGAATCACCATTATCCAGGAAAAAAGTTCGAGTTAGGGAGACTTCGAGTTAGGGAATTTTTTTTTTTTAGTATATTAAAAGAAACTACAAATGCATTCAATCATAAATACATTTAAAAATTCCAATTTTTCTTGTCATTTTCAACAAAAAAGGATTCCAGTTTGATCAAGACCTGTCGATACTCTCAAAATTTGGTTTCTTCGTTCTTTTGCTGTATCCAGAAGAAGTTCCCGATTTAAATGTCATCATAATTAATATTTAATTTTTTAATATAATGAAAAATGTTTTTGCTGACGTACCACATTTTTCAGCAACTTTAATTTATTTGGTCTACTTTCAAATTCATTTTTAAACATTTTAGTACACTGATGCGCTGACAAAGAAGTACATTTCGAACATCTTTCCTATAGCAATTTCACAAGCCTAAATAATTGTTGATGCAATATTTTATAATTTTGCATCACCATATGTTAATGAACATCAATATTACATATCCAAA
Organism: Drosophila suboccidentalis; assembly: GCA_037043435.1. Lineage (NCBI taxonomy): Eukaryota > Metazoa > Arthropoda > Insecta > Diptera > Drosophilidae > Drosophila > Drosophila suboccidentalis. The sequence continues at coordinate 493,604 of JBAMBK010002436.1, forward strand.
CGAGCCGATAACAAAAGCATATAACAGAAACGAGAAAAAAATTCAAACTTTATTGGAGATTTTCCCGAAAAATTCGACTTACAGAAGCACGGGCCAATATTTTTGTTCGAGTTACGGAGAAATTCGACTTATGGAAGTTCGAGTTAGGGAAGGCGATTTGTATGAAATTTGCTCAGTAAACGCTATTGCCACTCAATTTTGTTCGAGTTAGAGAAAATTCGAGTTAGGGAAGTTCGAGTTAGGGAAGTTCGACTGTATATATATTTGTTATTTTGTGAAACTACTAAATAAATCATAACTTGTGTATTTTAAATATCCCAAATAAATAAATAAATTTGTTAGTGAGAAATATACAGGGGTGTCATAGAAATCGCTTTCGCCGAAATTTCCCTTAAATTTCATACAAATTTGGGTGAAATTCAAGCGAAAGCGATTTTTGTGTCACCCCTGATAACTTTAAGTTCAACACTGGTAAAAAAAAAAATGTAATTATGGTTCTCCACTGAATTTTAAGACCGAAATTCTTAGTTTTATAAAAAAAAATTTGTTTTACGAAAAATTGTCTGCAATATGAGTCGACAACCAAAATCTTAAAAGGAAAGATAACCAAGGGTGCCACAGAAATCGCTTTCGCTTGAATTTCACTGGAATTTGTATGAAATTTAAGTGAAATTTGAGCGAAAGCGATTTCTGTGGCACCCCCGAACATGTCGATTTTAAAAGTGTTCTTACATTTGTCGAAATAAAATAACATACATATTTTTCTTATGACAGTCAAGAAACGATAGTTTAAAAGTGTTCGTATGTGAACAATTCAAAAATTGAGAAATGTAATTGCAATACAGTTATGTAGACAAATCGTGTATATTTTATATATTAAGCTCAATTTATAGCTCTCAATTTAATGTCGTTTTCTGGCGGTGGACTAAAAATAAAACTTTTTTTTAAAAATCGAGGGGCGTTTACAAAATCTTGATGGGTTGAAACTTTTATATCATTCAAAAGGAATTCGAATGACCTTTCCATTGATGCCAAACTTTGCATGAAGTAAGTTCAAATTATGAGTAGAATTAACTTTAAATGGTGCCAAAATACTTATACCTATGACTGTATATTTAAGACTTGCTGAACTGACAGTTTGACAGTCACTGATAGTCGCAGATCGTGCTCTCGATGAATCTCCAAGCAACATCCCCACCCCCTCCTTCGCTGTCCCTCTTCCTTTGTCTCCCGCTCTCTCTCTCTCTCTCTCTCTGTCTCTCTCTCTCTCTCTCCCTCTCTTGGTTACTCTGGCTTTCTTCTTCTTCTTGCTTCCATTCCATATCCCCCCTCTCAGTCTTATATTTTTTTATTGCGTCGCCGTCGACGCAACCACAACGATTCTCTCCCTCCCCCAACCCCATCGCCATCCCCACCCCTCCGGTAACACCTTTTGCATTTGTTGTTTTTGTTTTTCTCTCTTTCGTTGCTGTTTCATTGTTGTTTTTTTTTTCTACATATTTTTGTTTTGCATTTTCATCGTTGGTTTTGTTTTTATTTGAAAATTCGTTGTTTGCTCAATAAAATCGAAATGCAAGACATTACAACCCCCAACCCCCCACCCCTTACACCCCTACAGTACCCCGCCCCCCCACCCCGCACCCCCTGTCACCTAACAGAGTCATGTTGTTTGTCAGCAACCCCTTTTGGGCCAACGCACGGCCTGACAGCGCAACCCCCAACCCCAACCCCCAATAGCAACCCCCTCCCCCTTCGGTTACCCCTTTCAGTTAGCACGCAGTCGCCACACACACAGCCACACACACACACACACAGACAGCGACGCAGCACGCAACACTCAAATAAACTCAGACATTGACTCCAAAAAGGCAACAACATCCACAAGGAGCAGGGGGTTAAGGGGGTGTGGAGGGGCTGGGGGTGCGGCTGAATGGACTCTGTGCCTATGTGCAAGGCCCAGCGGCCGACAGACGCCCACACACATACACACACGCAGACATACGAAACGCAGACGAAGCGACGCGACGCGACGCGACGCCACATCGACGTCGGCGTCGGCAGCGACGTCCAACGACGACGACGTCAACTTTCGTCCTTTGCTTCGTTTGCGTTTTTTGTCGCTCCTTTTTGTTGGCCTGCGTTGCCAAGGGTTTCCTTTGTTCAGCCAAGTACCCCCGCCCCCGCCCCGCCCCTCTCCTTCAGCTTCTTGGCACGACAAGTCTGTTGCACTCACGACCCCACAGCAACAACAACAACAACAACAACAACGCCGCCTAATGACTAACGGACACTTTTTTTACTGTTACGTTTTATTTCATTTGGTTTTTCGTTCGTTGTCGTCGTCGTTGTTGTTGTTGTTGTTGTTCTTTGTGCGCTGCGTGCCAACTTCACACACACACACATGTATACTCCACCCCCCCCCCCCCCCTCAACCACCCACACACACTCAAAATATATAAAGAAAAAAAAAATTATTCCCTGCCCTTCGTTTTTGCCTAAAGAGACGAAAAACAACAAGAAGAAGAAGCAGCAGCAGCAGCAGGAGCAGCAAAAGAAGACGAAGAAGCAGCAGCAGCAGAAGACCGAAAAAAAAAATGTTTTTTGTGTTTTGCATTTTTTGTTTTGCTCGTTTTGTTCGTTGCGTTTTCTCAGCGTGCACGCTGCCAGCAGCGCAGTCGGCGTCGCTGCGCTGACTCTCTTAACATTTTACCGTTTGGCGCTCTCGCTCTCGCTCGCTCTCACTCGCTGCGTTCTCACTCAATGCATGAACTCAACTGCAGTTGAGGGAGAGAGAGAGAGCGAGAGAGCGAGTTTAAAGAGTGCAAGCGTGTGAGGGCGTTAGAAAGAGAGCGCGCGCTCCTTTAGCAACATGTTGCAGAGCAACATTTATGCATTTATTTTAATTAGATGCGTGTAAAATTGGCAAAGTGATGGGAAAAAGGTGTCTGCGTGATTGGAGGGGGGAACTTCGAGTGGAAGGGGGGAGGGGGAAATTGTTGTCTTGAATGCAATGCAAGTAAATGTCACAAAAGGAAAACGAGCGAGAGAGAGAGAGAGAGAGGGAGAGCAATGACAATGTTAATGAACTGAAGCAAGGATACCAACACTTTTGGGCATGCTGATAAGGGCGCAGGGGCAGGGGCAGGTGGGTGATTTGGCCAAAATAATATTTTTACAGTCGTTTGTGGTGGAAAAGCGAAAGCTGCCAAGTCGAGAGAAGCAGAGAAAAGAAGAGAATTGAGAGCAAAAACAACTTAACGCACACACACACATAGTTGTCTCAAGGCTGCACTTGTCCTCCTCCTACCCGCCCCCGCCCCCCTCCCCCGTCTCTTCCCCTTTCACACTTTGCAGGACAAACAACTGAAATAGGACAAAGTAATTGGCAAGTAAAAATATTTCGCTGACAATAAATTTCTCACACTTTCATTCTTCCACCTCTCCCGCTCCCTCTCTCTCTGTCTCTTCACGTCTTTCTCACTCAATTGAGTTAACCCCCACAAAGGTCAGAGAACACAAAGTTTTTCCCGAGCTAAGATTGTTACAGAAATCAAAGTAAATCTTGCAAATGACGAAACTCGATAGGAAAGTGCGAAAATTGAGAAACCGAAGTCGATGCAGTTGAGAAAATATCGAGTTTGGTTAGGAAACTTAGATATAGAGCCGATAATTCCCATAGCTGATATATATCGATATGATACATATTTCAAAAGACACATTTCTATTTAGTTGCAGAGGAAATTCTGTGAAAAGTTGAGAAATCTTTACTTAAATTCTATAGCTATTGCGATTATTGTGAAAATATCGACAAATTTTGAACATTTTTAATACGATTTCTACTCAAGAATCAGTCAAATATATGTATATATGTATAGCTAGAATAGAGACACCTTAACTTTGTTGTGATCTTACCAGTTTGTGTTATATTACATAATGTTAAATGATAAATACTATAAAATAATATATTAAATATAAAAATATATATATTACTAGGGAACTCCGCCCCCTGCTCGCTTCGCTCGCAAAATTGAAAGAATATACTTTAGCTGTCCCATTTAACAAATTTATATAATATAAAATTCTTTGTAAAAAAACGATAATATTTAACTTCCGCTGTCTGCAATTGGACTTTGGCTATAAGTCAGAATTAGTGATTTGGCGGGAAAAAACGCTAAATTTGGCGAAATAGTCTAAATTTAGCAAGAACAATTAATCTGTGAGTTTGGTTAGGTTATCTCGTACAACAACAGAGTTTTGATTCTAAAGGTTAATTTGCATCCGATCATTCCTTTGACAGCTTTATGATATAGTAATCTGACAAAGAGTTTTATATATGTACAGATATGATAAATTCTATACTTCTTTCATTCAGAGGCTCAAAAAATGTTGGTATTAAACTTCTTTTTTTTTTACATTTATTTATTATTTCTAACATTTAAATTTTTAATTTTAATCTTTAAGCTATCAGCGTAGAATATCTCTTAATGGAATTATGTTTGAGTTCATTTTATGGGAGTTTAACTGTAATGTTGAAATTTGAATCACATTTTAAGAGTTGATCTCCGGTAGAAGGAACGATTTTCTATAAATTTTGTATATGGGCATTTCCAGAAAAAGGTCCACCACGACGAAAAACGTAAAATTGATTAAAAACTCACATCTTGTGAAATTTTCTTCCAAAAATGTATTCAAGTTATTTATTTTATCAATATACGCTAGAAGAAATTCAATAGGATGAACATATAGATTCTACATTGGAATAAATTTACTTATTTTGCCTATTTTCTTAAAAATTGACTTAAAAAATGGACCGATTGTATTTTAACGATTACACTTAGTAGGACAGTAAGATTGTAACATGAACCATTTTAATTCTTAGGAATATGTTGAAAGTCGGAATATAGAATAAAATTTGATGAACAAACTCTTGGAAAAACTAGGTGGAAATCTTGTCACGTTCGCGATGCCACGTTACAAATTACTAATAAAACTTGTAAAATATATAAAACGGTAGTTACATATCAAAATTATTTCTAAAATATAAAACTACATTATTTTATTATGGCTTAAGAGTATTTCCTTCCAAATTACTCGCCACATTTCGCAGAGTTTCGCATTTGTCAACATGAAGTCAAACATGACTTCCATTTTTCGTCGCGTTCGCGATGCATTGTTTTCTATTAATAATTAAAAAACGACAAGTCTTCAAAGCTTGTCTTTTATCATAAAAATAGAGTTGATATAATGCATTAAACACGTGAGAAAACATTTTTGAAAATGTCAGCTTTTACCATTTTTTTTTTCATTTGAAGACGTACGAATGTCGAGTTCGCGATCCTGGAAATACCCATATATTTTATTCTAATTACTAATTTAATGTTGATGTTGGTAATAAAACAAATAAATTTAAAACTCGTAAAAATCTCATCACATCTAATCATTTTATTTATATATTTAATTATACGATCTGAAATCCTACATATTTTATTTTCTGTCCGTTTTTGAACCCCAAGATTCCAAAACTACATTGTTGTCTCATCAGTTTCCAAATCCCGTAAATAAATAGTCTTAGAATACGCAGTATTGATGCATAAATAGTATTTAAATAATACTAAATATTAAATTAAATTACATAAAATTAAAAATTTAAAATATTGAAAAAAATAACGTTGAATAATCGTGAAATTCTCGACACTTAAAGATTTCCAAATCCCGTTAATAAATAGTCTTAAAATACGCAGTATTTATGCATAGATAGTATTTAAATAATACTAAATATTAGTGATTGACTAACCTAAAAATCGACTTAGTAATGCCCTAAAAATGTATGTATAAAATATAACACTTTGCACACATTGTAGGCACTTAACCTCAACCTCAGGCTAACTGTAACTAGCGACAACAACAACAAGAACGACAACAACGGTAACAACAACAATTGGCAACCCACCCTCATAGATAAGAAGGGAAAAAAGTGCAATGTAAACTGCGCCATATTGAAAACTGTCAGCCATTAAAATTTATAGAAATGTGCGAGCTCACTGAAACGTCGACAGCGACGCCGACGCCGACGGAGACAGCAGCAGCAGCAGCAGCGCCTAAAATGCGTGCAGCAACAATAACAACAAGGAGATCAGCTGGGTCTCTTTGGGGGAGCCGTAGTAAAAAGTAGTAAAAAGCAGCTGTAAAAAAAAATAAAATAAAATAGTATGAAGGGAAAGGAAAGGAAAGGAAAGAAACAAACACAACAAGGCAGCGACTCAAGAGCAAATAAAGGTCGCCCAACAGCTGCGTAGCAGCGCCGCATGCAGCTGCAGCAGAAGCAGCCGCAGTCGCAGCAGCAGCAGCATGCAGAGACAGCAGCAGCAGCAGCAGCTGAGCGCAAGCCGAAATGTAATGCGCGCATTCATTCGCTCTCGCTTGCTCTACCATTTAGAGTCACCACTACTTGCTGCATGCTGTATGGATGGGGGAGGGAAGAGCGAGGCACGAGTGCAAGAGTTTCGTCGTATACTGTGTGTACGTGTGTGTGAGAGAGTGGGCTGGGTTTTGTGCGCTGGCTAACTATAGTCGCCGTCGCCCAGCCTAAAAGCAGATCGCACATGTGTGCGTTCGTATGTGTGTCCGCCTTCCTATGTGTGTGTGTGTGTGTGTGTGTGTGTTTGTATGCACATGGCTGCTGCTGTTTTGTTCTTGTTGTTGTTGCCTTTAGTTGCGAGGCTCGTTTTTGTATGTGCGTCCATTGGACATTGCACATGTGTGCATGCATGTACATTTCAACATGTGTGCGTGTGAGAGAGCTTAGACTCTTGTGTGTGTGTGTGTGTGTGTGTGCGTTTCAGGCCAAAGCCAAACCTCTCCCTCTCTTTCTCACTCTACTGCCCAATGGCCGTGTGCGGGGGGCGTTAAAACGCATAAATGTTGATTACACACAAATTGACATTTTTCTTTTTCAAAAAAACTTTTCTTGTTGCTGTTGTTGTTTTATTTTGGGGGCGGCGTGGGGGCGTGTGTTAAATGCGCGCCTATGTATGGTCAGTATTGCATTTGTTGTTGTCGTTGTTGTTGCTTTTACTCTTGTTGCTGTTGTTGTTGTTGTATTGGTTCAATTGCAAATGACCAAACAGAGGGACGCAGTGTAAATATGTTTCGTAGATATGTTTGTATGTATGAGCTTTTTTTTGTGCATGTGCATGCTTCGCATATGTACGTATGTGTGTGTGTGTGTGTATGTAAGTGTTTGTAACTCTCTCACTCTCTTGCTGCTGCTGTGCGAATTTTGAAACAAGTGCAAGAGTTAGTAGCGCCGACAGCGACAGCGACGTCAACGTCAATTGCTCAAATGTCAACGAATATGGTTTTTTTAGTTGTTGCTTTTTATTTTGATTTTATAGTCAATATTATTCCCAAGTTTGGAACATACATACATAGAAGAGAACAATTTTGTCATCAATTCAGACAAATATAAAAAAGTAAACAATTACTTGGGTTAAGATTTAAAACTAAAATATTTGATTTTAAAATTTTGAAAGCTTGAAAATATAAAAAGTTTAATATACAAATTATATAAGAATTACAAATAATATGTGTCTATAAGATTTCCCAATATGTAATCAAACTTTTTAACTATGTATAATTAGAAAATGTTAACAGTTCAAAATATATTTTTCACAAATTAGAACCAAAATTTTAAAATCCACATGAAAGTAAAATATACAATTGTAATTTTAAATTTGAATTGTATTTTAGAACATAAATGCTGAATATAAGTTTTTTTATTAGTTGAAAATTTTGATTAACCATTTTTATAATTTATTACTGGAAATTTTGGCATTTTTCAAATTGATCAATCGAACTTTTAAGAACTTTTAAGTTTTAAATAAATTATTTTTTTTTCATTAATTAATAAATATTTAAAGTATTTTAATATACAAATTAATTAGTTCAGTTCATAAGTAAGTATTTAATACACATTTTAATAATTTTACATATAATTAAATTTCTTTGTATTTCAGACATTTAAATTTCAAAGAAATCGAATTGGATTTACAGCATAGGTGGCATCGAATTGGATATCTCATTTCCCAATCAACCTGCAATTACTTCTTCTAATTGGCATGCCGCACAGCGCACCAAAAGCTGCTGGCTGTCAAACTAACGCCAGCAGCGTGTCGCAAAGCTGATTGCTACGATGCTAACGCATATTTGACTGTCGTCTGGTTACAGTGTTGTCATCACTTTGTCATAAGTTATATATTACAAAAAATATTTTACCTCGCTAATTAGCATTTTATCGAAAAATGTATTATTAAAAAATCATATTATGGAGGGAAAAAAAGAATTTCTCCTTTAGCTGTTGAAGTTCAGCCATAAAAAGCAACGAAAGTTTCTCTCGTTTAGCCCTGCAGTCTCTGGCAACCCTGCGGCATTGATATAGCGTCTCACACGGACGGAACACATGCAAACAAAAGCAACACACCAATGCACCAACACAAACAAAGCGCGTATAGAAATTTTTTTTCAACGTTCATAATTTGCGTGGAACGAATTGGGAGCTGCAAACAAAACTGCAAATATTGTGGAGAAATTGTATAGTAATTCGGAAATAGTATTTGCGAAAGTGTAAACAATTTTATATTTTGTTACTGTGATGTGTGCGTGTGCGTGATTTAGAAATTGTAGCTAGTGTACTTGTAGTTTGTTCTCTTCGTTCAGTGCAAGAGCAATAACAACAACGTGAGAAAGAAGAAGAACGAGTGCAAGTAGCGGGCAGAAAGAGCATAAAAAGGCATAAAACGCATTGACGAAAATAATAGTACACTCTCGCATAGTTATCCCACGCCTCTGTGTGTGTGTGTCTTATAGGTAAGTGTTGTTGTTGTTGCACTTTAAATATCAATTTGCAACATTTTTTTAGAACAAATTCCGAATTTCTTTGTCTCGCCGACTTTTGTGCGTATGTGTGCGGTTAAATATTGGGCAATTTCTTTGTTGTTGTCTGTTTAGTTAAAGCTTTACATTTCAATTTGATTGTCTTTGGTTTATTATTGATTTTTCGAGCAACGTGCGTGACAAATGTGTTTCCCCCACCCCCCTCCATCACACCTCTCTCAGTCAGTCTATGCGTGTGTGTGTGTGCGTGTGCGTGTGTCACCAAGAAATCAATAAATTTTTAAATAATGTATACAATGGAAAAATGCAAACCGAAACTGAAAATACAACAACAAACATTTCCGCATGCCAACACCTGAAATAACAATAACAACAATACTTTTCTGTTTTTTTTGCTGCTAATTTATGTACATATGTGTGTTGTTTTTGTTTTTGGCAGCTTTCTGAAATTTTCTTAATATGTGTTTTTGCCATTGCCGCATTGTTGTTATTGTTATTGTTATTGCCACAGTGCTGGCCGTCACATTAGAAACACATGTTTCACCGGCAATTCAGGTTATGTAGCAGTTAGACTTTTACACGTTACGCGTTTCGTGTCACGAAGCGCAACGTGCAGTTTTGTTTTAATTCAATTAAAAATAATTATAGCAAAAAAATAAAAAAAAAGTTACCCTGTTTAAAATTTGTAACTTTTTATTGAATTGTTGTTGCTTAGCTGAGATTAAAAGTGCTTGTTAAGTACAGGGTATTTACTAGTCAAGTGCAGTTTTATATTGTTGACATTTAAAGTCTTGAAAGGGTATAGCAATGAAAATTAGTAGGGTATTTTACAGTTGAACAAGCAAAATGTCTGGAATTGAATGTTTGTTCTACAACATTGTTTGTTGCAGGGTATCTTATAGTCGAGCAATCTTTAACTGGAGCAGTTTTACTTGTTGCTTTGATATGCAAAAATAGACGGTTAAATAGTTAATTGTACGCACACACACACACACACACACATGCAACTTGAATCTGCATCTCTTGAAACGTATTTGTATCTTGTATCTTGTATCTGCTGATGTTGCTGCTACTTCTGCTGCAATCAAATGCAGCAGCGAAAACTTTTGCCATTTGTTGAAAGTGAAAGTCGAAGAAGCAGCAAGTTGCATGCAACGTGCACCTGCCACCACCCAATTATATATACATACAAATAGATAGAATATATGTACATACATAGCATTACATACATATATTCTATGCGTCCTTGAAACATTCCACAACAACAACAACAACAGTGTTTAAGCTGAGCTTCTCACAAACTCTCTTTCAAAACACGACAACAACAACAATATCAACAGACACAAGAAATAGTTCTTAAAATTAAAACTAAATTTTGAATTTGTGAGAAATATTTTTAGAAATTTGCAAAAAAAAATTAGTTAAACGAAAATGACTGGAAATTTATATGCCAAAAATAAATGTATCTGAGAATTCAATTTGAGAGTTTAATATCATTTTTTCTTATATATTTAATTGCAATATTAAAAAATAAAAATAAAATGTGGTGCTTAGAACTGAATTTCGAACAACTTCACGGCATTCAAAATATTTCGAATATGGAAGAAATATTTTTGGACATTTGCAAAAATTATTAAATTTTAGAAATACAGTCGAACTTCCATGACTCGAACTTCTATAACTCGAGTTTTCTCTAACTCGAACTAAATTGAGTGGCAATAGCGTATACAAAACTTAAAAAACGGAATTTCATAAGTCGAAATCTCAATAGTTCGAACTTTATCGTTGAATATTGGTGATTCGAGCTAGGGAAGTTTGACTGTAATGAAATCGGAAATTTAAGATGCACAGGCCTGTTCCGAATTCCGAACGTTTTCAAAAGGTAAAATCGAAGCGAAAACGTTTCGAAAATTCATTTTAAATATTTCAATTTGAATATAGCAGATAGAAGATAAATTAGACTAAAACTTCGAGTTGGTATGGATAACAAAAATTCTTTTAAAAAGTACCACCACTATTTAAAGTTGAAGTTGTGATGTTAAATGATTCTACAAATGTTCAACATCATTATAATTTTCAGTTTATTATTTTGGGTATTTATTTTAATGCTTTAAATGATATTTACTTTTAGATCCGGTGACTCTATTTCACACGTTTTGAAAACGACAATTATTGTCGATTTTCGGAATTCGGAACAAACCCGATAGATTTATATTCGATTAATTGACAACTCTCTAAAACTGCACGCTTCCCTCTGGTCGTTTCAGAACACAGCAACAGCAACAACAGCAACAGCAACAGCAACAACAACAACACTAAGAGCAACAACAAGTGCAACAAAATGTCGAGTTTGCCACGTCGGATCATCAAGGAGACGCAACGTTTGATGCAGGAACCGGTGCCCGGGATTAATGCGATACCCGATGAGAATAATGCCCGTTATTTCCATGTGATTGTCACCGGTCCGAACGATTCGCCGTTTGAGGGGGGCGTGTTTAAGCTGGAACTGTTTCTGCCCGAGGATTATCCAATGTCGGCGCCCAAAGTGCGCTTCATCACAAAGATCTATCATCCGAATATCGATCGTTTGGGTCGCATTTGCCTCGATGTGCTCAAGGACAAGTGGAGTCCTGCCCTGCAAATTCGCACCATCCTATTGTCCATCCAGGCGCTATTGAGTGCCCCCAATCCCGACGATCCGCTGGCCAACGATGTCGCCGAGCTGTGGAAGGTCAACGAGGCGGAAGCCATACGCAATGCCCGCGAATGGACCCAAAAGTATGCGGTCGAAGACTGAAGCGATAAATCGATATCGATATCGATATCGAAATGATGAAATTATTGCTGGATTGGATGGGATGATGGTGCGATTAGGGGTGGGTACAGGGCGGTCAGGGGGTTAATCTACAGCAAAAAAAAAAACGATTTGAATGTGTAACAAAAACACGAAATTCATTTAAAATATATATATTTTTTTTTTGTAGCATGTTTCGGGCGGGTTTTCTTTATGATGATAAAGATGCAGATGCAGATGAAGATGAAGTTGATTATGATATAAGAATAATGATGTTATAAGAAAAGAAAAGAATAAAGTTTGCAACACACTCACACACACACACACACACACACTCATAAAGAACTCAGATCAAATGTTTTATACCATAAATAACATTGATAACAACAATAATAATAATAATAGCAATAAAATCGAAAGAATCGAAACCTAACTATAACAATTGATATTAGCAAACATTGCTCGTACATATATGACTTAATAGTGCCGTTTATATACTTAGTATAAACATTGCTTTAAAGAACAGAACCAAAAAACAAACAACAAATGCATTTCAACATGAGACAACTATCTATCTCTCTCTCTCCAACTAACTCACACTTAAGATTATAATCAATTACATATTTTCAAATTTCGTGTTCTCTCGGACAGTTTCTACATATTTGTCGGTGTTTTTCGAGATTGGTTGTGTTCTGGGTCCTCAGCTTTTTGATCAATATGTACGACATGATTGGGTGACATGATTAAGAAACGAGCCTTTTATGGAATTAGTACTTTACACACGTAATAGATAATATATATACATACATATATATATTATATAATATTAATAAAAAAAATGCAAAATCAATCAATTTGTTGGCAACTTTTTAATGGTTTTCTTACGGGGGTAAAACTTATGGAAATTTTGTAAAAAGTACTTTGATTTATATTAATATGTTTAATTTTTAAAGTAAAAAAACACTTTCCATATAATAAATGGGTTTTTATACCCTGTGCCCATTGAAAATGGTCAAAAAGGGTATATTAGATTTGTGTGATGTATGTAACAGGCAGAAGGAAGCATCTCCGACCCCATAAAGTATATATATTCTTGATCAGCATCAACAGCCGAGTCGATTGACCCATGTCCGTCTGTCCGCCTGTTTAAACGCGTCGATCTCAGAGACGATAATAGCTAGAGACTTTAAATTTGGTATGCAGGTTGCTGGATACCGGACGCAGATCAAGTTGGTTTTTAAATTTGGATCGGACCACTATATCATATAGCTGTCATAGGAACGATCAGTCGAAAATCAAGTTTCAGTATAAACAACTTTTTTGTTGTTTCAGATATATCAACCAAACTGACAAAATATGCAGACGGGATGGTCCTAGACATCCTGACCAAATTAAGTTGAAATCAGGCGACTCTATCATATAGCTGTCATAGGAACGATCAGTCGAAAATCAAGTCTCAGTATGGACAACTTTTATGTTGTTTGAGATATGTTGTTTGAGATAACTGACAGAATATGCTAACAGGATAGTCCTTGACGTCCTGACCAAGTTCGGTTAAATTTGGACTACTATATCATAAAGCTGCCATAGGAACGATCAGTCGAAAATCAAGTCTAATTATATTATAACTAATATTCTATTTTATGGAGACTGGCACAGGGTATCTTACAGTCGAGCAAACTCGACTGTAGTCGCACCTCCCCGCGAGCGAAGCGAGCAGGGGGCGGAGCCCCCTTGTTTTATTTAATGATTCTTAAACATAATTAAGACGTAATTTAAACCCTTTCAAACATTTAAAATTGATTTTCTTTTACATTTTGTAAAATGGTAAAATATTTTTAGAAAGTTAAGATAGCTTGACCATTTAAACTAAAACAAGTGGGAAAGGCTATAGTCGAGCTCCCGACTATAAGATACCCGCTACTTATTAAAATAAATTTAAATAATTTTTTATTGCATGCTTTTAGGCACTTACATTGCTTTAAATCTTTAATCAGCCATTACCAACTTTCTATTTGTCCGATCTTGTTACGATTTAGTAGGATGATAGGTAATAATAGTAGATAACGTTAATTAGTAAAAAAAATCCGAATACCTAGCTCTAGCTCGTATAGTCCCTGACACGGACGGACGGACATGGCTATATCGACACGGCTGTTGATGCTGATCAAGAATATATATACTTTATAGGGTCGGAGATGCTTCCTTCACCCTGTTACATTCATTGCAACGAATGCTATATACCCTTTTACTTATTTTTTAGGTAACGGGTATAAAAATAGTTAGTTGCAATTTTAAGAAACAACTGCAAATAAATTCGAAAAATTTAAATTCTTTTTTTTTTTAGGTTCGAATATGAAAATAAATGCACTTTAATTGGAATTGTTGAAATTTTCATTTGGATTTTCAGATAGTTCTCAAAAATTTCAGAACAATTATCAGGATATTAAAATAAGAAATCATTAGAAAATTTTAAAGCTTTTGTGAAATATTAGAACAAATATTTGAAGATTTTGTTTTCGAAAGCATGAAAGAAGAAATTTAGTTGCCATAAAAAATATAATTCAGGAAATCAAATTAGAAAATTTTAAAACATTGCTCTTATAATTATTAACTCAAATGTAAGTATAATATTTTTAAGAATAATGTGAGTTAAACATTTGTGTGGCATTTAAAAATGATGTACATTTTTTGTAAGCATATAGAGTATTTAAACTGAAAGTATCTATAGATTATATATATATATGGATTCACCTGAAATTTACATTGTGTGGATGTGGAAAAATTCGTAACTCGAGGCAGAAGGACGACGACGACGAGGATGTCCTGTGAGTGCAGTTGTCAATCATTTGGTCCCTGTAAGGGGAAGGGGAAGGGAAGGGAAGAGAAGCGCAACAGAGATAGAGGGAGAGGGAAGGAGTCGAGAATGCGAATGCGGATGCGGATGCAATGCCAGGGATTAAACCCTTTTTTTATGGGGTGACCAAATTGTTGGCCACACCCCCGTACCGTTAGCATGTGCCTGCTGATTGGATGCCCATCTGTCCGTCTGTCCGCCTGTCTCTTTGCCCCTCTTGCTGTTGTTGTTGCTGCTCCTCGAGGCTGTTGCACGCTTTGGTTCAGGCTTTGGCTTCAGCTTTGACTCCGGCTGGGCAGTCAAATGTCGAACCTAACAATTTTTATTCTCTCTCTCTCTCTCTCTCTTTCAGTGTCTCCTGCTCTCTCTCTCTCTCTCTGGCTCTATACATTTCTCTAGTCTGTGTGATGTATATTTTTCTATTTTTTCTCTCTACTTTTTTTTTGTTTTCGTTCCATGTCCAGTTTCATATAGCTTTTTATCGCATTAGACTCTCACACTCTGAAATGTTCAACGCATATGCAGATTGCCCTCAAAGTGGGCGGCAGGGGTGTGGCTGGGAGTGGGGGTGGAGGGGGGTGGGGGCAGGTGTTGTCTGTGCGCTTGAGGTGAGGATTTTTATCGGCAGCAGCTTCATTGTGTGTTCTGTGTTTTTTGCATAGACAAAGGCGAGGCCAAAACCGACAGATAGATAGAGAGAGAGAGTAAGGAAGGGAGGTAGGGGAGAATGGAGGGGGGGGGGGTTAGGTCTAGGCGCCAGGTTTCGGGGCTTGGCCATGGCCAGCAACAACAGCAACAACAACAACAACAACAACTGGTCAGCTATTAATCGTTTTGTGAAGTTGAAAGTCCAACTGAAAGTCTAGCTCCTGCTGCAACATCATGTGTGGCACCTGCTGCAGGCTAAAAAGCGAACCCAACGCCTTCCATCTCTCTCTCTCTCTCTTTCCCTATGTATGTGACTAAGCATATGCCTTGCTTGGTCTGGCTCTTTATGCTCTGTGTTAACTCGAAGCCATGAGATAAGGCTTTTGTCCCTCAGCCTCAGCCTCAGCCTCAGCCTCAAAAAGCCGGAAACATTAGGCCTTGCCTTCGATCTCTTGTTGCCACTGCCACAGCCACTGCATGTTGCCACCAGTGTTGCCAGAGTTTTAAAGACTAATATAAAAAACTTGAAAAACTATATAATTTTTCGTATTCTTTTTTTTTAGATTTTTTATTAAAGAATCTTACCTAAGATTTTACTTTAAACAAAATATGTAAATCAATTTATGATTAAACATGCATTAAAGATTAACTAATATTTTAAATAGTTTCATTTATCTCATTGAATATTATTATATAAAAATGTATCAATTATATGATTAATCTAACTTCATTGATGTTTGAAGCGCTTAAAATGATTTCCAATGCTTGAAACATAAATTTTTTTTTGTTTCCAAATCAAGTTAAATTCAAATTTTAGATAATAATTAAAGTAAGAAAACATATTTAAATTAATGATCAATTATGCATTAAAAAATGTCAATATCTTAAATAGTTGTATGATAAATTTATAATATATTGTCAGTGTCAATAACTTCATCTGCGAAATCTTTACATACTATATATTTGCCAACTACATTTTTATATTAATTTATTTTCAATATTTCAATTTTTACTTATTATTTAGGTCTATGCGAAGCATTTTCGAACTCGTCAAAATGGATTTTAGCGTTGCAATATTCGATTCAAATCGACAAAACAAATTAGTAAATAAACTATTGAGAATATAGTAGCAACATTTACTGAATTAAAATATTTGAACGCATAAATTTGTGTGCCCTTAATATGGATTTTCTCAGGTATACGGAATTATCCGGCTTAGATTACTAGAAAATAGCCAAGCTCAGCTATAAAATGGCTAAGCTGGCAGCACTGATAGCAGCCACGTTGCAACATTCGCTGATTTATGTGACAATTTTGCGTTGCGCTCTCATAATTCGTGGCAAGCTTTATCAGATCAGATCGTCAACGATGCGATGCGATGCGCCTCTTATCTTATCTGCCCGCGGGCCCTTATCAACAAAAAACTGGTTGTTAGCCAACTTAAATTGGTTAATTGGCAAAATATCACGAGCCATTTAATGCGTGAACTCCAGCTAAATGGCTGACAAAAGCACGTTTTACTGCAGCTTTTTTCTTTTTTTTTTAAGTGGCAATTAATGCATTATGAGAAAGTGAGAAACTTTGATCGAAGCTTTTGTTTAAGTACGCCAGAGTTTGAAAGCACGTTGAGCAAACTTTGTTAGCTAAAAAGCACATTTTCATAAAGCTTTTGGATTCATAATGTTGGCAAAACATTTTCAAAAATATTATTTTTATAGATTACTTTATACTTAAATTGATTAATTTAGAGCTTTTTGAGAGCTTTAATAGAACAATGAACATCGAATTAGACTATTAGAATTAGACCAATAATTGTAAATGGAAACCGTTTGAATAAAGAGAGCTTTTCGCCAGCTAAAGCGCATTAAAGTTCAATTTAAATGAAAGCACAAAATAAAGTTACAGCTTTAAGCTAGTTAAAAATCAACTTTTAAAGGAGCTTTTATTCTACATGAATCCAATAATTAACAGAGTCTGTTTTCCACTGTACGTAGTTCATCTGGCTTTAAGCTTTAATGTGCTTTGAAAGCACAACAGATACATACACATTTAAAGAGCTTTTTGCCAGCTAAAGCGCATTAAAGTTCAATTTAAATGAAAGCACAAAATAAAGTTACAGCTTTAAGCTAGTTAAAAATCAACTTTTAAAAGAGCTTTTATTCTACATGAATCCAATAATTAACAGAGTCTGTTTTCCACTGTACGTAGTTCATCTGGCTTTAAGCTTTAATGTGCTTTTAAAGCACAACAGATACATACACACATATACCAGAAATCAAATTGCGGTTAAAGCTGTCAAATCTAAACAAATTGCAAGTA
Organism: Drosophila suboccidentalis; assembly: GCA_037043435.1. Classification (NCBI taxonomy): domain Eukaryota; kingdom Metazoa; phylum Arthropoda; class Insecta; order Diptera; family Drosophilidae; genus Drosophila; species Drosophila suboccidentalis. The sequence continues at coordinate 511,114 of JBAMBK010002436.1, forward strand.
ATCCATTTGAAATATTTTGAGTGACATGGCAGTGCATGTATCTACAAGATACTTGGCATCTATTGTAGCTAACTATCTATTCACCCAAGAATCGACTGTACAAACTGTTGAAATTATCCACAAAAACACAACAAAAACAACAACAATTTAGACGTGTTGTCTGTGCGCTTCAAATGGATCCGATGGCAAACCAAATAAACAATACATGAGACCGAGTATATCATATAATACATATAACATATATATATATATAAATATATGTACATATATATGTTTGTCATGTGTGTATGTTTAAATATCCGTATAGTCTGTAGACAGTTTTTGCTTTTGGCCAAAACAAAATGCCCAAAATGCTGCAATGGGTGCCGTTGCCTCTCGCTCACTCTTACTCTCTCTCTCTCTATCTCTTTCTCACTCACTCTCGCTCTGCCCCTCTCTCTCTCACAGTGTGTGTGTGTGTGTGCTTTCGTCCTGCACTGCATCCTTGTGCTCGTCCATTCGCACAAAACCGAAACAAATAATTGATGAAACAGCAAAGCGCACGTAGGGATTTTCGAGCCGTCTCTCTGCCACTGCCACTGCCACTGCCACTGCCACTTGCCACACCCCCCGCCCCCTCCCTTCTGTCCTATGCGGCGGCAAGTCCAGGCCGTGCAACTAACTGTGCCGTGTCCCTGCCCCTCTCTTGCCCCTCTCTCTCTCACTCTCTCTCACTCGCCGTGCCCTGTTGTCCTGCTGCGTGTGAGGAGACGCATGACGTTGCCTACATGCGACGTTAAGTACATGCTACACACACACACACACACACACACACACACACACATATATATGTTTATATATATATATATTCCTGTACGTGCGCACTTATCGATTTTCTGCTTTCAAAGCGAAATGCGCCCAAAGCATCGGACAGTTGGACAGTCGGACGGAGCTCAACTAAAAACCCCAACAGACGACGATCCCCCCACCCCTTCACACTCCCCGCCAACCCGCTTAGACAGACAGCTCGACCAAAAAATACCCTCCTCCCCCTTTGGGCTGCTTCTCCCCTTTCCCCCTTCCGCCTTTGCCCCTTCCCATCACAGCCACGCATAGGCGTGACTCGTAGGACTCGATGGACGCTCGCTTTGGTCGACGTCCCGTTGCCGTGTTAACGCACAGACCAAGCCAACAACTACAACAACAACAACAACAACAACTACACACACACACACACACACACACACAACACACAGGCGGCGACAAAAAACGTTGTTAGTGAGCAAAAAAAAAACAACTTTTATTTCAACCAATTTTTCTGCGACACACGAACCAAAAGAGTCCCAACAACAACAACAGCAACAACAGTAACAACAACAACAGCAACAAATGCAGCAACAACAACCGTACAATATTTTCACACTCTTCACTATTATTATTTTTTAACAAGTAACAAATTGTTACTACTACCATATTAAAGATAAAAACTTATTTTCAATTTATAATTTCAAGTATTTTTAATATTTTTAAATTTAGTATTCTTATTTTTGTGTGCTTATTTTCTCTTTTTATATTGAATATACAAATTTTTAATATTTTTAAAAATGTATTATTTTTATTAAGAATTAAGAATTAATTAAGAATATATCTATATTATAATTTGTACTATTTGTCAGGGAGTTTTTTTTGTTCAAATATGCACACTTTTAAATATTTTTTAATTTGTTTATTTCTAATTTAAAGTGATAAAAATGGTTAAATCGTAAAGAAATTTCCTATTAATTAGCGCAGTTATAAATCATACAATTTGTATACTTACTTGTAGCATTGGCATCTAAATTAATACAGAAAATTCTTTCAAAACAAATAAATAAAGTGAGCACTTTATTAAGATATTTTGATACGTCGAATTATTGTAGTACTTATAGTATGTATGCATTTATAATAATAATTAATAGACTCATATTAATTTGATCCAAATGCAAAAAAGCTTCAATCAGATTTATATTCTAATCATTATTTATATCTCTAATCTATAACATTTATATATTTATTTAATTATTTAATTATGTATTTATGCCAATATATTTGCTTCTTTTTTTGCTATAATATTTCCAATTATCCCTTTCTAATCTATACCATTTAATTTGGTCTTCAACTTACAATAAAAATATCGTTTTAAATTTTCGAAAATTGCAATATTTTGTTTAGTACTTGTAGGGTATTTAATACCTCACTTACTTTCAAGAGTATTCGTTTAATAATGCGTTGCACATTCGTGTAAACTTACACATAGACCTATGTTTGCCACTGTGCTGTCCCAAAAAGCACACTCACACACACACATACACACACGCACACAGGGAAGAGGAAGAAGAACAAGAAATGGAGGGGAAGGAGGAGATGGTGGCTGAACTATCCAACCAAACAGAACCGAACTTAACTGAACTGAACTGAACTCAACCCAATAACAAAAACTAAACCCAAAAACCAAAAGCAAACCAAAAACCGAACCGAACCGAGGCCGCCGCACTCGAATCCAATGCAACAACCCCCCAGCACCCAACCCCTTTGACCAGAACTCCCACACACACACACACACACAAACACACACACAGAGACAGAGACACACAGTGGACAGCAGAGAAGCCTGAGAATTGAGCCGCCATTTTACTGCGCCCAGTTTTGTGCAGCCTTGCACCCTTGCACCCTTCTGCATTGGGGCTGCAGGTGCGCAACCCCCACAACCCCACTCCCCTCCCCCTCCTCTAACAACAACACACACACACACACACACAGCTTTTACCCTTGCAACGTCAGCTCCTCTTCCTCCCTCCCTCCCTCTAACCCTTCGTCTCCCATTCCCTTTGCAACTTGAATGCGAGCAGAAATTTCCGACCTATCGCATGCAGTAATTTCGTTGTTGTTGCTGCTGCCGTTTTTAGACCCTGCACGTAAAAAGTGCAAGGGGTACATTGAGTTTGTCACAAGTGAAATGTGCGTAACAGACAGAGACTCTTAGACTCGAATTCTGCTAATGACATTGATAATTCACTAGCATTAAAAGTTATAATACCAATGAAATAATGCCACTTAATGAAAAATACTAATGCTAATGAAAACACGATATCATCAACAGTGATAGTAATACTTTTAATGAGCTGTCATTTTATAAGCATTAAATGTATAGTCATTATGATTATATTGAAATCAAAAATCTTACAATACTATGTTAAAAATACTACTAATGCAGCTGATTCAAAAAAAATAAATAAAAAAAAATGGAAACTAATGTTAAAATTTGTTTTGGCATTACAAATTTGTAATGAAAGCTGTTTTTTATTAGCATCCATAAATCTTTTACATACTATCTGCACTGAAAACCATTTTTTGATTCTCGTCACATTTTTCAAACAAAAATTCTTAGTTTTGAGACAAAAATCATAATTTTGAACTTTTCATTTAAACCAATATATTTGTAAAATTAGAAATAAAAATATATAGAAATTAGTTTTGAGACAAATATCTTAATTTTAAGCCATTTTTTTTTCAAAATGAGAGAAAAAAAGATTATAAAAACCAAAAAAATGATAAATTATTGTGTAATCTGTATTTTTTTCAATAATGTCTAATTAAAAACTAAAAACGCAAACTTAAGGCCTCTTTTTTTCTCAGTGTAGGTCTGAAGCATCATAATGCACATTAATTGATCATTAGCACAATTTGTTAAATTAAACAGCATAAATACAGGGTCTGTCACAGTCGAGTTTGCTCGAGTGTAACCTACTAGTTTCGACTTGCATGCGTGTGTGCGCGAGTGTGTGTGTGAATGTGTGTGAGTGACACACACACCCCACCCTATCTACCAAGTGGCAGGCAATTCATGTGGGTTGCCATTTTGTGCGAATTCCTTGCCTCGCTTTTTGTGATATCAATTAAGGATATGCTCGCTTATTTTTCGGAGCGATAGGCAGACTCGACAGCAAACTGAACTGAACTCGACTCGACTCGAGTCCAGCCACGCCTCACACACACACACACATATATCTATATATATGTATATGTATATAGATGGGTCTATATGCACACACACGTCATATGGGGCAAGCTCGGAGAACTTTCAACTTGCAACTTCATGTGCAGCTCATCTATATGTGGCCGACGTTGTTCGATGCCTTGTTCTATGCTTTTTTGGACAACAGCCGAGTGAGATGGCTAGCAAAATTAAGAGTGAGTGAGAGAGAGAGAGAGAGAGGGAGGGAGTGTGCAAAGTGTGTGAAAGAGAGATAGAGGAAAAGTGGCAGCAGCATTCAATATATGTACATACATACATACACAGAGTTGCATGTGCGTGTGCGTCGTCTGTATGTGTGTGTTGTGTGTGTGTGTGTGTGTGTGCCTTAATGGAAATTGGTTTTATGCATGTTGGCTTTTGTTTATTTTTACAATTTTGATGATGTTTCGCAAAATGCGAGTGGCAGCCACAGCCGCCTCGCCAAATGGACATATCTATGCCCCCTCTCTCTCACTCTCTCTCTTTCTCTGTCTCGCTCTCTCTCTGCGTTGCATGTTGTGTTGCTTTTCTTTTTGTGTCGACTGTACTTCCGGTCATTGCATTACATATACACAAATACATACATTTGTGTTAGGCAGAGTTGTCTTCAATACAAAATGGCGCTGCGTTTTCAAACACCGAATTCGAGTTCGATTTTGGATTCCCATACGCATTTCAATTCGAAATCTTTAGCTGCTTAACTTCACTGCAACTGTGTAACAACTACAGTTGAACTAAGCTATAGCGAACTTAACGAAAACTTAAATTTATCTTACAACTTTTATATTTATTTTATATAGTGATGTCAATTCTAACAGTAAATCGAGTTCAATATCAAAATCTAAATATCGACAAAAAATGAATCGAATTTTCGCTATATCTCACAGATAATACCGATATATCGAGATTCTCTCAACATTTGCTCAAAATAAATCATTAAAATAAATCATTAAATTAAATCATATTATATTACAAAATACACGCCAAAAATTCGAAAATCAAATCGAATTCAAACTTTCATTGCTAAAACTGATTAGATTTTTAAGTGGAATATCATTTTTAACATGCTTTGGATTCTAAACTTGAAGCCTTGTGTTTTACAAAACTCAGGGACTGTAACAATTACGATTTTTTATTCAAAAAACTAAAAAATAACAGTTATTGGCTGATTTTTACTATTATTTTCAAATAAAAATCCATTATATTTTTTTTTCAATTTTTATATAAAAATTAAACCCTTACTTTTATTTTTAATTTTTATAATAAAAATTGACAAATAAGAGTTATGTGTGAATTCTTAGAATAAAAATTGGAAATAAAAGTTAGGGTTTAATTTTTATATAAAAATTAAAAATATAATAATTGTTTTTAGTTTTTATCATTTAAATTAATTTTAATAATTAAAAAATTTTTTTTTTTTTTTTAAATTGCAAATAAAAGTTTATCCTGTTTTCGAATTGGGCGTTAAACAATAACATATGTCTGTTTTTCATACTCTTCTAGGGCGCTTTTTTGTGCTTTCATATTTTTAAACTCATAACTATTATTTGCAGTCCCTGACAGAAATTCAAAATTTTGATCAAGTTTTAACTTTCAATCAACTTGTTATGTTTTTAATTAGTATAAAACAACACTTAAAATTTGATTCTGATTCGGTTCATTTGTTTTTTTTGCGTAAAATCGTGCCAAAATGTACAAAAATTTCGACTTGTAAAGTTGCATTTCTCAAAATCAGATCTGTACTTTCCTTTACCAGGAAATGCATTGATTTTTGGCAAAGTTATTCCGAGTTTTCCGATCGATTGTTGCATTGAATATTCACCAAACAAATAGAAAAAAACACGCTGCAACTTCGGAGGGGTCATCAATAATCAAAGGGCTTGAATGCCGTGTGGTCTGCCACATGGGGCAGCGACAAACAGAAGCTCACCTGAGGGGAGTTGGGGGAAGGGGATGGTGGGGTGTCGCTGGCCATTGTTGCAGCCACCATCAATAATAACGCAATGTGGCAGGCAACTGCCAGAATTAGTTGCAAGCATTTATTTATGACTCTTTGTTGCAACGGCGACTCGCGACTTGCAACTTGCAACTTGCCACTTGCGACTTGCCACTCTTGACTCTTGACTTTGGACTGTGAATTGTTATTTGGGCGCCAACTTTGCGGTGCACTGTGGTTTTTTTTTCGCATAAAGTAGGGTTGTTGATATTTTTAAAAATATCAATATCGTTAATATTTAGATATGAAAAAAATATAATTTTTCTTGAACTTTTGACAAAAAAAATATCGATAATATCGATGATATAAATATCTGGGCGCGAGCTTAAATCAACAGTTTAGTCATGTTACCACTTTAGCCTATTTAGTCATGTTACCACTTATGTTTACTATTTTATTGCACATTTGGCACTTGGATGTAGTGTCGCTTATTATATCCGAATAAATTTATGATTCGTCGTTTCGTGAAGAAAAAAGTGGTGGCAAAAGATAAGAAAAACTGGTGAAAAAGAGTGCACGATAATATCGAACAATTATATCGATATTGATATTATCATTTCAAAAAAATATCACTAATAAATATTAGAGGTGGAGAACTATCGATGGCACTATCGGCACTATCGATGGTCAAGCACTATCGAGCCGCCATCGATGGTAGACCTGCACTATCGATAGTGGTCGATAGTTTGCTATAACGCTCAATTCGTCACAGAAAGACTCAAATTTGGCATCTGCAGCTTCGGAAACATTTAAGTTTTGAGTTTAATAATTATATATCTTTATGACATGAATAAGTTCCTTACTATTGTCAAAATATGTAAAGAAGAACGTAACAAAACTGCACCTAATACAAATTTTAATGTTTTAATATTTATGTGTACCCGCCACTTCAGTCGAGTCTGATCGCGTGATCAATATGCTGAATAAAAAGTTTTAGATCGCGGGACTTTGTCTATTACAATAGCTAATAGAGAAACATTATTGTTGATAACTATTATTTTTTATTTTTAGTTTTATAATACCTAAATTAATACCAAATTAAAATTTTAGTCGGAGTTTTATATAAAAATGTAGAATTTTTAGAATTTAACACACTATCGAAAACTATCGATAGTTATCGATGGTTTGAAAAATAATATCGCTGACTATCGATGGTGCCGACTATCGATAGTTCTCCATATAGTTTTCTCTAATAAATATATCATTACCAAAAATAAAATATCGATATATCGATATATTGATATTCTAACATATCAACAACCCTAGCATAAAGTCAACTGTTTTTTTTGTTAAGCATTTTAAAATTATGTTGATTTTTAATTCTTAAACACCCTAGTTAATAGCCCTGTTATAGTCAGCTAAGTAATTATGTACCACCCGTTTTTGTACGAAATTACTGGTTAAATTTGCAACTTTGATTGTTTGTTCTGGCGAAAGTTTACACAAAAGTGAATTGGATTAATATTTGAAACGATTGTCCAGGTATGTTAAACTATAGTTTACCAATGTTTGTGTCGTTGTTATGTGTTTTTGTCCAATTGTACCGTGTTTTGTTTATGTGTTTATTTTTAGAATGAGCTTAACAAGTTTAATTGTGTTTCGTGGATCAGAACTTTTGCATGGCAAAGCGTTTTAAGTGAGAAACTATTAACCAAAGTGTGCAGATTAATTAGAAACTAATCCTATTTGTCCGACTCCACACGTATTCGAAAAAAAATCAAATTTTTCTAGCACAATATGTGTTTAGTTGTGCTGAGCTGTTTGACATTTGGAGCAACAACAATCGCTCAGGAAAAGTATTGCATAAAAACATTTAAGCAAGAGAACATTGAGTCAATAAATGAATTAGTCAAAGCCTTCGACAATTATATAAATAAACACTTGCCAAAACACCTAGTGGCGTGTCGGTCAGATCGGTTATATGGCAGCTATATGAAATAGTGCCCCAAATCATATGAAACTTGGTAGGTCATCAAAACCGAATTTCAATTCAATAGCTTTAAAACCACTGTGCGGTGGTGCGATGTGGTGCAACTGCCACCTGATTTATGGCTAACAAATCGGCCACACAATAATTGGCCATCTAGCGGACTTCCCATTTCCCGTCAGCTCATCTCAAATCTCATTCGAGGGACTCCTCTCTCTCTCTCTCTCTCTGTCTCTCTTTATCAGTATGCAAAGTGTCAATCATCAGGCAAAGTCATCATTCTCATTCTCGTTCTTTTTCTCATTCTCCTCCTCATCATCTTCAATCGAGATGCGTGGCAAGTTGTGCTGCAAGTTGCAAGTTGCAAGTAGAAACCAAAAGCTGATTAGCATAATAACTCGTAATTAGATGCATGTAATTAATTTTAATTGTGCCTGCTCTCTGCCTATGCACAACTTTCGCACTTTCCCAAGCAACAACAACTGCAACAACTGCAACTGCAACAACATGTTGCACTTTGCATTGTTTCAACTCATTCAGCAAAAGTTGTTGAGAGTTTTGCGCTAATCTTCAAAACTTGTTGTTCGTGATGATGTTGCAAACAAGTGACAGATTTTCGTAATGACAATACAGTAAAGCCCCACTACAAATTATAGAAAATAATCAGTATGCGGATAGTCGAAGATTTAATACTCATTTCATTATTACCCGTATTCAATTTTCGATTGTATTGTTTGATTTTAGTCAATTTTAATACTATTCAAATGGTTTCATTATTGGTTGATTTTTATGTTTTTAAGTGCTCGAAAGTGTCGAAAAAAAATGTTATAAAAAACATTAATTTGTATTTTATAGCAACCTGAGCTTAAATCATCTAGATATCTCTTCAAGTTTACTTGCTATAAATGATTAAAAAGTTTCCCAGGCGCTGGCTGAATTAAACTGTTAGTCACTGTACACTGTCTGCGGCGAAACGACAGATTTGTGCCAGGTTTAGTCCAGATTCAGGGTCTGCCACGCCCCTTAATGCGTTAAATGGTATTAAAAAAATACTATTTTTATTTTTTATTTTATTTAAAGTCGACAACAAAACGATTAAATTAAAAATCCAAATTGAGAGTATTATTTAAAATTATTAATTGAATTAAAATTTAAAATAATTTTTATTTAAAAACAAAATGAATAGTTCAGTACTTGAAATTTGGAAATTTTAAAACCAGTAGATTAATAGTTAGTTGTTTAAATTTATATTTTTGCTAAAGCTCTAAAAATTATCTAATCAGGGGTGCCACAGAAATCGCTTTCGCTTGAATTTCACTTAAATTTCATACAGATATTTTTTTTTTTTAATTATTTTTTTTCGATTTTTAAGAAAGTGATGGCGGATACTTCCAAGGGAATAAACAGGGCTTAAAATAAACTAATTTTGAATATTCTATTCCCAAGATTTCAGTCATTAAATGACTTTAAATTAGAAGAAGAAGAAGACGTTGCAGAGCTGTTTCCAAAAAATGAGAAAGTGAATTGAATTTCTCGCTGTGGTCACTCATGGAAAAGTTTCTAACTTAGTTTGCAACTCTTTCTGCAGCTACAGGTGGTACTCGCACACACACACACACACACACACCCCAATATAAATATATTTATATATATATAACTATGTGTGTGTGTGTGTGTGTGTGTGGGTGTGTGTGCATTTGAATTACTTCTTCTTATTCCGACAAATTTCACATTGGTGGCTCTGTGACGCCGTCGGCGCCTTACAAAACACTCGAAAGCGGCAAACATGCAACATGCAACACAATTTGCATTTCCACGTACTCCGCCTACGCCCCCTCCACACCCACCTCCTCCTCCTCCTTCTCCTTCTGCGCCCCTTTCCCCATTGTACTTCTCATTTTCACAGCTGCTCTCTTAAATGTTGAGTAGCTCAACTTACGTTGTTACCTGTTTACCTGAGCCGCAGTCTGCCTCACTCTCCCCTCTTTCTTTCTATCTCTCTCTCTCTCTCTCTTTCTGTCTCTTTCTAGTCGTAGCTCCCATTTTAATTGCCGCTTAATGTTAACGAATTGAAATGCAGAAGCCAAAGACTTCTTATTTCTTAGCGGTTTCTGGTTGTTCTTTTTTTTTGTTGTCTGTTGTTGTTACAATTGTTGTAGTTACAGTTGTTGTTGTTACAGTTGTTGTTGTTGTTGGTTTTCGCTTCGTTTGTTGCTCGCTTAAAAATCCATTTTCATTTTGACACATTTGCATTTTGTTACAAATTTCACGAGAAATTGCTGCTACGGCCGTTTTTTATGGAGAAACAGAAGCAGAGCAAATTGAAAATTGAATACGAAACTGCAAGTGATGGACTAGCAGTTACCCTGCTATTTTTTGGCAAGCATTTAAAAGCTGGATACATTTAATTTGCATCATTTGCATATAAATTTAATTTATTGTATTGATATAAAGAAAATCAATTAAAAATATTATTGAGCTGGACTGGCAGTTACCCTGTACATTTTGGAGAGCATATTTAACCTTCATACATTTTATTTGCTGCATAGGAAATTGAGTGTAAGTGGCAGCAATTGTTTGTATTCATGAGTATATCAGTTGTGATCGACTATCAGATATCCTGTCATCTTTGGCAGGCATACTAAGCCTTAATACGCTTAAATTCCTTCACTTGGAGATCTGTGTAAATTTTGACATTAACAAGAATTGCATGTGACTGACTAGAATATACCCTGCACAGCAGTAAATAATCCCAGAAATATTTTATTCATTTACATTATGTACATATGTATTAAAATAATTGAGTATTTAGTATAAAAAAAATGAAAAATAAGAGAATGAGTATTTTTTTTTAATATTTTATGCTAATAATAATTTATACTAATAAATACTTCAAAATACATGTTAAAATCAAAAATGTTAAACTTGCATTTTAGAAGGATTTCATTTTTCTATGCAGTTTTAAATAAATATAGATTTGAGTAATTTTATTCAGTGTAAAATAAAGACAACTCTTAATTATCGATAGTTGTGATGGAAACAATTGAGATTTTAATTCATCTGCTGCACAATACCCATTAAATTGAAGCATTTCGAAAACTTTGCAATATATTTCGAGAATCTATTTGAAAAAGTTACCTTTGTGTGGATTTGTGGCTTAATTTTTATTTTTTGGGTAAAAACACGACGAGCTTCAAAGTTGCTGTCATATTCAGCTAACTAAATAGTCGTAGTAGTATGAATTGCATTTGGGCATATGGCGGTTACCTTCTGGGCAATCTGACCTCCCTCCCACTTCCCCAATGCCGCCCTTGCGTCTTCCCTTCAGTTCTTCCAGCCACAGCAGGAGCAGCAGGCAGACAAATAAACCGCAATGATAAGCAAAATGCGAGGGCACAGGACACACAGACAGAGAGAGAGATAGACGAAGAGAGCGAGAGAGAGTGAGAGTGAGAGAAAGATAGAGCGAGAGAGAGAGAGAGAGAGCGAGACATAGAGAGGCTGGCAGGACTTTCAGGCACTTGTGCATTGAGCCTTTGGGGGAATTTTGCGCTTTGTACGCACAACGCAGCTCGGCTGAGGTGAAACCCGATGAGACGAGGGTGGCAGCTGAGAGGGGGAGGGGGGGAGGGGGGGTTGGCAGAACTAAAGCCAGCCAGGCGGCAGAGGAATTGACAAAAATAAACCCAAAAAATAACCAAAAACAGACTAAAAATAAAAACACACAAAAATAACAGAAAAAAAAGAGAAACTAAAAAAAAAAGGGAAAAAGGTTCAACGAACTCGACTTCAGTTTTTCGGCATGCAGCAAAAAAAAGGTAAATAATTTCTATATATGCGTGTGTGTCTGTGTGAGTGTGTGTGCTTGTGTGTGTATGACATTACGCAGTGTCACTGAGCCGCATGAACTTTGGCAACAGCACATATAGTAGACTACTCGAATTATGTCGGTCTAAGCCAAAAACATACTATATAGTACATACTATATTTGAGGCACTGAAAATTGGGATAAATCGGAGTGGGAATTTTTGAAAAAAATTAACAGCACTAGAAATATGGATGTGAATATACAGTCGAGTTTCCCTAACTCGAATCACCATTATCCAAGAAAATAGTTCGAGTTATGGAGATATTCGACTTATAGAGTTCTTTTTCTTAAGTTTATTAATTTTACTGCCACTCGTTTAGCTCGAGTTAGAGAGAATTTCGAAAATTGACGACCGCTTGAAATCAAAAAAATTGACCCGCTCTAATGTAGATACATAAATGTATGCTCATATGTATACAGGGTTGCCCATATTCGACGGACCCATGTTTTTTTTAAAAAAATCAAAGAAAAAAATAAAAATTTGGCGGTTGGCAATCTTAATCATTTAATTTGTTCCAAGTAGATTTGTTTACATCAATTTTTGAATATGATATCTCTCAAATGGCCGCCTCTGGCGTTGATGGCGTATTGTGCCCTTTTTGCAGCATTTTCCATCGTTTTCGCCAACATTTCGGCCGGAATATCGGCTATTTTTTCACGAATGTTGTCCTTGAGCTCTTCTACGGTCCTTGGCTTGTTAACGTAAACCTTTGACTTAAAATATCCCCACAAGAAGAAGTCAGGCGGCGTCAAATCGGGCGAACGCGGTGGCCAGTCCAAATCACCACTTTTCGACATCAAACGGCCCGGAAACAATTTCTTCACCAAACTGTGACTTTTTCGTCATGAAGAGGCACTTCTTCAATCTCCTGATGATTTTCAGTGGCGTAAATACGGCAATTTTGCTTATTTACGGTCCCATTCAATGTGAAATGGGCTTCATCGGACATGATAATTTTGTTCCAAAATTTTTTCACAATTGACTTGTTCTGTTGAATGTAAATTTCAACTATTTCAGAGCGCTCGCGTGGCGTGTATTGTTCCATGGTAAAAATCTGCTTGGACTGACGCTTCAAACGCGGTATGTCATTAAGCGATCTGACATCTCTGTCAAAAGTTATGGAGTTGCCAGATGGGTCCGTCGAATATGGGCAACCCTGTATATGTATAAGCAAAAGATTAACATAATTTGTTTTTATTATATGTATAAGGGTATATCCAGGATCGAGAACGCGACATTTGTACGTCTTTAAATGAAAAGAAAAGTGGTAAAAGCTGACATTTTCAAAACTGTTTTTTCACGTGTTTAATGCATTTTATCAACACTATTTTTATGATAAAAGACAAGCTTTGAAGACTTGTCGTTTTTTAATTGACAAATGCGAAAGTATGCGAAATGTGACGAGCAATTTGGAAGAAAATACTCTTAAACCATAATAAAATAATGCAGCTTTCCATTTTAAAAATATTTTTGATATGTTACTTTCATTTTATATATTTTACAAGTTTTATTAGTGATTTGTAACGCGACATCGCGAACGTGACAACATTTCCATCTAGTTTGTGCCAAGAATTTGTTAATCAAATTTTATTCGATACATCGAAAACAACTTGTAAAACTTGTTTTAAATTAAACTTTCAATATATTCCTAAGAATTAAAATGGTTCATATTACAATCTTACTGTCCTACTAAGTGTAATCGTTAAAATACAATCGGTCCATTTTGGAAAATAATTTTTAAGAAAATGGGCAAAAATATGGAAAAAGTGAATTTATTCCAATGTAGAATCTATATGTTCATCCTATTGAATTTCTTCTAGCGTATATTGAGAAAATAAATCACTTGAATACATTTTTGGAAGAAAATTTCACAAGATGTGAGTGTAAATGCCCATATATATAAGTATATTAAAAAAAATGTAATTTTTGTACAGTAAGCTTAGTTTCAAATAAGTTTTACTCAATATCGATTTCTGCAACTTGATCAAAAAAAGTGTCAAATGTATGGGAGTATTTATATTTATATCTTCTTAAATTTATTCAGTTCACTTAAATAAACATGCACTGCTTAAAAATAATGTTGAGATCTCCCAGATACATTATTCCGAAATTTGTTTTTTTAATGCAAATGTGTTCATAAATACCAACAGCATCTACACTCAAAATATTAAACTTTAATTGCTTATATTTACGGAGATATTGGCCTGTCAATTATAACGTAAGCAACACACGATAATAAATATATAATATTAAATGTATAATAATAAATTAAAAATAATATATGCACATGTAAAATTAGTTTTGAAATAATAAAAGCTTAAGAACCAAATCCACACTTATAGAATATTAATTAAAAAATCGAAATAAGCAAAATTCAAAGTAAAAACTTTAGAACTATAAGATTTAAATTGGAATTTTTTAGACTTAATAGATGAAATAATCAATATTAATTATCATAACTTAAAAAAATACATTTATAATAATAATATTTAAGTTTATTGGATTAAATATGAGATACATATGTATATGCGAAAGTTGTCAAGTAATGAAATGAAATCGCTGACTGTTTATAAGATGAATTCAATGCAAAGTCGCCAAAGGTTGCCACAGGTAGTTTGACATAACCAAAAGCGGGAAGGAAGTCTGCTCCCTGCCCCCCCCCCTTTTGGTAGGTTGGTAATACCAGACCTGAGAACTACAGGAAGCAACAACAATGACAACAACAACAACGACGACGACGTCGACGACGAGAACAACAACAACGGCAACAGAAAAGGTAGTAGACGGCAACAGTAACAAATAAGGCAATTCTATCCCCTCCCCTACCACCCTCCTCACCACGCGTCCTGGACACTAAATGCGTTTGGCGCAGACACAAATTATCGATCCAGCCGAAAAAAAACACGCACACACACACACACACACACACACGTATACTTATACTTAGTTATGTATGTATGTGTATGTATTATTTAAGCAGCCCAAAGTAAAACACTTGAGCCGATGGCACCAAAAAAATATATGTATGTATATATAAGAGAAAAAAGAAAGCAGAGCAAAGGAACGGAACGGAACGGAACGAAAGGAAAGGAAAGTGGAGAAAGACTCAAGGAGAAATGTGGAGGACGCACTGGGCATGGATGGGTGGTAAGGGGAAAGGGGAGTTGTCTGCGTGGGTGCCCAACATTATATTTTAGCAAATGTCAATGTGTGTGTGTGTGTGTGTGTATCTGTGTGATTCTTGGCAAAAAGTCAACGCAACATTCGAGGCTTGTGTGCGATTCAGAAAATAATCATGACCTAACACAATATGCTGTAAATAACCAACCTCCCAACCGGAATCTTCTTTTCCTTCTCTCCATCTTCCACCTGCATTCCACATTATTGTGTATTTATTGTTTCTGAACTTTGATTTGTATTGGATTTGATATTGGCCTCTTGGAAACGCATTCAGCACACAGCAGTCGTGGCCGAGTGGTTAAGGCGTCTGACTCGAAATCAGATTCCCTCTGGGAGCGTAGGTTCGAATCCTACCGGCTGCGAATTTGAGAAAATATTCTTTTTTATTTTTCTTTAATTTAATCGAAAAAAAACTAAATTAATTTTTAAAGATCACTATATTTTTATGATATTTTACATTATGTTACTCTAGTTATAATTTTTGTATTGGATAAAAGCTTAATTTTTAAATATGTATATATTTTTATTTTGTCAGTTAACTTTATTTATTATTTTAAACTCAATTTTCTTAATGAATACAATATTTGCTTTATAAGCTTATATTTATATTTAGTTACTTCATTCATCATTTTATCCAATATAGTAAATTATACTACTTTGCGTTTTACTTCTATTTATAAATTTCACTATTTGAGGCATTACCCATCTGTTTTAAAATAAAAATAGAATATATTTTCATTATTCTAAGTGTATTCAGAAAAATATACTCGGACTAAGCTTTATTCAAATTTTTATTAAATACAGACTTATAGGATGAGAAACTCCTTTAGAAATGTGCGTGATTTTAACAAAATTAATATAATTATGTATAAAATTTTTATTATAAATTTAACATCGTTTTAAGGCTTAGAATAAATATGAATAAATATATACGTACGAGTATATGTATGATCTCTCTACACTTATAAGTTCATTTTTGTATTCAGTAGTAGGTGGTAAGTTTTGTAATGCTGAACAGAATTTCAATCTGAAGTCATTTGCACAAGAACCCGTTTGTATTTTGTGTATTCTGATAAACTTTAGATCATCTGATAGATGAGCTCAGACTTCAAAGAGCGCACACATCAAATTTGACAAGCTCGTTAAAAAACCAAATTAAGGTCTAATCAAAAGTGTAGATAAATGTGTCTTGATAACATTAGAAAAAAGTCGCAAGTGTGAACGTAAGAAAGTAATTTATGGCCTGATAATGTGGAAGTTGATTTGAGTTGAATTTGAGATACAAGTTTTTGTTAGTTAAATAAAAAACCCATGCGAAGAATCAGAAATAATATCTTTAAAAAATTAGAATCGTTCTCTTTGTTTTCATCTCACTTTATTTGAGTTGCTGTCAAATAAACAAAACTCTTTCCAAAATTGCAATTAAAAAACTCTGAATCGATTGTAAATCAAATACGTAATTGTAAGACATATTTTCCGTTTGAAATTGTTTAATATTTTGCAAAAACTTTATCTTTCTCTCTCTCTGTCTATGTGTGTTGTTTTTTTGTCTTTATCTCTTGTCTCTTTTTATGTAGTTATTTACAAATATATTTATGGTAGCCGCGTGTCACATAATCAAACTTGGCAATCATGGCGGCGGCATCAAGCGCACTTGGAATTGGACAGTCGAGGGAAGTTGGGGGGAGTCACCTGAGAGGAGACTGTAGACTGTAGACTGTAGACAGAAGATCGAAGACCGAAAAAGACCAAAACGACCAACAGCAGCCAGTTGGCAAGAGACTTTGGCAAGACGTCGACCACCAACGACATGCAAATGTAACTGTGGCTGTAACTACATCTTGTATTTTTGTATGTACATATGTGTGTGTGTGTGCTGGTGTGTGTGTGTGTGTGTCGCTTGGCTGATCATTGTTAAGATCGACGGCTCTGGCCATGAATGGGAAACCGAAACCGAAGTCCGAAAGGCGGCGCGGCGCATGAATAAAGCAGTCAGTTGGTAATACATTTTCAACTCCTGCTGCCAGTTAAAAGCAACAACAACAAGAGTAACAACAACAAGATGAACAACAATCTACTTGGCTGCACTTAATTTCAGCGCTTAACAGACAATTAAAATCCAATTAATTCTGACGTTTATTATGCTAAGCCGCCTGTGTAGACGGTGTAGATGTAAACGTGGCCTGTAAACGTGGCCTGTAACTGTGGCACTGGCAGTGACTGTGGCAGTGCTTGTGCCACTGACTGTGGCAGTGGCAGCGACTCTTCTGCTGCTGCTCGAGGTTCACATAAATTCATGGGGCAAGCAAAAGTTGCTCCATTGCATCTGACTTGCAACAGCAGCAACAGCAGCAGCAACAACAACAATCAACATGTTGCCACACACACACGCTCATAGTTCATTTGCAGCCTTTGCAGATAGATTTGTTTTAATAGCCTCGGCCAAGTTATGCGATAGATTTCATTTGTGGCAACGTTGTAACGCTGCTTGCAACCTGATGATGCCCAAGATTATGGCTGTGCAACATGTCAGCGGCAATTGAAGTTCATGTTGATACAATTAGTCGCCGGATGGCAATGAGAATGAGAATGAGAATGAAGATCGGCAATGGGGATGGGGATGGGGATGAGCTGCAGCAGAACTGTGCAACATGTGGCGACATGTATTGGATGTGTATTCATGTTGTATGCGATCAATCGATATGCTGCACATGATAAACAACTAACAACTGCGGCCAAGGGCTGAGCAAAATGGAAAATAAAAACTCAAGAACTCTCTTTTTTGAATATGCATAAATGAATACAGGGTTGCCCATATTCGACGGACCCATCTGGCAACTCCATAACTTTTGACAGAGATATCAGATCGCTTAATTTTTTTTTTTTTTTTTTTTAACAGGTATTCTTTATTTGCAATCTGTCCAGGAGGACAATCAGCAGATTTTATAGCAGCGACATTGACAATTTAGGTTAATTTACATTGTGTGGGGGGTTTTGTTGATGGATTAGGGGGGGGGAATCAGCTTGTCCGATGAGGTAGGTCCAGCAGGTGGAATCTCTTCAGGCGGCGGGTGGCTTCACTGTTGTCGAGCAGGTTGATCGCTAGGGGGTTTGTGTGTCTGTCCAGTCGGGCCAAATGGGCTTTACTGAGTCTGGCGATCTCCTCGTGGACCCAAGATCGCTTAATGACATACCGCGTTTGAAGCGTCAGTCCAAGCAGATTTTTACCATGGAACAATACACGCCACGCGAGCGCTCTGAAATAGTTGAAATTTACATTCAACAGAACAAGTCAATTGTGAAAAAATTTTGGAACAAAATTATCATGTCCGATGAAGCCCATTTCACATTGAATGGGACCGTAAATAAGCAAAATTGCCGTATTTACGCCACTGAAAATCCTCAGGAGATTGAAGAAGTGCCTCTTCATGACGAAAAAGTCACAGTTTGGTGAAGAAATTGTTTCCGGGCCGTTTGATGTCGAAAAGTGGTGATTTGGACTGGCCACCGCGTTCGCCCGATTTGACGCCGCCTGACTTCTTCTTGTGGGGATATTTGAAGTCAAAGGTTTACGTTAACAAGCCAAGGACCGTAGAAGAGCTCAAAGACAACATTCGTGAAGAAATAGCCGCTATTCCGGCCGAAATGTTGGCGAAAACGATGGAAAATGCTGCAAAAAGGGCACAATACGCCATCAACGCCAGAGGCGGCCATTTGAGAGATATCATATTCAAAAATTGATGTAAACAAATCTACTTGGAACAAATTAAATGATTAACATTGCCAACCGCCAAATTTTTATTTTTTTCTTTGATTTTTTAAAAAAAAACATGGGTCCGTCGAATATGGGCAACCCTGTACATACATTTTTAAGTGACAACATCTTTTTAATCTGCTTTTGTACTGAATAATTAAGTTTAATAACTTAAAAAATTACTTACAAATGTAAATAGATTATACAGTCGAACTTCCCTAACTCGAATCACCATTATCCAGGAAAAAAGTTCGAGTTAGGGAGACTTCGAGTTAGGGAATTTTTTTTTTTAGTATAGTAAAAGAAACTACAAATGCATTCAGTCATAAATACATTCCAAATTGCAAATTTTTCTTGTCATTTTCAACAAAAAAGGATTCCAGTTTGATCAAGACCTGTCGATACTCTCAAAATTTGGTTTCTTCGTTCTTTTGCTGTATCCATAAGAAGTTCCCGATTAAAATGTCATTATAATTAATATTTCATTTTTTAATATAATGAAAAATATTTTTGCTGACATACCACATTTTTCAGCAACTTTAATTTATTTGGTCTACTTTCAAATTCCTTAACTACTAATAAGTTTGAATATTTCTTTAAACATTTTTAAATATTTTAGTACACTGATGCGCTGACAAAGAAGTACATTTCGAACATCTTTCCTATAGCAATTTCACAAGCCTAAATAATTGTTGATGCAATATTCTATCATATTACATCACGATATGTTAATGTACATCAATATTACATATCAAAACGAGCCGGTAACAAAACCATAAAACAGAAACGAAAAAAAAATTCAAACTTTATTGGAGATTTTCCCGAAAAATTCGACTTACAGAAGCACGGGCCAATATTTTTGTTCGAGTTACGGAGAAATTCGACTTATGGAAGTTCGAGTTAGGGAAGGCGATTTGTATGAAATTTGCTCAGTAAACGCTATTGCCACTCGATTTTGTTCGAGTTAGAGAAAATTCGAGTTAGGGAAGTTCGAGTTAGGGAAGTTCGACTGTATATACATATAATTATTATATATTTAAACACACGATCTTAATGAAAAGCAATGATCATTAATCTCTACATTTAATATGATTGTTCAATTGTGTGTAAAAACTTAATCCTTGAAGAATTTATTTTTATTTTACATGTTTAATTAACTATTTTAAGATTATTTGCTTATTAGAAGATAATAATTCAGGTTGCTGTGAGATTTTTACAAAACCAATTAAATTATATTACACTTGCTTCAGGCCAGCAAAATTCGGAATTATTTCAAAAGGGTTTTAACTATTTTGCACAAATTCTTAAAAATTGTATTTTCTTATCAACATTAATAATTTGGGTTTGTGTGACAAATTTGATTAAATGCCTTCTGTCTCGACGAGTTTATAAATTATTTCTATGGCTTTTTTAATTTATATTTGTGAAATAAATCAAAAAAATGTAGTTCAATAAATTCAAATACAAATACAAGTACTGAGATGAAAAACTTGATAAGAAAATATTGATACCTGGAAAATATTTGGTAGTTTTAAGGAAGCATAGACAAACTGTTCTTTTATTCATTGTTATTATTTCATAACACTTTAAGTCCAACTTAAAAAATTCGTTCAAGAAAAATGAAATATATTTTTGCTACATTCTCGGATATTCAATAAAATGTTGCTCAATTACAATTCCAATCATATTTATTCATGAGATATTCATAATTGATATTGATAATTTACACCCAAGTGAAGCGTAAAAAGAAATGACATTTCTCTTAGGCTGCTGGCAACTGAATAATTGTGTCTGCAACATTTCGCATTGTTGCCAGCAACAAATGTTGCTAGCATGTCAATAACAAGTCAATTGCAAGGAAGGAAAGACAGGGCAGAGGCAAAGGGAATGAGAAACGTTCAATGAACTTGAGGTTCAGCTGAGGGGGCTGATTGTGTACACGCTGCGTATACGCAATGGCCACGCATCAGCTGTTCAGCTGTTCAACAGTTCAACTGTTCAGCTCGCAGGACATTTTGATTTACGCCCAAATGAACGCGGCGACGAGTTCAATGCACTCAATGACGTCCTTTTTGTTGCTGTTGTTGTTGTTGTTGCTGTTGTTGTTGTGGCAGGCAACGCGTCAGC
This sequence comes from Drosophila suboccidentalis, assembly GCA_037043435.1. Classification (NCBI taxonomy): domain Eukaryota; kingdom Metazoa; phylum Arthropoda; class Insecta; order Diptera; family Drosophilidae; genus Drosophila; species Drosophila suboccidentalis. Next base: position 532,000 of record JBAMBK010002436.1, read on the forward strand.
CGTCATCTGGCTGTGTGTGTATCCTGTAGGGATAATCCACTGGCAGGACACGCACACGTGCCTTTGCCTCTGTCTTGGCCTGACTTTGACTTCGCCTTCGCCTTCGCCTTCGCCACCGACTTCGGCTTCGTTTCAAGCTGCGAGCTGGCCATTGGCTTTTGGGCCATCGTAGGGCTTCGTGCGCCTTCTTCTTTTTTTTTTGGTGTATTTTCTGCTGTTTATTTTTTTATTTTATTTTGGCTGTCGGCATCGTTTGTTTTCGGGTGTCAATGTCCTGCGTGCCATTGTTGTTGTTGTTGCTGTTGTTATCCTGCTGCAGGCAGCTAAATTTCAATTCGCATTGCGTTGCGTTACGCTGCTGCTCATCGTCCTCATCCTTCTGTTTATCCAGCACCTCATCCTTTTCTGCCTCTGCCTCTGCCTCTGCTTCGGCTTCTTCTCCGTCATCGTCGTCACATTTTATTAGCCTCTTGGCTGCAGGACATTGAACGTCTGTGTGGCAGCGGCAGGCCTGCTCCTTGCCGCGTCCTTTGCTTCGCAATAAATAACAAAAACACACACACACTCGCACACACACACACTCGCACACACACACACTCGCACACACAGACTCGGCTATGCAATTTTCGGGTTAGGTGTAGGTGCATTGAACTGCGCTCCTTTTTAGACCCTGTACTGCACATTCGCATGGGATATATGTATTATTTAAACTTTTGAGTTTTGTGACTTTCAAGACTTGTCAAATAATAGTTTTTTAAAAAACTAACATAAGAAGTTGTTTTATTAAAATATAATATTTTAAAGACAATATTCTTGATTTTATTGACGAATAGATTAGATAAGAATTATAATTAAGCAGATCAAGTTTGTTTAACAATTTTGATATTGAGAAAATAAAACAGATAATAAAGACATTTGATGATATACAGATTTCTGCATACATAATGCTAATTATTTGGGGCAAATTATATTATACATGTATCTAGTGTCAAATTTCAAATGCTTAAATTCATTATTTTTCGACATTGCGTCTGATTCAACAATTAATGAGAGCCTGCACTTGAATTAATGCTAATGAATGATTCATTAGGAATATGTCACGTCTTATAGATACGAATAAATTGCATTGTACACAACTGAGCTCAAATTCCATTTTAGAAGTTCTTTCGATATGCGAAATTAATTATTTCAGTATTTCAACTTTTTTTTGTATTACAGTCGAACTTCCCTAACTTGAATTTTCTCTAACTCGAACAATATCGAGTGGCAATAGCATTTACTGAGCAAATTTCATACAATTCTGCTTCCCTAACTCGAATTTCTCCTTAACTCGAACAAAAATATTGGCCCGTACTTCTGTAAGTCGAATTTTTCGGGAAAGTCCCCAATAAAGTTTGAATTGTTTTTTCGTTTCTATTTTATGCTTTTGTTACCGGCTCGTTTGAATATGTAATATTGATGTACATTAACATATGGTGATGGTATATTGCATCAAAAATTACTTAAGCTTGTGAAATGACTTTAGGAAAGATGTTTGAAAGATGTCAGCGGATCAGCTCAAGATTACTTACCATGGCACCAGCACGTGTATTAAAATGTTTATCCCTTTAAGAAATCTTTAAACTTATTTGTTAAGAAATTCAAAAGTGGACCAAAAAAATTGAAGTGGCTGAAAAATATGGTATCTCATCGAAAACAGTTTTTATTATATTAAAAAATGGAAAATTAATTATGTCATTTGAATCGGGAACTTCTTCTGGATACAGCAAAAGAACGATAAAACCTGTTTTTGAGAATATTGACAGGTCTTGAGCAAACTGGAATTTTGTTTTGTTGAAAATAGCAAGAAAAGTTTGCAATTTGAAATGTATTTATGAATAAATGAAATTCCCTAACTCGAAGTCTCCCTAACTCGAACTTTTTTCTCGGATAATGGTGATTCGAGTTAGGGAAGTTCGACTGTATTTTTATAATCGATTGTTAATTGCATTTATTTTAAAAAATGACTACAAGGTCATTCACAGTCGAGTTGCCATTCCGACATGTGTTTTTTGTTTGCTTTGCTGCGGGGGTCAAACAACAATGGGCATATCCTTGATCCTTGACGTTCGCACCGTTATGCATGTGTTTTTTTTTTTGTTTAAATATATATGTGTATATTTATTTGTTGGCCGGGCCATTGTGGGCCTTCTTAGCCGTTGTTAGCGGATTAAGGCGCGTGTCATTGGCATCGGCATCGGCAGCGGCAGCGGCTAAAAGGTCTCGGGGCTCAATAAACGTTTGGGCAGCTGCTGCTTGCAGCCAGCACCCTCTTCTAACGGGAACACTTAACCCTAAGCACATTGCAAACGCGGTGGGGGCGGCCCTAATGATGATGATGACGATGATGAAGCGATGGCTTCGGTTTCGGTTTCGGTTTTGGCCTTAACTTCGACTTCGACTTCGGCCCAAAATGCAGTAGAAACAGCAACGAGAGCAACAATAAGCGTAACAAACAACTGCCATCATTGTCAGTGTTATGGTTGTTGTTGCAGTTGTTGTTGCAGTTGTTGCTGCGTCGTCTCCTTGATGCGTCCTTCAGGAGCTCTTTGGCGCATGACTTTTCGCTGCCTCAACCAAACTTGCAACTTGTCGCAAAACTTTGCCACACATATATTCTTTTTTTCTCGTTTCAGTTGTCGTTGTTGTTATTGTCGTTGTTGTCGTTGTTGCCAGGCGTCAGGCACATCAGACGTTTGTCTATTTCGTTATGTGCCGTCGGCGGGTCTTACGACTTTTGCTTTAGTTTTGCCACTATGACAACAATTTATTGTCATTACTTGACAATATTATATGCGGTTTATTTCAAAATGTTCATTTTAACCTTAGTTCAAAAATCGATTTGCCTGGGAAAATACAATTTGCCAAGTTGATATACGAAATTCCCAAATTTTTAACTTAAATGTAATATTGACTAGCTTTTAAGCTACTTCTCCATGAGTTCAATCCGTATGAAATTTCACTACAAAATTTTGATTTCAATATGAGCTGAAATCCAAATCAATTTCAAATTAATTATTATTATTAACTATTTCCTTCTACTATTACTATTACTGAGAATCAACCAGAAGGCGGTTAAAGCTAGAAACCTGAAATTTTCACACAACATATGGAAAACTTTTTTGGTCCTTAAGATATTTCAACCAAACACAGATTATATATTTGGCACTGCCCGTTACATCCTGACCAAATTTGATCAAAATCGGATTACTATATCATATAGCTGCCATAGGAACAATCGGAAGCAACCGAACTCACTGTTTAAGTTCACAAGATCTTAATTCGAGTACAAGAGAACTTGGATCAAGATTAAAAATACTTATTTCAAGAATTTTTAGTACTCATATTTAAAGTTCACAAGATCTTAATTCGATTAATTTTGACCAGATTTGTTGGAATTGAATATCTTTAACCTGCTCTAATACCATTTCGGATTCAACGGATTGATATCACTATGAGTCGATGAGTTTAAGTCGATCATTTTCCAACACTTAGTCTAAATTCAAAGCCAATAAATGCATATCACTAAATGTTTAACAGTAAATAGTGAAAACCGGAACAGGCCTGATTATTAAAATTTGTTATTCAGTACAATCTTGATTAACCGGACAACTGAAGACCAGCGGAGACTATAAAACTAGCTTGTATGAGAATTGCAAAAAATATATTTTAGAATTGCTTGCTTTAAGTATATTACAACTTCGTTTTGATATAGTTTATTTGGGTGCCGTTCCCAATTGGGTAAAGGACTTGAAATTGTTGTTTGGATATTTGAATGGCAGCTAAAATGCCTTTGGGGCATTTAGATAAAAAATACATGTAGCCAGAGCGATAAAAACACTGAATAAACTAGTGCGAAATATAGAACGAGAATGAGCGAGAGAGAAACAGAGAGAGAGAGAGAGAGAGAGAGAGAGAGAGAAAGAGTGAAGAGTGCAAGTGAGAATGTAGAAGAAAAGTGCATGTTGCACTTGAGAAATCGCAAGAAGCACATAAAATGTGAGACAACAACTGTAATAGAATTAACAATTGCCGCCAGAGAAGTTGTCAGTCAAAACTGATGTTCTATACTTTTCTTATTTTTTCGCAGATCTTTTTATTACATTCAAATTTTATTTAAATTAGCCTTGATTGTATTTTTATAATTTCATTTGTTGTTGTTGATTTTATTCTGCTGTTTGAGTTTTAAACTTTGTAATTTCAATAATTATAAATATTCAAAATTATACAGAGACAATTTAATATTATTATTTAATTAAAATAAAGATCAAATTACTCTGAAAGCCTATCCTTTAGGGGAATCTACTCTTTTTCAATATTCAAAAACATTTATATACAATTTCAGCTTTCATATTTCTTCTTTAGTCTTTCAATAATAATCCCACTAAATGTGCATAAATCTCTTGATATTTTCGGCATAAATAGGTGTCGATTCTGTTTAAGATTAAAGTAACTATCTTTTAACTATCTGACAACTTAACGAGCCAGTTTAAGTCGTAGTTAGTTATTGTTTCTTTTTGGTTTCTCTCATGTATCTTTTTTTATATAATATTTATGAATATTCGAATCCATGGGAGAAAGTGTACGACACTCATACCTCTATTCAAGAGTTCGTACAGATAGAGGCACAAAGACGATTGAGAACTGACATGACTAAGTTTCTCTGGAGCTGAGAGGACTTCTCCCTTGCTCCCTTGCTCCCTTTCATTCATTCTCCATTTCTTCCCTTGCAGTTTGCATACCATATGAGTATTTGGAATGAACTCTGTCCGACGGCAGTCAACAGCCCAAGAATGTCGCCGCCCGGCTAATCTGTAGCATTTTTTACGCTTTTCACAAGAAAACTAAGTAAAAGATGAAAATCCACCCATGTGATGGCAAACGACAAACGGCAAAAGTTGGAAGCTGAATGTTTGAATTTCCCTTTTCATCAGCTTAAAAGCACTGCGAGCGGATGACAAAGCAGCACAAAAATAATAAAATAATAAAGCGGCTTGGTCGACGTTTGCTTATGCCGATGAAAGATACATTTGTAGCTAACAGATACTCATGTGAATAAGCTATACACTGAGCGAAATCCTATGCTGTCATTCATATTGGTTTAATCTGTGGATATTTTTCAGTCTAAGATGTTTTTTAAACATTGCAAGTCCATATATACATATATTTGATAGAGCTTTGATTGAGCTTTGAAAGCACGTTTAGGCTTTATAGCGACTTAATCCAACGAAAGCTGAGCTTAAAAAAATTAAGTAGTAGCTTGAGAGGAACAAATTTTATTTGAATTTAAGGGATACTTTCTGGTACTTTTAGCTTTTGTGAGTGTAAAATCTTAAGAGGTGTTCGAAAGAAAGAGCTTTGAAAGCACAGTAAAGCTTTTAAGCACATTAAATGAGCGAAATATAAATGGAATGCTTTAAAATGTTGATTAGTTTTTGTTTTATTCCATAGAAATAGCTTTGAAAACACATTTAAGCACATTAATTGGGGGAAATATAAATAAAATGCGTTAAAAGTTAGCAAAGTTTTGATTTTATTTGATAGAAAGAGCTTTGAAAACACCTTTAAGCTTTTAATCACATTAATTGAACAAAATTTAAATAAAGTGCGTTAAAAGTTTGCTTAGTTCTGGTTTTATTCGAAAGAAAGAGCTTTGAAAGCACAGCAAAGCTTTCCAGCACATTAATTGAACTAAATTAAAGTAAAATGCGTTAAAAGTTTGCTTAGTTTTGGTTGTTTACCGAATTTATGTAATAGCTTGTGAGAAACAAATTTAATTTGAATTTTAGGAAAACTTTAAGGCTCTTTAGACTTGTGCTTTTCTTACTGTGCTGTGCTTTGTCTTTATACATGTTTGTATCTTTTTTGCTTACCATTGTTGACTCGCCAAAGATGTCGTCACATTGGCATTGTCAACGCTTTGGGAGTCGCTCATAATCCGTTATTAATTGCCCGGCGACATGTTAGGGCGGAGCGTTGCCAACTCAGGAGACATTGCATTGGGATGAGCAGCATAAAGATACAAATGTATCTACAAGATACAGAGCTTACAATACATATAAAGTACTTTAAGCTGTGCGTGTGTCCATTCTGTCTGTCTGTCTGTCTGTCTGTCCTTCTGAATGTTCTGTTCCGAATGTGCAATGCACTTTTCTTCTGCTGTTTGCCATTCTGTCAATGCATTTGTATTTGTATCTTGTATCTGTAAACTGTGTGTGTGTGTGTGTGTGTGTGTGTGTGGGTTTTGCGCACTCTGCCCTACACTTGTATAATTTATTTACTGAAGACACGCAAAATTATTTTATGCAAATGATTTTTTGCCCGCCAAGTTTCTTTTAAAACATTGCAGTTGACTCTGTGAAACGCTTCCCCGTTACCCTCGTACCCCTTGTACCCCTTGTACCATTTCCATCCCCTTGTATCCCCTGTCCCTTTACACGTCTTGTATCTTTTTTACCCTCCCTTTCGTCCTTTTCCTGTGTGGGCGTGGCCGTTTTGCGGGCGTTTAACTTTTCACTCAGCTTTATGAAGTGGTCATGCAAACTATCCACACATATATCGCCATAAATCCACTTATATACACACACACACACACACATATGTATCTATGGACCTACAATTTGTTGTGTTTGGGGTGTGAAAATGGCGCTTGACTTATGGCATTGCTATTGCCAGGCTTGTAATATGAGTTGAGGCATGCCCAGTCATCATACTACCTACCTACAAACACATCTACATACAAACAAACTGAATGGTGCATTTTGCAGCAAGTTGGCAACATTGGCTATAATTTCAATCGATCAATTTGATGGGCAAATGTTGTAAGCGTTGTATTTACAATTAATTCATCTCTGTGACTTTGCAAAACTTAAAGAAAGTATATGTAGGCTCTTAAATATTCACTTGCATGCAAAGTCATCGATAGTATTTGCCTGAGTTATCGATATATGGTAATGCAGAGAGTGTAGATAGAGTTGACAGATCTACAAACCAGCAAATTTTGGCTTATTTTTGCTAAATTTTCCTGTCAAATTTCAATCAATAGAAATATACAAACGATAGTATTCGATGAAACTAACGATACTATCGGCAGTATGTTAACGTTTCATCACTATTTCGTTTTATGCTAAAAGTATAGAGTAATTAATGACGCTAACTAAGTATTTTATTACTACAGATATCAGTTATTAAATAAAATATAAGTTTATGGCAAAATTAAAAAATTTTTAAAATGTATCGATAGTATGGTTTTTAAAATATATTTACTTATTTATTCTTTGTCAACTATGAACAGTCCAGACAACTATTTTATTTTATTTTATTAAATATATGCTGAAATATTAATACAAAAAATTAAAAAAAATTATAACATTTAGTTCAAAATAAGATTAAAACTTGACAAAAGTTTTTTATTTAATTATGTAAATTTAGATGCTAAAGTTGGAGTATTTAAATTGCAAAGATTGGTTCGGCATTCGTTGCTGGGTTAGGATAAAGCACATAAAACACAATTAATATTTGGGAAATTTGTACATTGTACATATTTAAATTGTTGCCATTTATTTAGAGATTTTTAATCTATAATATACTTTTTATTTTCATATAATATATAAGGAGTAGTTTGGTAGTTGTCTGCCTTTCTTTCTGCCTCTTCTGGTTTTGCTTTTGACCAACTTGTTGTGGACATTTGTTAAGCGGTTTGGCAATGTTGTGTTGTTGCGACTCAAATGGAGCCAATTTCCAGGTATCTGTCTGTGGAGCTTCAGTTCATTGCCCAAATAAAATACACAATCGGGAACTGTTGTAAACCTGAGCGGCGTTTCAAAATATCAGCACAACTTTGGCTGCTTCTTCTTAGACTTCTCTACACTTTGAAACGGTGGGCGAAAATTTATTGCGGAGCCAAAGTGAAAATTGCAAAACGATTTCAGCAAAAAGAAAAAATAAAGCAAAAAAAAAACTAAAACGAAATGAAATAAATAAAAAAGAAATGTTGGGGAGATGACACCAAACACAATCGGCAAACAGGTCAAAAGCTCGAGCGACTGGCGCTTCGTGTGAATTTCGGTGTGTGTGACTGTATCTGTATCTGTAACTGACTCTATCTGGTATCTATTAGATACAGAGACACGCCGGTCGCATAAATTTACTTTATGTTGTAGTTGTTGTTGGTGCCGCATGCGTCACGGCTTTGCGAATTTCGGCTTGACTTGCCACATAATTTAACATTCGATTTCCTCAATTAGCGACAGGAGCCACGCACAGCTGTTGAGCTGTTCTGCTGTTCAGCTGTTCAGCTGCTGAGGCTGAGAGTCGACGCGGCCACCAAAGTATCTACCAAGTGCCGAATTGTATCTACGAGATGCGCAAGTCAATTAATCAACGCAGGCAGAAAGCCAAATGCTTTAAAGGTTCGAATTGGGTCAAAGTCTTTTTCGCGCTGATCTCGCGGTCGTTAGCCGAGGCCGCTTTTTATCTCTCCTCTCCCCCTCCTTCTCACTCCCTTTCTCAACTGAACTCGCGAATCTTTGCAAAAATTAAACTATTTAGTCGAGTTCCCGACTATAAGATACTTGTTACTTAATTCAAGTATATATTATTTGCAGCATTGAAATTTTAACTCAATGGAATAAAACTTGCTGCATACATTTAGGCGCTCGACTTGCCCATAAAATTAAAACAGTCATAACTAACGTAATATTAAACCAATCCTTGTAAGTTTAGTTAGGATGACTGATAACAATCATAAGTATTGTAAACTGTCGATGTGGTGGCAAATAATTTTGTTGCTCTAGCTCTTACAGTGTAATTTCAATTTCAAATTTATGAGAAACAAGTGTTCTAGCTCTAGATCGTATTTCTCTGAGATGTGGATGCTAATACAGACAGATAATCCTTAATCCTACACAGATAAAAATAATACAAAAATAATCCATGAATATCAATTCCAAACGGTGTCTAATTTTCGGTAATCTCGGAATTTTCTAAAGTCGAGCCAAAAATGAGAATATTTTCAGTAGAATCAAATGGTTATTATTTATTTACATATTTTGTGAATCTAATAATTATATATTGTATACATACTAAATAAATTCATGCTAAAATCAAGAATGTTAAAATTTAGGTTTATCTGTGTAGGTTGTAGTGTCTTTGAGATGTGAATGTTAACACTTATGTTGTGATGTCTGTCACGCCTCCCAAACAATATGCCCTTGTATTCAGCGATTAACGGGTATAGAAACTAACAGTCCAAGACTTTGTCTAATAGTCCAGCTTGGCAATCTGGCAATCCAACAGATACTCGATTTCGCACTCATAGTATCTAACAATGCCCATTTCGCGCTTCTTGCAAATTTTATGCGTTGCTCTGATTTCTGATTTCTGTCGCCGATTTTTGCCCAAGTTGTCGTCGTCGTCGTTGTCGTCGTTGTCGTCGTTGTCGTCGTTGGCTTGTTTATCAGTCACTTTGCATCTCAGCGGCGTTTGGCGCTTGATTTTATGTTGTTGTTGTTGTCTTCATTTTTTTCTTCTTCTCTTGGTTGTAGTTTACTTATTTGTTTTTGTTGTTGTGTTGTGCGCTGTCCATTTGGTGAGGTCAATGCGCCAATTGTAGCATCTGTGGCCAAATGTATCTCACAGATACAGATTATTATATAAATTTCGCTCGAAGTGAGCAACTTGGCCCGCGGCGCATGCTAGCCATGATTAATCTAATGGCCAACCAAATGAAAGTCCATCCATTGGCCCACAACCTGGTCGATTCCAAGCACCAAGCACCAAGCACCATCTCCACGGGTGGCCTGGCCTATTCTCTTCTGGACTGGCCTGGCCCGGCCATCGGCCGAGGCTTAAGCGCGTTTAAAATTCAATCAACTTAAGGTTAATTACAAATTTTTCGCAAATTTTCTTTACTTTTTATCAACTGACGGCAGCTGAACGATTTGAAATAGTCGCAACAAAAATCAAACAACAAATTGATGATGGATCAGGAAAAGCTAATCAAGATATTACATTTTATTTAATTATTCGTTATTTTTATTCAAATTATTATTTTGTTTGAATTAAAAAGGCAACAAAGTTATTCAATTGCATATACTAAATATTAGCTTAAAGTAATCATATGATCCAACTGATTCTCTGCTTGATTTTGAAGAATTAAAAATATGTTTATTCGTGTTTAGCACTATTATTTATAAGCTAGAATTGTTAAGCTAAATGTTAAGTAAAATTAAATAATAAAAAAATAATACTACCCTTGTAATCTTTCTTATTAAACAAGTCTTTAATAACTTTAGGACTTTAATAGGACTAAAAAGGAGCTGGACCATTTAATACAAGTTTGTGTCTGGATATTTGATAATTAGGGTATTCAGAAACTCTGATATTTGTGTTATGTGGCAAAGTGATAGCACTGTAGCTAGTGAGTGACCTTTTTAAGTTTCTGTTGTCGTATTTGAGTTAAATTTCAATGAACAGCTGTTTTGTATAGAGCAAGCTTTCTTTTTAATTCGTTTACGCTCATGAGTTTGGTGCCACCCTTTCTTACTCTTGTCTTTTTTAATGCTTTTGCCATCGTTAAAAATCAATTTAATATTTAAAAAAAATTTGTATCTCTTTATTTCGATTTAAAATCTGTCCTAAGGGACAATCATTAAAATTGTCATTTGTGTGATTCGAACCCTAACTATTTAACTGCAAGCTCTAATTCTGGCAGGTCGGCGACTCTAACCATCGAGCCACCGGACCAAGAAAAATTAATTGCTTTTACAACCAATATCAATACCGACCTTAGTGTGACCATGTTTTGTTAGATTCTTTAAATACAAATATTAGAGTTTCTGAATACCCTAATTGTGTACACAGAGATGCTAGATATGAGTGTCAATTTATTGTTCATCATGTTGAACACAGCGAGATGAGAAATATAAATAAACTATGAAATTAAAAAAAATAAATAAACAAATGTTGTATGATAATTAATTTGCACAATCAGTGAAAAGGCAACGCTGACTCGCAACTGTTTTAAATTTAATACAGTATGTGAAGAAAGAAAGCACACACTCAACAAATACAAGAACAACAATTATTATAATAATGACAATAAAATTAATATTAAAGAAACAAAAAGATAGAAAAAAAGAAACAAAAACAATTAGGCAACGCCAAAGTCCAGCAAAATTTTTGGCAAACTTTTGACCTCTTTGGTTCATTGGACTTGGCCAAGTAACTCGTGGTCTATTGTTGTTATTGTTGTTTTGTGTGTGGGCCATCCATCTGGAAGTATCTGAGAGAGCGTATCTCTCAATCTGTACACGGAGGAATAGACACAGATCTATCTATTTATCATACTTGTTGCTGTTTTATAATTTAACAAGCTTTTGGCTCAGCTTTAGCCATTTGCATGGAGCATAAGCATAAAAATTAATTAAAAAATTATCAAGCTATAGAGAAAGCACCGTTGAGAGCAAATCGCAAGCGACTAGGCTAAAAAGGTTCAATGTATCTGCGGGATACACGCACTTGTGCCTGTTCATAAGTTGAATCAACTTGCCAAGTTCAATGCCTTTACGCACAATGCTCAAGTTGTTGTTGTTGTGGCTGTCGATGTATCTGTCAGATACACACACACACACACACACACACACACTGTGCGTGAGGGGGCGTCATTGTTTAGGCCCTGCCTTGTCGCAGCCTTGACACTGAAAAAGGCAGCCGGTTTATGGCAACTTCCACTTCCACTTCCACTTCCACTGCGACTGCGGCTCTTACACAGAAAGAAAACAAAAATCATACTAAAATTCAACTTTTAGGAACAAGTTAAAACTATTTTTGAGAGACACGTAAAATATAAATAAAATATAAAAAAAAAGAAAGTAATAATATAGTTTATAATACATGTACCACAATATATATATACAATATATCGTTCAAATAATTAAACTAATTAAAGTAGGTTGTAAACTATATTTAGGATTAAACTTAAACTAAAGCAATTATTGTTAACGGTTATATGTTACTTTCTTTTTCCTTAATAATTGTAAAATGTTTTATGTCAATAATATTTAAAAAACCGATGTTTGTAATAGTCAAAATAAAGAAATAAAGAAAAAAAAAAAAAATTCAAGTTTAAAATCCTTAATTTTACATTTATTTTTAAAACATTTCGTTCTTGGCTGGAGAAATTCCGGGATTATGAAACTTCTGACACCGCATCGGGTCGAGTTTATCACGAAATCCTCAGAATTTTTTTCTCTGTGCTCTCCGACTCAGACTCCAGTTTCGGGTCATTGTCTGCACTCTAGCCTGAGTTCAAAGCACCCCTAAAAAGACGCCTCCCCCTCAAAGGGGAGGCATACAAAAATAAAGGAAAAATCAATAAGTGAATGCCTCGCACTTTTCCACATCTAATTACAAATTTAAGACGTCGTTCCATCTTTTAGTGAGCTTTGCGTCCATCATTTAAGCATTGCTCAAAATAATCATTTATCTTCTTAATCGCAGCATGTCAAGTACTTTAGACAGGGGGTGGCTAGGGGGTTGTCTGACTAAGGGGGCGAGGGGTGATGCAATGCAAGTGAAACTCTGGCAGCTGGCAAATGTTTTGTCTTGAGATTCGCAGCCGTCGGCGCATTCTGCCGTTAAATTAGAGCCGAAACTAAACTCGCTGTCTGTCTGGGACACTTCCCCATCCCATCTGCCCTTTTGCCAACAACACCTTTTGGCCCCAGTTAGTTGCCAGGGCTTGTAGCAAGTCGAACAGCCACTACAATTCGCTTGCCAAGTTTGTCGGGCATATTCTAAAGTTGGGCTAAAACTCTCTTATGAATCAAATGGTTGAGTTCTGAATAACAAAAATTGCTACATTTATTTTTCTTATTTTATTTTATTTTTTTTAGTTGATTGGGTATAATAGTATTGGGTGTATACATATTTAAGGGGATGATTGTAACTAATTAGGCCATCAATTAAATCTGTTGTAAGAAATTGGTACAATAATGTACAATACAATTTGAGAACTTGTAAAAAATAATAGTAAGAAACAAAATAATTAATTTTAAAAGGAAACTTCTTCATAACAGAAAAAAAACATTATTTAAAACCCCTTGATTCAAAAGTTGTGAAGTTATAAAAACATTTTGTAGACTTATAGTAAAAAGCCGTGGCACGATTATGAAATAAAATAATTGATTTTGAACCGAACCTTTTTTAAGAATATGATTTAAGCCTTCGTTAAATATCATATTGTGAATCTATGATAACATTCGTTAATGGTCTCAATTCTGTCAATAGATAATAACTATTAATATGTTAAATCTCTTGCCAGATATTTATGTTCAGTTCCATTCATTTCCAAAGTCGATTTATTTTAATGTTTGTTCAGTTCGTTGTATTTAAGATACTATTTATTTGTATTCCCTAAAGTTGTATCATCATAACGAAAACACTTGCAGAGTTGTGACTTGGGTGAAATTGATTTGGTTCAGGGTTGGGTATTTATGGCCGTCTAGGCTTTCATTTCGAAATTCGAATCGTTTACCCATCCCTGGATATAGTCGACAAATTGACGTGACAGGACAACTGACGTCACGTGACAAGGCGAGACGAGACGAGACGAGGCGTGGCAAGAGGAGGGGGGAGAGAAGGAGAGAAGAAGAAAGGGCGCCGTCACCGTCACCGTCACCGTCAAAGACGTCAAAAAGAAGCGCCGCAGACGTCTTTAAGAAACAATTATTAGAGCCATAAATTGTCGGCGTTGTTGACGCGTTTTGTGTGCGGGCTTTAAGCAACTTTCGCTGCCTTTCTTTGTCGAACTTTGTGACTTCAACTCTTGTGTCTCTGTATCTGTATCTGTATCTGTATCTGTGCATCTGTGTATCTGTGTTTCTGCATCTGTGTCTTTATTCTGTTTTCATTTTGTTGACACCTTTTCTTCGTCGTCTAGTTGATTTTCTTTATTTTTGCAACGTCCTTTTCTCTTTTTATCACGCTTGTTAATGTCATTCCCCGACGTTGTCGTCGCTGTTCTTCAATGCGCCTTTAAGTCCTGCCCTGCCGTGTCCTTCGTCCCTCGTCCCCCTTTTCTTTTGCTCTGCCATTGCTGTGGTTGCCATTGCCGCCTTATTAGCCGCCATTAACACTTTTGACTGCACACCTCCATTGCCGTCCCCCGATTCACCCACCCACTAAGCAAATTGCGGCACAGTGCAACCAGCATTGCATTTTGGCTGTTAATTAAAATACCATTTGATGATTAGATTCGGCATTCAAAATTATACATATTATTTATTATTATTAAATTATATTTCATTATATACTTAAAAGTAAAATAAATGTTGACAATTAAACAAAAACTAAAATTATAAATTAATAATTAAATTTGAGTTGACTGAATTCTGTAGCAACAATCCGGTAAAAATACTTTTAAATTAAACATATTTGATGCTGTTCAAGTATCAAGTTTCAACTTCTTAAAATATTTAAAGAATTGTATTACATTTCTTAAATTTGTTTTGGAATGTTATTGTATTTTTTTTGGATTCAATTAGAATTTTACTCTTGAAAAGTGTTCTTAATTTGAAGTTTGTGTTACTTTGAAAATTTACTTGCATAGTATGTCTGTTCACCGTAATTTCTACTCATAATTTTTCACAAACTTTAACTTTATTTCATCAGCAGATTTCAAAGAGAAAATACCACTATGCATCCAAGCAGCAATGTATAAAACCCACAGACTGTGAATGCCAAGCAGAAACAACAAATTGTAATGAGAAACTGGAAAATATACGACTTGGAAATGCTCTGCTACGTGATTATTGGGAATATTATAGTATTAGCCAAAGATGAGATTAACTTTGTTAACAATAAAATATAATATAATTTAATTTAATTCGATTTAATTCGAATAATCTTCTTTTCTCTCTGTCGACTGTTTTTAGTCAAAGTTAAATAAGTAAATAAATAAAATATACGTATTTTAGCTTTTCAGATATCTAAAATTTTTTTTATTTTTTGGCGCCACAATTGATATAAATTTCCCAGGTTAATGATTGTAGTGTATCCAAAATGAAGTTGTCTTTCACAAATGCAAATGCAAAGGGCAAAAGTAAAGTGCACAGAGAGAGAGAAAGGAAAAGGAATCAAATAAGAAAGAGAAAAAGAAAACTGTGTGCTTCTTGTTGTCGTTATTCGTGTCGCGTCATTTTCCTTCCAGCATTTTGGGCGCCAGATCGTCTTAGGACTGTTTACAAATATGCCATCTTATTGGAGTTGTTGCTGTTGCTGTTGTTGTTGTTGTTGTCCAGTCACAGTTAATTTTGTTGTTTCTCTTGCTGGTATTTTATTCGCGGCATTCTTTGGCGAAAGCATCCTTAGGTTTGCTTTCCCTTTGTGTTCATCGCTTGTTGCTGCTAATTAAAAAGCATCTTCTCGAGCTTCTTCGGTTGAGGTTGTCCCTGCAGGATAATGGCACCAGGCAGGACCCAATCATTAGCTGCCAACCATGCAGTTTGATAAACAACAACAACGAATCCTCTTCAGAACAAAGATATGTCTAATAATACGACTAGCAACACAGATTCTACTTTTGATATTACTCATGGATATTTTCGTTTCAACTGCAGAATCACACAGAAATCTAAAATGTGCAAAACATGTGTGAAACTTAAAATTATAATATATTTTGAATAACTTAAAGGGGCTTAACTCACAATAAAAATAATGATTTAGTCAAGAATATAGGATAATATGTCAAGAATATTTATTTAAGGATAGTCGGACAGGGAAATCAAGAGCATCAGGAATTCGAAAAGAAAAAAATAAAAATATACAAATATCCTGAGATGCCAAACAAAATTTAAGATTTTAAAGATTTTAAGAACAGTCCCTAATCAATTGATATTGAAAAGTATGTAAGTATTGAAATAATTTCATTTTTAGTCTTATTATTAAATTATTAAATGCTTCCATTTTATTCATATTTTATTGGTCAATTGTTCTACTGATGCAAATACTGATGAAAATATATATATTCCAATTTCGGCAGAAATAATAATGATTTTATAAGAAGAACATATCCAATCTGTTCAATATTGCCTTTATTAACATATTTCAATACTTCACTTGTGCTTTTTTTATTTTGCCCATAATATAATATATGAAGGAATCTATTTATTTTCTTAAGTGTTGAAGTGTCAAATCAATCTGGAAAAGTAATCAGTTTCCAGCTGCATTTCTAGGTTAAAACATTTCCTTCAATTTGCAAGCTTACAGAATTAAATAGCTGTCAAATGTAGCTGCTTAATAGCTAAATTGGCTAAAGAGCGAAATAATTATCGATATCACTAGTTCAATGCAACAATGTCGAAAGTACGAATTAATTGTTGAATTCATTGGCTTGATTAGCTTCGGATCAGCTGGAACAATGACAAGTGCAGTGAGGCAGCAACAACGACGAGGATTTGGGGACCACCCGATGAGTGCGGCAGCAACAGCAACAGCAACAACGACAACCACAACGACAACTACAACAACAGCAGCAGCAACAACAACATGAGCTACGAGCTAATAGTCGTACAAGACGAGCTTGCAAGAAACCTGCAGCCAGCAGGCAAATAGCAAAAGTGCATTTTTATTTGTATTTATTTATTTTTTTATATATTGTTTTTCTGTTGATTGTAATCTTTTGAGGCTGGGGACGTTGCAGCTTCTTTTGGGGCTGCCGCCGCCGCCGTTGATCGACGAACGATTCAAGCGATTGGCGCCAGCGACACACACACAGGCAGACACACACACACACACACACACACACACACACACACTGTAGCGGCAACAAACAGTAGCTGCAACAGCGGCAACAGCTTTGCAACTTTGAGTACAATTAATTGAACACCAACAACAAATTGATTGCGCGAACAACAACAACAACAGCAACAGCAACAACAACAACAATACACACAAGTACGGCAACAACATGACACATTGTTCACATGCCGCCGCCGCCGGCAGATGAAGACGACAAAGCCAAAAAGAAGAGAATGCCTCGCAACAAGCTGCAGCAACATGTTGCCAAGCGGCCTTTGTGCTGTGCGCCTTTTGTGCCGCGCTCCATTAGCATGGAGGGAGGGGTGGCGAGGGGAGGGGAGCTCATTGCCGCCCCATTAATAAAAATTGCCACAGCAGACACACAAGTTGAAGTCGCAGTTGCAGTTGCAATTGTTGTTGTTGTTGCTGTTGCTAATTAGCGTCAACATTTGCTGCCAGCAACATGTTGCTGACAGATGCGCTGACAGTCTTGCAAGGTGATCAGGGAGGGAGTTAAGAGGGACATGTGGACAGTGCACAGGCAACCAAACAAACAAAAGAATCAATAAAAACAAAGGCAAAGAGAAATAAAATATAATTTAAAAATACAAATAATAATACATGATAGAAATACGAACGGAACAAACTTTCACTTGACGTTGAACAAATATTGAGGCTAGGCAACTTACCTGTCAGGTGTCCTCAAACGGAAATCAATTTGCAAAAAATAACAGCGAGTCAACGG
The DNA here is from genome assembly GCA_037043435.1 of Drosophila suboccidentalis. Classification (NCBI taxonomy): domain Eukaryota; kingdom Metazoa; phylum Arthropoda; class Insecta; order Diptera; family Drosophilidae; genus Drosophila; species Drosophila suboccidentalis. The sequence continues at coordinate 549,584 of JBAMBK010002436.1, forward strand.
CGAAATGATGGATGCATAGGCGACTCTGGAATGCCCTATAAGAAGCGGGAGAGCGAGAGAGAGGTGGAGTGGGAAAATTGGAGAGAAAACTTCTGCTCCTGAAATCAAATAAAGTTTTTGTTAAAGTAATATAGATTGAATAAAAGGGGATCGATTGACAGCAACATAAGAGTGTGGAATATTTATATGTACGACTGTTGTATGCTCTATATAAAGAGCGATACAAAAAGAGAGAGAGAGAGACACTTATATTATTTTTTAATTTATTTAATTAATTTATTTCTTTCAGCATTTTATTAGACAATTTTACATAGTATAACATTTGAACATGACAGCAATATTGAATTATGAAGTGGGAGGGATGGGTAGCGATCAGCGATCTCTCTCTCTTTCTCTCTCTGCCTCTCTCTTGCTATCCGATGGATACGAGAATTCATCCCAATTGACTGTTTGTATAATAGAATAGACTCTGATCTATATGTATAAATAAAAAGGTTTGCAACATTAATTCAAATGTTTTAGAATTCTGAATAATTTTCACACACTTTCAGATAAATTCTAAATATATTCATTCTTAGTATTTTCAACTTTACAACTTACCAAGTATTAATTGATTGAATATTATAAAATAAAATACATATTCTAAATAAACTAAGGAATGGAGATTATTATAAAATAATTTAAATTATAGATTGACAATAAGGTAAAGATACTTTTTGTAGAATAAAAGAATCGCAATTATTTAATTTCAACTGAAACTAAAATGAAGCAACACTTTTTAAGTTTACCTGTGTCAAGTTTGTTAATTATTTGAATAAATGGAGATAAACATAAAATATATAATAATAAAATTTATAGATTGATTCTAAGTATTTATTGTAAAATATAAGAATCTTAATTAAATAATTTCAATGTATTAACTAATTAATTGACCATTTAAGTAGCTATAAAATATTTGTTCCAGAATGAATTAATTTGATACTTTTACCGTTCAATGTCTAGGCTCAACTTTCAGTTAGTTTCGGCCCGAATAACAACGAAGAAGCTAAACAAAAAGTAGTTTGAACCTTTTGACTGTTAGTTAAAGGCAAGTTTATCTTTTTGTTGAACACTTTGACACGCGCTGTCTGTCTGTCTGTTTGTCTGTCTGTCTGTCTGTCTGCCAGTGTTTTGGCCGCATGGCACATGCCACATGCTGGCGCACCTTGTGGTACGTGTGTACGGTACATGCCACATTTAGCATATTTTGTTTGCATTGCATTTGATTGACAGTTTTATTATATGAATATATTGGTTATTGTCTGTCGCAGGTGAATGTGGCACAGTTTGACAGGCGCTGGCACTGGCACTGGCACTGAGCGTGCCACATTGCTGCACGTGGTGTGGCGCCACACAGCCAACAACAATTTGCCGAGCTCCGAGCTCCGAGCTGCGAGCTCCAAACCAAACCAGACCAAACCAAGCCAAAGCAAAGTTAATGAACACCCTTGAAAAACTTGGCAAAACGGCGGCAATTAAAACTCATTAAATCAAGTTAAAAACTTTTCAACACACAGCAAGCGAGTGAGAGTGTGAGGGGGAGATAAGGATAAAAAGAGATGCATATATATGTACATAGATATGTATATATAGATGTATGTATGTTGTAGATATGCATATGTATTGGGCCAAAGTTTGTAACCTCGTAATAAAGCCACTTAAGTGGGTCATAATGCGCCAGCAGCAGGCAGGAGGAGGAAGCGGTGGCATGCAGCATGCGGCATGTGGCATGCGGCATGTGGCAGGCAGCATATTTATGCTGAAAGTGAAATTGAAAACTTTGCACGATAAATGTGGCATGTAGAAGTCGTAGTCGTAGTCGTAGTTGTAGTCGAAATAGAGTGAGAGAAGCACATTGGATGCCAGCTACTAGCTACTTATAACTATGTCTATAGATGCAACTCTTCTACATACATACATATACATATGTATGTACATATGCATACATATGTATCTATATCTGAATCTGTTTCTGTATCTGTATCTAAGTGTGTGTGTGTTTCAGTATCTGCATCCAGCCATTGTGTGCGCACTTTCACTGTCAACCCACAGAAACTTGCGCTATCTCTCTCTCTCTCCCTCCGCTCGCTCTCTCTCTCTCTCTCTCTCTCTCATTCCCTCCGTGTGTGCGACATTAAATGCATAAAAATAGCATTAAATTGTGCGCAAAATAGCAGCAAATAAAATTTAACTTCTTGTTGCTCGCAAATGTATGCAACAAATGTGTGTCGCACTTTCTCACTCCCTCCCTCTCCCTCTCTCACTCTCACTCTCACTCTCTCGCTCTGTCTGCTTTGTCTGAGGCAGACAGACTGTCTTTATTTGTATCTGCTTCTGTCTGCACTCAAGTTTTCGAAAATAAGCGCAAAACTTTCACATCTCACTTGAAAGTCGCTCGATTTTTGCTTTTGGCTTTCTTCCTTGAACATGAACAATCTTGCACAAGCAGCTCAAGCCTTTTTGAGGAGACTCCACATTTAAAATTGATTTGAACTTTAACTCGACTGTCAACTTACATTCGATTTATTTAGAGCTTTTGTTTAATTTAAGGGGGTCTTCTCATTCAAAACCCGTTTTTTGGACCCTTTTTAAAAAAATTGTTTTTTGAAAACGCAAAGAATAATTGAAAACTTTTTTTATTTATTGTATTACAAAAGGTTCAAATTAAATAAAAAAATGTTTTTTGCCTCGATACGAGGGGTGTTCAAAAAGTTATGAGACTTCAAAGTTGGGGGTTGAAAAAAAAGGTGTCGTCACGGCGGCAACTATTCCGGGTCTCCGGAGCGTCGGAAATGAAAAAAAAAAACGGGGTTATAATCAGTATAGATGTAATTCTCGGGTGATAGTAGAGAATAATTTTGTGATTTTTTTTGACAAAATGGCGGCCATTCAAAAAAAAAATTTCAATTTCGGGCTTTTTTTTTGTAGTTTAGTGTAAAAAAAAAATAGTAAAAAAATTTTTAAAATTATTGTCTACTATCACCCGAGAATGGTGACAATTCTGCGTCGATTCCACTTTGTTTCATGAAAATCGGTTCAGTTGAACTGGAGATATTTCTGCCGCCAGTTCGAAAAACGTGGTTTCGAGAAAAACGCGTCTAAAGTTTTGACTTCACTTGCATTAACATTAACATTGCTGGATAAAAATGGCCATATCTCCTTAAGTATTTCGAATTTCTAAAAATCCTTTTAGGGGCATATTCACAATCACCCAAGCTATAAATAAATGCAAAAAAAAAAGTCGAAAAAAAAAGTTGCTCAATGAGAACCCCTTAATAATAATATTATGATTTTTGTTATTTTGAATTGGCCTAAGATTGAGGGAAACCAAACACAAGTAGCTTAAATTTGAATAAAAAAATAAATAATAAATTATATCAATCAATATCTTTCATTAGTGTCATTAGCTTTGAAGATTGTTAAAGCGATTCACATTTAATACATAAAAGCCGATAAAAAAAGGTTAGATCAAAAGATTACTACCTCAAAATTGAGTTTTCGTCTAAATATGAAAAATTTGTGATTATTTTATGATTACGATTACAAAATTCACAAATAATATAAAATTAATACAATTATTCAAATATAGTCAGAAATAATAAAAAAAAAAATCGTTTTAAGTAGTAGTAGATTATTTTTGATTATTTCTGATTAATTTCATTTTTTTTATGAAAAATCAAATTATTTTGAACAAAACAGTTTGTTACAAAAATGTTTATTCTTTATATTTTAATTATACATAAGTTTCTTATACATATTTATATATACTTATTTCCCTGAGGTATGTTGGCTAATTTGATTGTGAAAATGTAATAAAATAATTTGTTTTTCACTTAATAGTCAAAAATAATCGAAAAATACTAAAATAATCAGAAATAATCAAAAGTAATTCGACTACTTAAAAAGATGATGTTTGATTATTTCTGACTATTTTTGAATAATTGTAATAATTTTAGATTATTTGTGAATTTTTGTAATCGTAATCATTAAATAATTGGGCAAAGCTGAAAATAGTTCGACTTTTAAACAAAATTAATCTAATTACAATTAAGAGTACTTTTATTTGCGTGCTCTCTAAAGATAATCTTGTTTAAAAAACGAGAATCATTTTAGAACTATCAATAATTGTTTTAAGTTCAGAAGTTAGAAATATTTTAATTAGACTAGTTTAGGCAATCGTTTGGATATAAAAATTAATAATGAGAATAACTCCATAAAAACTACATACTTAGCTTCGATTTTGAAACTTAATAGTACGATAAATTGTATTAACAATTATAGATTAGTTAATTTTTATAATCCCATAAAGTCAGTAATGGGAATAGAAAAACCCATACATAGTCTAAGGTATATTATTAATAAAACAATTGATAACCGTCTAGACTCCAAAAGGCAAATGAAAGTTCCTGAAAAACTTTAAATGAAATGTATGTAAGTTGTTCAAGGTGAGAGCAGCATATTAGCCTGCAAAATGTGCATGACATTCTAACCTCAAGAGTGAAGAGTGAAGAGTGAAGAGAGAACTTGAGAACTTGAGAAATCTGTTGGGTAGCCAAATCATTTGCATGTCTCGTCTTCAATCTCCATTTCAATATATAGCTGCAATAACAACAACAACAGCAACAACAGCAACAACAATACAATAACAACAACGACATAGGAATACCACAACAAAGTTAAAGATTTAATGTTTTTTGCCGCAGACGATTTTGTAGTGTTGTGAAACGTAATCTTGCTGTTGTTGTTGCTTGCACTTTTCTTTGACTTTCAACTGGCAAGTGAAGTACACACAAATACACACACACACACACACACACACGAGAGATTGAGTAAGAGCGGGAGAGGGAGAGAGAAAATGGCGTCAAGTATTTATTGTGCGCTATTGTTGCAGTTGCAGTTGTAGTTGTAGTTGTAGTTGTTGCTCCAAAGAAAGTGAAAACTTTCGCAGCGTCGGCGTCGCGAACAAATTTTAACCCAAAAACTTGCGGAAAATAAAACACTTTAAGCAAAAGTTGTGTCAAGTTGAGGTTGTGTTAGGTTAAGGATGCCAGCTGCTGGATGTGTGCGAAAGAGATGGCAAGACACGAGACTGTGCATTTTGATTATAATTCAAGAATCACAGACATAAATACGAGTGCACTGATACAAATATGCTAGATAAAAACAAACAGATTTCGTAAATTAATACTATGATCCAAAATTGTTCATTCAATAAGACAACTTTAGCAGACAGATACAAAGGAACAACAATCTTACATCTATTCCGCAATCTAAGAAAATTCATGTTTTTCTCAAAAAACTAAAAAAGTTTCGTCTAAAATATGCGTTTGTTTTAGTTAAATGCAAGTTTATCTTCTTCTTTTTGCCTATAAATATGCATAAAAATAATAATAATAATAATAATAAGAAGAAGAAGAAGACGAAGAAGAAGAAGAAGAAGAAACAGCAGAGGCAACAACAATTTGTTTACATTCCAGATCCACAAAGTGCAGTTCCTAATGCACAATAAATAACAATGAAAAAGCCGTACAGAAAAAAAAAAACAAAAATAAAAATACGAAAAATTTTACGGACCGAAAAAAAATGAGAAATAATATGCAACACACACAGGGAAAGAGAAAGCGAGATATAGACAGTGATAGAGAGAGAGAGAGAGAGAGGAAAACTACACGCATTACGACAAAGAGTAAGGGAGTGGGGGTGTGGGGGGTGGGGGCGATAGCTTAGTTCTGGGAGTTCTAGCATCGATTACGCTTTGACGCCAGCAGCGACGTCAGCAGCGAAGTCGGCTGTGCATTGGGCTTAGGGTCAGGCGGCAAAAATTTTTGGACACGCAGCAGCAGCAGCAACTGAGACGGAGGCAGCGCAGTCCACCTGCTGTTGCTGCTGCTGCTGTGAGTAGGAGGAGAAGGGCGGCCAACGGTGCGGGGGTTGCATTTTAGGCCACACCCACATGCGACGCTGCACATCGTTGTGATTGGCCCAAACAATTGGCAGTCAGCTGCAAAATACAACAAGACAGCAAAGAAGAAAAAAAATACACACACACACACACACACACATGCACATGCACAGAGGGAGAGCCACATGCATAGAGAGAGAGAAAGAGAAGTGTAGAACAAGTGGAGGCAACGGAGGCAAAAAACTGAAACGCAGAAAACGAAACGAAACAAACAACGACGACGACGGCGACGGCGACGGCGACGGCGACGCTGCAGCTGCCAGCAGCAAAAATCGCCCCCTTTGAAAGCAGGCAAACGCAGCAACAACAAAAACGAAAACGAAAACAGCGATAACAAAAACAACAAAAACAACAACAAGAACGATAACAACAACAAAACCATTTCATGCAGTCAGTCAGTCTGTTTGTTTTTGTTGCTTTTACTGCAACGACTGCGAAACTCGGGCGACTGCACTGAGGGTGGCCCTGGGCAGCGATGCCGGCATCGTCATCGTCATCGGCTTTGGCTATAGCCATAGCTATAGCTATAGCTATAGCTAAATACATATAGCTTTAACTACGGCACAGGCATCAACGTCAACGTCAACTTCAGCGTCAGCGTCAGCGTTGGCGTCGGCGTTGGCGTCTGTTTTCGTTTTGTCTTCTTTGCGCTCACATTCGTTCCCTTTTTGCGCTATTTCGTGTGCTTTCGTTCGTCGCCTTTATTCAGTTACCGTTACCAGCCCCTCTCCCCCACCCCCTGGCCACCCATCACTGTACACTGTACACTGTACACTCCTCGTCTGCCCATTGGGCTACCCGGCTTCCCGGTCACGTGGCACAGTCGCAAGCATTGGCGCCGATAACTGCCATTTTTCTGCCGCTGCTGACGCTGCCTCTGCTGACGTCGTCGTCGTCGTCGACGTTGACGTCGATGTTACTGCTGTTTCTGTTTCTACTTCTACTTCTGTTGTTGTTGTTTTTGTTTAAGTTGTTTTAGTTGTAGTTGTGCCCTTAGTTAAACAAAGGGCATAGTTGGGATAGTCATTGAAGTTGTCCAGCACACACACACACATGCACACACACACACACACACTGTAGCATGTGTAATAAGAAGTTACACCTTTGGCATTGTTGTTGCTAGTTGGCTGCTTGTAATTCTAATCAGAATAAGTATAAATGTATGCATACATATGTACATATGTATGTACATATACATATGTACTCGAATTTATGCCCATTCTCGCATTAGTGTGAGCCGAATGCATTCGTATAGCATTAATTTCAATTATCGCACGATTTTAAATGAATCTCATCCCATTACGGATTTGGTATTTTTCATTGAATTTCTAATTATAATTATTTCTTTTCTTTGAATTTCTACTTGGATTAAATCTTGAAACTTGATGTTCGTTCAGTTTGTTCATTATTAATTGTACTCAATTGTGTTCATCATATTTTATTATTATGTTTTTTTAGCTATTACATATATAATTACTATTGGATTTATTATGTATACTTAAGGCACTTTTCACAGTGTTCATTAAAATTAAAAGGCAATTTGATTAATAAAATTCTAGTTTTTGAATTTTAAAATATTCGAATAGTTAGTGTTAAAGTACACATATCTGAAATAAATCATACAATACATTCATTCATTTTTCCTCTGTTATTTTTACAAATAATAAATGAGCCCCAAATAAATAATAAATAATAAAAATAATATAATTCGGACTTTTCGATTGATTTAGATAATATTTTTTTCACATTTAATTGGTACTCAAAACTTTAATTTGCAATTTCTAAACTCAGTATTGAGTTTGAATTATTTCTATTATTGCTTTGATTATAGCTTTATCCTCTCTGAAAACTTTCAGATATTTCAAAATAGCTTTCAATTTCATTTACAGCTCGATCTCATTTCAAAACTAAGTATTTTCAAAGTGTATTTGAATATTCGGTTTTGGCATTCGTGGGAATAACTTGTTTTCGGTTATCTCCTGCATTTTGCACTCTTTGTTAGTTATTTAGTTTTATGTTCGGTTTTCTTTTCTTTCTGCTTTATAGTACGTTCCATTTTTTCTCATCTCAATTTCTTGTCCATTTTACCCATTTTTTTTGTGTTTTTTATCTATTTTGTGCTTTCTTTTTGTGTGTCGCTTTACGGCTGCTCAGTGCAAAATATTTTTGTTTGCTTGCCAAAAAAAAATGTTCGTCGATTTTTGTGCGCCGTCGTCGCCATTTGCCATTTGCCTGTCCTGCAGTCCCAATCTTTGTCCTCTTGTTGTTGTTGCTTCTCCTTCGCTGTTGTTGTAGTTGTTGCTAGTTTTTTAGTGTTATTGCTGTCGCGTTTTGCGTCCTGCGTCGCGTCTTTTGCCACGTCGACAACATTTGATGTTGTTGCATATAATGAATGCTGGTCGCCCACGTATCTTGCCACACCCCCAAAAGCCCCAACAGCCCCCTACCACCCCCTATCAACCCCTATCAGCCCCCACCTCCAACCGCTGGCTGCACTGCAACAATTTTTTATACTATAGATAGCAGACACACAAAACAAAACAAAAACTGGGAGAGTGCAAAAAATTGTACGATAGAGCGAAGAAGAAGAAGAGGAAGTAGTAGGCGGAGGGGTAGGAGTGGCTAAGGGAGATGGAGGAGGGAGGGGGGAGGGGGGTTGGTAGAAGGCAGAGAAGACAACGTAAACACTTTTGACATTTTATTTTTCACGCCAGCTCGTGGGCGCCTCCATGTGACATTGTGTGTTGGGTGTGTGTGTGTGTGTGCAGGGTGTGTGTGTGTAGAGTGTGTGTGTGTTGTGTCCTTTGTTGTCGCTGCTCTTTTGGCTGCTTGGCTTTTGTTGTACCGCCCACAAGTCTCCCACCTTCACCCCTTCTTCCCTCTCCACACACCCCCCGCCCATGTCAATGTTACTCTGTTTTTTGGGCTGCGTCCAATCCGTATACCCCCATCCCCCATCCCCTTCCCCTTCCCCCTTCCGCAAGGTCTCCCTCCCATATTATTGGGGGGCTTAAGTGTGTGCGCATAAAATGCAACGAAATTACATATTGCGCATACGACACGTGTGCTCAGCCTCAAAGGCAAAGGCAAAGGCAACGGTGCATTGCATGCTTGTAGGCACTGTATCTACAGTTTGACGCCGTAACACGGCAGCTGTTAAGAGCGAAAAAGGGTGAGAAGGGGGCGTAGGGGGTTGGGCGTTGAGTTGCCGTCGACTGATTAGTAAATGCGCTGCATAAAATCCACTCTGACTTTAGACGAAAGTGGCTTTTAAGTCATAGATTAACCTGGATAAGAGACTGAGAAACCAACTGCAACGCAGATCATGAAATAAAATACGAAATTGTGCAACACTTAAAGGAAAGAGCTACCTACGAAAGTCACAAATTACTTATCGATCTATTTTACAAGAATTGAATAATCAAAAAATTATAAGCACATCAAAATATATTAGACAGAAAAAATAAATTATTTACTTAATTTTTCAAATGAAAAACTTCTTTGATTGTATATGGGCATTTCCAGAAAAAGGTCCACCACGACGAAAAACGTAAAATTTATCAAAAACTCACATCTTGTGAAATTTTCTTCCAAAAATGTATTCAAGTTATTTATTTAAGCAATATACGCTCAAAGAAATTCAATAGGATGAAGATATAGATTCTACATTGGAATAAATTCACTTTTTCCATATATTTGCCCATTTTCTTAAAAATTGACTTCCAAAATGGACCGTTTGTATTTTAACGATTACACTTAGTAGGACAGTAAGATTGTAACATGAGCCATTTTAATTCTTAGAAATATATTAAAAGTTTAATTTAAATCAAGTTTTAAAAGCTGTTTCCGATATATAGAATGAAATTTTTATGAACAAACTCTTGGAAAAACTACGTGGAAATCTTGTCACGTTCGCGATGTCGCGTTACAAATTACTAATAAAACTTGTAAAATATATAAAACGGTAGTTACATATAAAAATTATTTCTAAAATGGAAAACTACATTATTTTATTATGGTTTAAGAGTATTTTCTTCCAAATTACTCGCCACATTTCGTAGTCTTTCGCATTTGTCAAGATGAAGTCAAACATGACTTCCATTTTTCGTCGCGTTCGTGATGCATTGTTTTCTATAAATAATTAAAAAACGACAAGTCTTCAAAGATTGTCTTTTGTCATAAAAAAAGAGTTGATAGAATGCATTAAACACGTAAGAAAACATTTTTGAAAATGTCAATTATTGCCATTTTTTTTTTCATTTAAAGTCGTACAAATGTCGCGTTCGCGATCCTGGAAATACCCATATTTAATTTCTCAGTCCTAAAACATGTTTAAAAATAAAAAGAAATGATAATGATATTTAAGATTTGAGATTGAATTTAATCTTCTGTTGTACATAATACTGAATCACGACAGTTTTCTTTATTTTAACAGCTAAAAAACTCAAAGGTTTAACAAATAAAAGCTACTATTGATTAATCATTATTAATTGACAATCAGTTGGTCTGTCAGTCAATCAAAGACATACAAGTTTGAGAAAGAGTCATTCAATCAATCAGTCAATCAATCATACCTTCAACCAGACATTCAATCACTTTGATAGTACTTCTATAAAGGGCTAGTTAAAGAAGATTCATTCAGTCTGCCAGTGAATTGATCAGTCATTCAATCAATCAGTCAATCAATCAGACATTCAATCACTTTGATAGTACTTCTATAAAAGGATAGTTAGAGAAGATTCATTCAGTCTGTCACTGAATTGATCAGTCATTCAATCAATCAGACATTCAATCACTTTGAAAGTACTTCTATAAAGGGTTAGTTAAAGAAGATTCATTCCATCTGCCAGTGAATTGATCAGTCAATCAGTCAATCAATCATACCTTCAATCAGACATTCAATCACTTTGAAAGTACTTCTATAAAACGCTAGTTAAAGAAGATTCATTCAGTCCGCCAGTGAATTGATCAGTCGTCCAATCAATCAGTCAATCAATCATACCTTCATTCAGACATTCAATCATTTTGATAGTACTTCTATAAAAAGCTAGTTAAAGAAGATTCATTCAGTCTGCCAGTGAATTGATCAGTCGTCCAATCAATCAATCAGAAATTCAATCATTTTGATAGTACTTCTATAAAAAGCTAGTTAAGGAAAATTCATTCAGTCTGCCAGTGAATTGATCAGTCATTCAGTCAATCAATCATACGTTCAATCAGACATTCAATAATTTTGATAGTACTTCTATAAAAGGATAGTTAGAGAAGATTCATTCAGTCTGTCACTAAATTGATCAGTCATTCAATCAATCAGTCAATCAATCATACCTTCAATCAGACATTCAATCATTTTGATAGTACTTCTATAAAAGGCTAGTTAAAGAAGATTCATTCAGTCCGCCAGTGAATTGATCAGTCAATCAGTCAATCAATCATACCTTCCATCAGACATTCAATCATTTTGATAGTACTTCTATAAAAAAGCTAGTTAAAGAAGATTCATTCAGTCCGCCAGTGAATTGATCAGTCGTCCAATCAATCAGTCAATCATTTATGCCGATAGTGTTCTTTCAATAAATATTTAGGGGTAGGAGGAGCCTAAAGTGTTAAGGGCATGTCATCAACATTTGGCACTCAAAGCAAAACTTGTTCCCCGCTTCGGATAGTGTTTTCTTTCGTTCTGTCTTCTTTTGGCCTCTTGCCTATCGATGTGCCTGCTGCCGGTCGTATCATAATGTTACTGACAGTTTCGCACCTGTAAAACATTTCTAACGGTCTACCCCCTCTCCTATTACCTATTACCTATTTCCCATTCCCACCCCGACCCCTTTCAGTAAGCTAAACAAAGTGCTCGGTGTAGTTGTCGGTGCAATGCATAAAATAAATATTAAACGGCCTTCCGTTTCGTTGGCTTGGCCTCCACGTGTGTGTATCCTGTATCCTGTATCCAAATTGAAACCACAACAACAACAAACAAATGAGATGCCTGCGAGCGGGGGTTGGGGTTGGGGTTGGGGGAGGGGCATCGCTTTAAAAGTCAAAAGTAAAAACAAGTCAATTTACGTCAAGCACTTTTGCTATAAAGGATATTAGAGCAGAAATACAACAAGGACATGCCAACATTTCCGACATGTAGGCGTCGACTGCCGGCGCCGCAGCTGCTCGATGCCACACGGTCGGGGGTGGGGTTGGGGTTGGGGTTGGGGTAGGGGGTTGCAAGGGAAACATTTGCCATTTGCCGGTCGACCATTTCAAGTGTGTGTGTGTGTGTGTGTGTGGCGCCTCCACTCGTTGCATGCATGTCATTTGCGCAGTCAGACAATGCAGCAATTGCAGCCGGGGACTGCGAATTGAACGAGGGCTGCATCACAGGGATGTGCCGGAAAGTGCGGGCTGGGGGATTGTACTAGGTGCCAGTTAAAAACAAAATGGCGCACGTCCGTCGCTTTTGTAGGCGCGCACACAGTATTCCAAGCACTTCTCCCCTTTCCTTCTCCTTCTCCTCCTTCTTCTTCTTCTTCTTCTTCTTCTTCTTCTTCTTCTTCTCCTTCGCCATCTCCTTCCTCTGGCTTTTTTTTGTTTGTCGGAACTTGCGTTGCCATTAGGCGACGACCTACCCCAAGCATAAATAATAATAACAATACAGGGTGGCGAGGGTTGCTCTTAAGTATACGGATACGTACACGTGCTTACGTATTCACGTACTTACGTATTTACGTATTTACTGTGACACGCAACGTGGTCGCAGACATAACCTACCGCAACGCATTCCACGCTGTCTAAGGGTTGTTCTCCATTTGTTTTGTTTTGTTTTGCTTCTGTTTCTGTTGCTGTTTCGTCCGTCTTCTTCTTCTCTCTCTCCCTCTCTCTCTCACACTCGACCGTGCCACAAACAATTTAATACATTACCGTTCTGCTGGCATTTCCTTTTGCGCTGCCATTTTTCGTGTCTTCCTTGGAAAAACACAGAGGGAAACCCACGCACAGAATATTCCAAGCCCATGGGGGGTAGCTACCCTCTTCTTCTACTTCTTCTTCTTCTTGTTTTTCTTCTTCTTTCATAAGTTCTTCTTCATTCAGTGCTTCTTCTTTTGTGGCAACAGCTTATACATAAATAATGTCATATATCCTCGTTTCAACTATTTTATTTTTACTGCGTGACGTCAGTGAGGGAAGAAATCTCGTGCGGCAAATGGGGGAAAAGGTGGTCGGTTGGGGGTGGTCGAGGGGTTGAATGTAGGAAAGTCAGGCAATGGGCCGCTTATATGATTGGAAGTATATTTAAATGTAGCACACATGTCGTATGCGTAATGCGAGTTGTATAATCCCCATGTGCAACAAGGTGGCACGCAATAAGCGGCCGCACCCGCACCCGCACCCGCACCCACACCCACACCCGCACCCTCAAACCCTTCTCATGCCCCGTCAGAGAGGAAAACTTTGTCAAGGTCAATGCAGCGAATGCAGCTGGCAGATGATTATAAAATTAACAAAGGCTTGTCAAAGGTCTGTCATGACACTGCTTAAACATACATACATATATTTCGTAGATCTATATACATATTTACATGTGTAACTACGGCATAGACTATTTCCCCTGGGGGGTAATGTGGGAGTTTCAAGGTTATACAATTTTTATAGCTGTTTAGCCACTTAACTTTTTAAGGGCTCTTCTTCCCATACATTTACCGAATTTCGCCCGAAAAGTTCAACATAAATTGTTGTGCCAACTGACAGGAAAGCTCCTCATTTCAAACGTTCCTTAAAACGTTCTTAATTTAAGTACAATTCAAACTTGATTCAAGTCCTTTTAATTCTGAGACTGAGTTCAAAAATATATGGTACTTGATTTCAGCATTTTGTAGACTTAAACTAAAATCGTGCACACTAGTTTTCTATGTATAAAATGCTTTTAAAAAATTACGATTATCAAGCTACCTAAAAATTGATCAAGATCAATGGCGTGGATGTAAAAAAGTATTCAGTTAGTGTGAAAGTAAGTGAAGACTGACTACAGAAATTATTCAGAATACAGAAATACAGTCCTCAGCTCTCAGTGTCAGTCGAACTGATCTCATAGCAGACAAGCCAGAACCCAAGGGCGTCGGCATTCATAACTTTACCATATTTAGCTTCCGAAATCCAACCAGAGTAGGTTTTAAGACTGCAATGTGGCAATTTTTCTGTAGCCCTACTAAATCTATTGCTAATAATTGCCAATCGTACATACAATTTTTTTCATGGAAGCGTTTTCGAAGTATTAATTTTTCTCTGAATTTTCGAAGTTTCTTCGACATTTTAATATAAATATAAATAATATATGATATAGTGGACCGATTTCAACCAAATTTGGTCAGGATGTATAGGACCATAACAGATGCTGATTTTGTCAGATTAGTTGAGATATCTCAAACAACCAAAAAGTTTTTATGCTAAGACTTGAATTTCGACTACTCGTTCCTATCGCAGCTTTATGATATAGTGGTCCGATTTCTATTAGGTACTAAAATATTTTCAATCTAAAAGTTTGGTTGAGATATCTCAAAAAACAACATAAATGTTTATACTTAATCTTAATTTTCGATCAATAGTTCCAATGGCAGCTATTTTGTACGAAAAACTTTTTGGTTGTTTGAGATATCTCAACGAATCTTATAAAATCAGCATCTGATATGATCCTAATTTTAAGTTAAACACTTAAAATAATTTTTACCTTTGCGACATCTATTTTTTCTGGGCCGAAACTATATGAAAGAAGGTTGTAGAGGGATAAGTAACCTTTCATTTGAGTGCGTTTTTGGTCATATGTTATAAGATCTCTGGTGTACTCTAAAATGTAGGAGAAACTTCGAAAATTGGGAAAAAACGTTAATATTTCGAAAAGCCTTCCATGAAAAAAGTTTAAAGTGCGATTTTCGTGTTTAGGGGCCAAAGTCCATAGGAAAAGTACACTGAGACATGAGAAGCGAAATGACTGTAAACTAGTGTAATAAATGTAAAAACGTGAAAAAAAATATTTTAGCCGCCCCCTCATTGAGAAGCTGCCGACGCCCTTGCCAGAACCATTTGAGAATTCTAAGCGAGCGAACATAAAAAAATATTTATGTTTAAGAATTAAAGTACTTGATTTAAGTTTTTAAGAACTTGATCTGTAAGTCAAGCCTGAGTCTAAAACTTACATTAAGAGTTTTGGTACTCATTTCAGGTAATTTTATCGTTTTATTTGGTTCATATATATATCGGAGTCTAAGACATTTAAAGGTGTTCTTAAGGTTTTATTCACTAGACTAATTGCCAAGTCACCTCCAGTGACACACACTCACACCAGAGCCACACTCGATGACAGCCTCTGCTGTCATCCCACTCCAGCAATGTCAATACTGTCCAACACTATTGGGATTCACAATACTAGTTATCAGTATCAAAGTAAGCCGCGCAGTATGAACTATCCCAGCTCCGACATATATAAATTGTTAGTACTTGGTTAAAGAACTTTTCTGCTCATTTTCAGTAATTCGTACTTATATCAAGAATACATTTTAAGTATCCAAATTAAATTTTAGTACGGCTTTTTATTCTCCTCAAAATCTATAATTGACTTAATAACTTGTATTATTTTGAGATCTTCCTTGAGTTAATGTGTTTCAAATTCAATTTAAATTGTAAGAACAGCAGCTTTGGAAAATGTTCCTCCTATTGGTGGTAAATGTGCGATTTAGTATTAAATTAACAGCTTAGTATAAATGTGATCTTAAATTTATATCCCAAACTCTACCCCCATGAGTGACATTAAATCTTTTGCCCCTGATAATGCGCCAGGAAATGCAGTTAATCACAGCGATTTACCTGTTTTAAACTTATCTGAGAGCGATATAAACTCCCCCATAGAGGAAAGTAGGCGCTGTCAATCAAAAGGTGTTGGGAGAATAAACATCGACAGAAAACATGGCCAAAAGAGGGATTGATGAAAAATATTAATTAATATAAACAAATGCAAATGATTTGCAGGTAAATTGTTTACACATTTGCACGCAAGCTCAAGGGGGTGAAAGGGGCGAAAGAAGAGGAAGAGGGTAGAGGGGGACAGATGGAAATGGGTGGAAATGTTCAAGTGGTGCCACTTGCCACTTGCCACGCGGCACTGAAAAGGCTGCCCCTCGTGGCAGGGGTAACATTGCCAAAAGCTGGCCGCCAATCAATGGCAATTTCAAATGGTTGGCAGATGGTGGAAACAGTATAGATGGGGGTAGGGGGTAGGGGGTGTGGTGGGTAAATCAAGCGCCGACTTTTCAAAATGAATGCCATGTGCAGATGTCCTGCCAATCAATGGATACGCTTCAATAAACACATACATCGAGTTGCTGTTGCAGCAACAAACGTAGGTGGCAACACGGGAAGAGGGAGGAGGGGACTCCCGGTTGAATTGTGGCTGCCTGGCTGACTGCACATATGTACACGTACATATATATGCAAAAGGATGCCCCCACATGTTGCCAGTGTGTGTGTGTGTGTGTGTGTGTGTGTGCGGCGCCCAAATTGCAACACGAAAAGCGAACAAATCGTGAAAATTATTGAAAAAAACTAGAAGCAAACTGCAAGCACAGTGGGTGAGTGAGCGAGAGAGCGATCGAATGAAAGAGTACGAAGGACACAGACAGAGAGAGAGAGAGAGAGAGAGAAGTGCATGTCTGTGTGGGGAAAGAGAGCGGCATGAGGCGCAAAGAGAGCAGCAAATTAAAAATGTTATATGAAAAACGTTGCGTGAGGCTAGAGGAAACTAAGATAGAGACAAAGACACAGAGAGAGAGAGAGGGGGAGAGAGAGAGAGAGAGAGATAGAGTGATAGAGGAAAAGTGAGTGGGAGCGAGAGAGAAGAGAGGCAGCATTCGGTTCATTTATTGACGTGTAGTATCCCTATGATTGCCTTTCACAACAACTACAGCGACAACTACAACTACAACTATAAATTCAACTACAACTACTAAAAGAGTCCACACTCTGCCTCTCTCTCTCTCTCTCTCTCTTCACTCCCACTCCCACTCCCATTCCATCCATCCCTTTCTCCATTTCTACCTATACGGATTCACTGATTGCTTCATTTTTTATACCCAGCCGTTTCATCGATGCTTTTGTTTCGTGTATTTTTGCTATTTACAACAACTCGGATGTCGGAAAACTCAGTTTTATGTACGAGCACACAGCCGGCAGCCTCCTGGACTTAGCACTCAGTACTCTGAGTACTACACTGACAAAAAAATAAGCAGTAGATGCAAAAATCCAGCATGAAATCGAATGACAAACAGAGTCAAACAATAATGTTCATTGAAATAACTAATTAATATAATTTATAATATATTGTACATTGTTGCATAATTTAATAAATAAAGAAATATCCTGTCAATATTTGTATGTACTATATCCCATAAAAAAACCTCTTTACGAGGTAAAAGTCTAGTGACGAAAACATTTTCATGCCCCAAAATTTCTGATATCCAATTTTGTGACGAATAAAATTAAGTTTTACACATAAATTATTTTAAACAAAATTTTTGCACTCGGCACATTGCGCTAAAATGTCTCAAATCTTCAGACCAAATAAAACTTACTGTTTTGCGCAGTGCCGAATGCAAAAATGTTGTTTAAAATAATTTATGTGTAAAACTTAATTTTATTCGTCACAAAATTGGATATCAGAAATTTTGGGGCATGAAAATGTTTTCGTCACTAGACTTTTACCTCGTAAAGAGGTTTTTTTATGGGATATCAGAAATTTTTGAATAAGACATCAGAAATTTTGAAATTGCAATATTTTGTGACAGTATAGCTTTGTCAACTTTGATTATTGTTTGTACAAGCTATAACAAATTGTCTGGCAACACTGGTCCCCTTTACAAACAAACATGCCCAGCGCAAAAGCTATCAGCACTCTTAAACTCTGGGTGCTATGACACTTTGCTGCTGCTGTCCTATTCCCATTCTAAGTAAAATGTATATATTCAGCTAACAGGTAATTTCCGCATTACGCTGCAAGCAGTGTCAAAGAGCCCTTCGAAATACCTTTTCAACGATATATAGATCGCATCTGTAGCTTTTATCGTTTGACTGCTATAAGGGTTTTAATTTTAGCGGTTTTTAGCGATTTTCCGCTAAACTAGCTTTTTTTCGAAAAAGTCGTAGAACAAACGTTTCTAGATTTTTGAGCGGGAACAAGTCCTCATTCAAACTTTTAAGGTAAATCAACGATTTGATCCTAACAAACAGACAAACAAACAGACTGACTTTTCATCTCGTTTTGAGAAGGGCACCAAAAGTTTCAAAATTAATTATCTTCTGAACCAGTGATCGGATTTTGATGATCAAGGTGTCATTCGACGCGTATTTTTGATTAGAATAGTTAAAAATTAAAAAAAAAATCAAAAAGGCTCCAACGGCCCCATTAGCTCCAATCATTTAAATTTTGCCCCTCCCACTTACACCTGTTTATCTCACGAACCAGGTGAGTTTTCAAAAGTCTTAGTATGCACATTTGTAAGTTTAATTGATACCTTTCGATCGGTATATAGCTCGACCTGATCGGGCAGTCATAGCAAATTTTCCATTCTTCCTGTGTATATATGCTAGTCGCCTTCGCACCCTTCGTGCTGCTTTCGTCACTAGCGCGGACTGCCGTCCGCAGTGATACCATGTATTTTCTTTTTCTTAAAATCAGTGATTGCTTACATTTATTTATCGTTTCATTTTACTATTTGAATGACTTAATAATAAATAAAAGATCAATCATTAACTGTGGTCTTATTCAATACTCTTGATTCAATTTTTAGCTAACGAGGTTTGATCAAAATTTGTTTAATTGACAAACATTTTGTTCTACTTTGACTGCTTTTATATAGTACTTAGTTTAACAATTATATCCTGGTTACATACTTAAGGGCCGTTTTTTTCAATGTACATATAATATGTAAAAATTTGACATTAATATCCATACGTTTTACGTCAAATTCTCTTTTCAATAGTTATCAAACACCTTATTTAGAAATTGCAATAACGGGCCTAAGAATTTTAAAATATTATAGTCTTCCTTTAACAACAATGTTCAATGTTTTTTTATAAACAACAAAAAAATACATGCTAAGATCAGATTGTAGATTGAGTATTTTTTAATTTTGTTCAGTGTAGGTGGCAGCACAAGCCAAGGACTGGTCATAGAACCACACACATCAATGTCGAATCTCAGCTCCTGTCCGTTGTGCTTGAAATATTTCAATTTTTAATTGGAAAATGTACACATGAGTTGTTCTTTTAATGAATGCAACGGACATGTTAATATTATCGAAACGAAACGAAACGAAACGAATTCAGCTACATCATCAATATTACAACAACTACTCAACTTGTCTACCTTCATCTCTCTTTCTCTCTCTCTCTGTCTCTCTATCTCTTTTTTTCACTCCCTCATATGTGTGGCATGAACTCAGATATTTTGTTGATTTCTGATTTTCTATGTACAACGTGTCGAACTATCATAACAAATCACAGACACTAGCACATCTAAACAATAGATTATATATACCACATAAGACTTAAAATGTATGTGTGTGTGTGTGTGTGTGTGTGTGTATGTGTGTGAGTGCAACATGCAACAACAGCGTGCAACTAACTGACGCACCGAAAAGTCATTTGAAAGTCGCACCGAACTAACTTATTCCTTTGCAACGCGTCGAGGCAAAAGTCGAGGGTGATTCCTTGGGTGGTTCCTTCTTGGCTGGTTCCTTGGGTGGTTCCTCGGCTGGTTGGTGGTGCTCTGGCTGCCTTCTTGCTGCTACTTGGTTAGCTGGTTAACTGGTTAGTGGGCGGCTTGCCGAACTTTGGCCCAGCATTATGTATTTCCAGTGTGAGTTCACCTTGCGTCTCGTTAACAATCTGTTGAACTATCTATTTTTGGAGGGAAATCCGCCAGGAAAATGTGTGAACAACTGTTTATAAGTAGTAAACTAGCTTTTCATGTTCATTTTCTCAAATCGAAAACTAGTTATTTACCTGAATTTATTATTTACTTCGAATTTATTAATTTACAGCAGCAAACGTTTTGTTTGTATCCTGAAAATCAAAGACAGCATTTTACATAAAATATTTAAAGACATGCTTTGGAAATAGATTCCACCACTAAACACTGTGTATAAATCTTGAAACTACTCGGCTTTCTGGTTAGAGTCGCCGACCTGCCACATTTTCTAGAACTTTCAGATTGAAAATAACTGGACTCGATTACCAACCTGCCTTTTAAAAACATAAACATAAACGGGTCTGTTCCAATTTTCACTTTTTACTTTTTAGCATTTTGTGATATGAATTTATTCACTTTGAATTTAGACTAAGGGTTTGAAAATGATCGTTTTTCGCTTTATCGGACTTAAACTCATCAACTCAAAGTGATATCAACCCGCTGAATATCGCCGAAATGGTATTAGAGCAGGTTAAAAAAATTCAATTCCGACAAATCTTATCGAAAGTGAAATTCGGAACAGGCCTGTAAATGAAATACTCATACTTTCCACTCATATCATAAAAAAAAAAAACTCGGCTTTCTTAGATGCGGCAAAAGTGATTTCGTTAGGTGGCAAATATTTGTTGGCTAGTTTTTGTAGAAGCTAATATTTCAATTTTAAAATTCTGTATAGAAAATTCATCAACAATCCATTTATTCTTTTTCATAAAAAATGAACAATTCCTTTGGAATATATGTACACAGAAAAAAAATGCCATTCTAAAATCAAGTATAAAATACTTAATTTAAGCTCGCATTTTTTAAGTATGTATTCAGGATTAAGCTGAATAATCAAGCCTGTATCGGGACTAAAATGGGAAAATACACATTTTCTCACATACACAAATTCTCTCTCGGCCTCCCTCATTTCAACCGGTCCGGTGGCTCAATGGTTAGAGTCGCCGACTCCAGTTTGAAAAAAATCTGGATTCGATTCCCCCCGTCAATTAAAAAAAAAAGGTAAAAACAAAAAAAAAATGTTAAAAAAAAAAATTGAAAAAAATATCTATAAAAAAAAGAAAATTGTAAAAAAAAAAAATGTTTAAAAGAAACGTTAAAAAAAAAAAAATCTTAAAAAAAAGCTTAAATGTAACGAAAAACATTATAATTAATACAAATTTTTTAAAAATAATATATATGTTACAGTTAATATTGTTGGTCACAAAATTATATACAGTGTGCCACTAATGTCTTCATACACCATAAATTGGTCAAATTTGGGTATAATAAAGATGTTTTGATGCGGTTTTTTTATATTAACCTTTAGTTCACTTAAATTCCGTTCGACTGATACCAAAATTTCTTTAACCCATTAAATACCCATTGAAAATTTTGAATTTAAAAAAAAAGCTATTTTTCAACTTTTTTCCTCGATTTTTTCGAAAAAATATTTTGATGCAAAAAGATTCTTGAAACAATTCTAAGAGTATCTGCAAAAAAAAATTTTGCTAAAATTGACTATTTTAACCCCTTTTTCCTCTTTTTCATACAAAAAGCGGCTTTTAAGCAACTTTCAAAAAATTATAAAAAATACTAGCAAAAATATTTTTGAAAATTTTTTTTTGCAGATACTCTTAGAATTGTTTCAAGAATCTTTTTGCATCAAAATATTTTTTCGAAAAAATCGAGGAAAAAAGTTGAAAAATAGCTTTTTTTTTAAATTCAAAATTTTCAATGGGTATTTAATGGGTTAAAGAAATTTTGGTATCAGTCGAACGGAATTTAAGTGAACTAAAGGTTAATATAAAAAAACCGCATCAAAACATCTTTATTATACCCAAATTTGACCAATTTATGGTGTATGAAGACATTAGTGGCACACTGTATCAGAAATTTTGGGGCATAGAAATGTTTTCGTGACTAGATTTTTATTTTAAATTAAAAGAAAATTACGGCACTTATTACTCTGCCTTTTTTGAATGTGAAGCTTTCGGTTTCAATTCATTCATTCAATTTAGTGGGAGACGCAGCCGAACTCATTCAATTCAGTGGGGCATGAATGTCTCATTTGACGTTTTGAATGCAGTAATTCATGTATAAACATGTATTTCTGTTTTTTTTTATCTTGAGTAGCCCCCTAGATGCAAAATAGTTGGCTAGTTTTTGTATAAAAAAAAAGTTCAGCCTTTTTCTCAAACTTAAATGATATCGTATATAATTTTAGTTTTTCTATATTTAGTTTATTATATTTTAAAAATCTCCCTATACAGAGAAATTCATTTAGAATAAACTTTCGAATATATTTCAATACTTTTCAACTTTAAGTAGTATGCATTTATTTGAAAGCAGGCCAGCTGCATCCAGTTACTTTTCCTGAGTGTCTGCAAGAAGAATTTCCTCATGGGGGGAACTCTTTATTTAGAGAGAGAGAGAGAGAGAGAGAGAGAGAGAGAGAGAGAGAGAGAGAGAGAGAGAGAGAGAGAGAGAGGTAACTGTTGTGGAGTTGTGTGGAAGTTTCGACAGAGCCGAGTCCGAAATAAAAGTTAATTACATTGAACTGCCTGCAATTTGTAGATGATCTTAATTGAAGGCGCGCGTCATCAACGTTTCGGTTTTCCGACTATGAGAAAAACCAATGCGAAAATTTCGACACTTCCCAGCTTGCAGCTAACTGAAGTTGTTGTTCTTATTGTTGTTGTTCTCGTTGTAGTTGTTGTTGTTGTTGCTGTTGCTGGAGGAGCGCACACGTTTTAAGGTAACAACTGCTTATCACACAGCACCATCAATTGACCTTTCGCATCGCAGTCGTGTTGCAAGCACAGAAAGAGAGCGCGATTGTGAAAAAGAGAGAGAGAGGGAGAGAGGGGAGGTAGAGAAAGAGATGGGGAATGGGCTGGCATTTCATCAGCCAACTGCTCCAAATAAAATACGTAGCCAGGCAAAAGAATCTTTGGGCCAAGACTCGCTTCAAGTTCGCGTTCGAGGCTCTTCTTATTTTATTTTAGCTTATCTGCGACGTGCCGGAAAATGCGCTGGGAAAATGACTCAGGAGTTGCCAGTTGGCAGAAGCAGGCTTCAGAGGAGTCTGCAGAGGAGTCTGCAGAGGAGTCGACAGAGAAGTCTGGAAGTCTGGAAGTATAAGTCTGGTGAACGTACTCGCAAATATGCAATAAAGTGCGCATAAATTTACGCGCGAAATCAATCTGGTAACTTGAAAATTAGCCTGGCTGCCAACTATAGACCATGCACCATGGACCTGGCCAACAACCGACAATCCGACAATCCGACGAACCCAGCCAGCTTTTGCCTTTGGCCAAAATCGCATTTTAATAGCGTTGAGTAGAAGAAGCTTCGATTGGTGTTGTTGTTGTTGTTGTTGTCTGGCAGCCTCTGCTTATTTTTCGCAGTTACCCTTTGCCCTCTTAAGTGTGAAATTTGCCCAAGCGAGAGAGGGAAGGAGGAGAGAGAGAATGTAAGCGGTTTTGGTTTTGGTTTTGGTCTAGGCCTAGACTCGACTCTGGCCTGGCCTGGCTGTCAATAATTGTTGTTAATAACGCAACGCTTAACTTGACGTTAACTTGGTAACGCTGCCGCACTTCTTGGCTTTAACTATCTTCCAAGCAACAGTTAAGCAACCCAACAACAACAACAACAACAACAACGTAGACAACACTTTGGTTCTCTTCCCGGCGTGTCGAATGAGTGTGCGGAGATTGTCGGTCGACAGCTCTTTATGCTTCCAACTTGAACAGATTTAATTAAAGTGATGCAATGATGTTTTATTTTTTTGCATCTTCTTTTTTTTTGTTTTTTTTGTTTTTTTTAGTTTTATGTTGTTGTTCATTAGCTGCGGCTGCAACAGCAACAGCAACAACAACACGACATACATTACGAAGAGTTAATGAGTGCGTTAAATTGTGGGAATTGTTTTGTCAAATTGTAAATTGTGAATAACATAATAATTTTATTTTTTAACTCTATTTTTATTATATTTAGAATCTGTCCTTTTTGTGGACAATCTCTGAATTGTATGTATGGCTTTTCCCTTTAACGGATTCATTATTTCATTTTTGTCGAATTTTTAACTTGGCATTTTATTTTTTTTTATTTTTGGGAAATCGAACCACAGTTTTTTTAACTGAGAGTTCTAATTGTGGCAGGTCGGTGACTCCAGCCTAGAGGTGGGCACGGGCCGGGCCGGGCTTCGTGTCCCGCGGGCCTCTTCAAAAAATCACCGGGCTTCGTGCATGAAAATCGGAAACGGGCTTTTTTTCGTTCGGGCCCGGGCCTAAGTATAAAGCCCGAAGCCCGGTAGGCCCGAAAAGTCCCGATTTAACACATACTTTTCAAATCGCTGATAACCAAATTTCTTATGCTACGCAAAAAAAAGAGCAAAGGAAAAGCTAAAGACTCTGCTTGCAAAAAAGGCTCAAAAATAAAATTTGAATCTTGAAAAACAAAAAGAAATAATAATTTAAAAAAAAATATTTGTTATTTAGTTGTATCGGGCCGGGCTCGGGCCGGGCCTCTTCAAACTTGACCGGGCTCGGGCCGGGCCGGGCCTCTTGAAAATTTGACCTGGCCGGGCCTGGACCGGGCCTGAGAGATTTATTTCGGGCCCGGGCCGGGCCGGGCCTTAAGAAGGAGGCCCGTGCCCATCTCTACTCCAGCCACTGAGCCAACTGACCACCAATATAATAATGCCTGTTATTTTTGATTTTTGTTATACCCAAATATAAATATTTTCTTATTTCGCATATGGGCTAATCCT
This sequence comes from Drosophila suboccidentalis, assembly GCA_037043435.1. Classification (NCBI taxonomy): domain Eukaryota; kingdom Metazoa; phylum Arthropoda; class Insecta; order Diptera; family Drosophilidae; genus Drosophila; species Drosophila suboccidentalis. The sequence goes on from JBAMBK010002436.1 coordinate 574,340, forward strand.
GAGTTGCGGACGTTACATTTGCACGCAAATTTTCATGTTTAAACTGATGCAGCTCGCGTGCAGATTGGTGAATTTAAATGCAATTTTCTGAAAAATGCATTTCATTGGGAGTACTCTTAAACCTATTTTAAGATAAAAGCCTTACTGTTTTTGAAAACAAATTAGGCTTGCTGAAAGTTCCGTTGCGGCCGTTACAAAGAATGGAAGTCGATTTGAGGTTAACGTGCATTTGCACATATGTACTATATATTAGCGAATTTTGCATAATAAACAAAAAATATCCAAATACAAAAATTGAGTGGAATATATGACCATATCAATCCAGCATCAAAAATAAATAAAGGTAGTCTTCTTAATTAAAAATCTTAGTTTTTGTCTGTTGCGAACGTTACACTTTTTACACACACACTCTTGTTCAAATTATTAATATATATTAAATATCTTTTCGATACAGTTTTTATCTTAATAATAGTATATCCCTTGCTTTTGGGTTTCTTCAAATAAAATATTAATAGCTATATTTTTTATTTTAATTGATATTATTTATTTTATTTTTTTTTTACGTATATTCAATGGAATTTGTTTTATAAAAAAGTTAAATTTTTCTCTCTCACTCAAGCTATTTTCTCTGGCCTTGTATGTCACATTCTCTCTCTCTCTCTGTCTCGCCTTCTCCATCTCTTTTTCACTCCATTATGTGCAATTATTAAATTTTTCCAATTTCTTTGTTTCTCTTTCGTTAACGTCTGTGATACATTTTATTTATCAGTTTGTGTCTATATAGTTACGATAGTTTATGGGTTCGATAGCTATCGAATATAATGCCCATAGTGTGTTGATGCAGCATGTAGCATGCCGCACCATTCATTCATTCACCGTGCCACATAATAAGGCTAGAGAGTTTTGTGTGTGAACCTTTGGCAAATGCAAAAACTAATTTGTATTTATGGCTGGCAAAAAAGACGGCAACGAAGCAGCTACAACATCAGTTGCAACAACAACAACAACGAGAAAAAGAGAGAGAACGTGAGGTAGAGAGAGAGAGAGAGAGAGGGGAGAGAGGGAGGGAGTGAGGAAAGCATTGCAATATGCGATTGCATTAGTAAATCCTTGTAATCCGCACATTAGTCTCTCTTTTTGGTCTTAGCAAATTACCTTCACGGGCCAACACACACACACACACACACACAACCACATGAGGGAGGTTTCAGTGTGTATGTGTGTGTGTGTGTGTGGGGGGGGGGAGGGGTATGGAGTAGAAATGTGTGGCAAGCGATCTGTTGAACCGTGCTGAGCATCTGACAAACCACACGCGATTATGCAGACCTGTGGCAACAGCGGGCAACCGGGGGTTAAGGAATCGGAATAAGAAGGAAAGGACAACGGAGAGGGGGGTGGGGGGGTAGATAAAGGGGAGCACAGAGTCCTCCCCATTTGGCTGTGTTACAAATCGTTGGAAATATGCGATGCGTGTGTCGCAAAGGACGCAACTTGCAACAACAACTGCAACAGCAACAGCAACAGCAACAAGCGCCAAGGTGCAAGCGAAAACAGACGCCAATGTATGGATAAGGATAAACACAGTCACTCAAGTAACTGTTTTGACGAGTCCAACAATTTTCGATTATTTTGTATAAAAATAATAAAAATATACATATATATTTTTTTACTATAGTTGTTTTAGTTTTTAGAACAAGTTAAAAAACAAAAACGATTTATTTGAAGTCAAAACAAAACTGACATACAACTGACATACATACATATATCTACAGTTAGTCAAAAACCTGTTTTAAAAAACTAAATAAATCGAGCTATTTTTCAGAAAATTATACATATTTATTTTGATTATGTTTTTCTGATTTTATTATAGTTGCTTATAGTTTCCAGAAGAATTAACTGTTATTATTTTTATTTGTTAAAACAGAAGCTTGACACTTTTTACTAAAAAATACTGCACACATTTGTTTAGTATTTGCATTTTGTTTGAACTTGATCTAGAAATGGCTGCAAGCCTTGAGCATTTTACAAAGTTTTAAAATCAATGGTATTAAAGATGGAGAATAAACGCCAGATTTCGCAGTTAGCCTTGGTTTTAATAAAAGGAAAATATTAAATCTTCAATTCTGAAGCCAATTTAAGTGTTGATTCTTTATTTGAAGATTTAATTATCTCTATATGGCAAAATAACATGCAATTGGTGTAATTATATATTATTTTTCAAATCAAATACTTTTCTTAAAAATCGATTTCTTGGGACAATAATTATAAAGTAAGAAAATATCAGAAATAAGTTTATTTTTATGCCAAATAAGATAAGTGAATGTTGTGTGTTGTCAAAAGAATTACTTGACATACTGTGTACATATTTGGTCATATACATTTATATACATATATACATATATATATATATATATACTATATGCTGTGCAAGTTGGCAAAGGCGCCAAAAAGATGGCGGCAAACAAGTAAAAATCGCATGCAATTTGAAGAAAAATATGCGAAAAGTAAACTTTTGAAACGACGCATTTGTAGATGTTGTTGTTGCTGTTGTTGCTGTTGTTCCCTGAAGATTGGGGATTGGAGTTGAACTTTGAGGGTGTGTGTGTGTGTGTGTGTGTTGGGTGTGTGTGTGTGTGTGTGTTCGCCCTGCATAGCCATGAAATGTGCAAGTGCGTTAGCCCCAAAACCAATTTTCAGTAATGACTGCATTTTGCCGACAAGCAAGAGACTGCAACACAAGAGAGGCGGGAAGTGGAAGGAGGGGTGGAGGGACTGTAGGAAGAGGGGGGGGGGGGGGTGTTAGCTTGGTTTAAATGCACAAAGCGCGTTCGTAAAGGACATGCCAAGGACAAACGTTGCTTGAACTGGCAGCCTGGATAAGAGAAACCGTTTGCAACCTACGTGGCGAGGGGGCGAGGGCAGATGAGGGGGGGGCGGTAAGTGTGGCAGAGAGACAGAGAGGGAGAGAGAGAGAGAGGGAGAGAGGAAGACGGAGTCAAAGACGCGAAGATGGAGACGAAGTCGAAGTTGTTGAGCCAAAGAGACGAAGCTGCCTTGCGTAATTTGCTGCGGCGATGGCGGCAAAACACATCGCAAAATGGCGACAGCATTTGGCCAAGACGACACAGCAACACCCCCACCCCCACCATCACCCCCACCCCCGCTCAGTCCCCATTAGACGCGTTGCAAATGCAGCGTTGCAGCTGCAGCTGAAGCAACGCTGCGGGTTTTACAATTTTAAGATTTATTTACGTGCTTTTGGGACGAGATGCGGCTAGGATAAGTCGAAGCTGAAGCTGAAGCTGAAGCTAAAGAAGCTGTAGAGAGAGGGGTGCTGGGCGGTTAAAAAGAGAGGGAAATAGAGAGAGTGAGAGAGGGGTGGAGAGGGGTGGAGAGAGGAAGAATGGAACTGCCGCATGCGTTTGTTGGACGCGCCAAAAACTTTGCCAACGCCAGTTGCATACTAATGTGTGGGGTAGGGGAAGGAATAGGGGTAAGAGGAGTAGGGGGAGGGTGTGTGTGTGTGTGTGTGTGTGCATCGACATCGGCTACTGCAAAAGTCAGCCTGTGACCTGTGTTCGTCCTCTAAAGTGAAATATTTCAGCAGGCGAAATGCAATTTCCACGCGTTGTGCCAAACAAAGAAGATCTCCCCGAGCCCCCTCACAACCCACGCAACCCTCCCAATCTCGCCAAGCCCCCTCGTAACCTCAATCGGGCTCCCTACTCAAGGCTCCCGTCTCCCGTCTCCCATCTCCGTTGGCCATTGCGTAAGATGTCGACAACGTCGCTGGGGCGTCATTTAATGCGCCGCCAGTTGTCTTAGCTGCTTTTCCTGCGCTTTTCCTGCATTTGCCGAGCTACTCCAAACGATGGCGACGTCGTTGGCATATTTCATTTTCCAGCTACTTTTTTGCCGCTTCATTTGACAGCAGGGCGGGTTAAGTAGGGGACGGGGAGGGGGGTAGGAAGGGCTCTGGCCGGAACTGTTTGGCTCCATCATAATCTTGCCCCGTGACTCTCAGTCCAATTTCATGGATTCTGCTTGAAAAACGTTGCATGTATCTGAAAATGCTTCAGCATTGATAAATAGTTGTCCTGTGGGGCAACTTCCCTTTTCCTCTCTCCCGCTCTCTCTCTCTCTTTCTCTCTCCCATTCTGTCGTCTCTTTCTGCCTCTTGCTGTTTGTCAGTCTGCCTGGCTTTCGAAATTAGGAAAATTAATGTGGGAAAATGCTTTTCCTAAGTGAAGTTTTGCAGCAGCAACGCAATGTATTTCATATATCAACCGAAAGCAGAAGAAGACGAAGAAGAAAAAGAAGACGAGGACGAAGTAGAAGAAGAAGAGGAACTTGAGGGATTCTCAGAACTTGAATAATATGCGTATTTTGGCAAATGACTATCCGGATTTCTTTTTACAGAGCGAGGTGCAAAGCAGCTGATGAGAGTATTGAAAAAGGTCACTGATATCGCTGATTTTTAGAGCATGTACTCATATACATAGTAAAATGAGTACAGGGTTGCCCATATTCGACGGACCCATGTTTTTTTTTAAAAAATCAAAGAAAAAAATAAAAATTTGGCGGTTGGCAATCTTAATCATTTAATTTGTTCCAAGTAGATTTGTTTACATCAATTTTTGAATATGATATCTCTCAAATGGCCGCCTCTGGCGTTGATGGCGTATTGTGCCCTTTTTGCAGCATTTTCCATCGTTTTCGCCAACATTTCGGCCGGAATATCGGCTATTTTTTCACGAATGTTGTCCTTGAGCTCTTCTACGGTCCTTGGCTTGTTAACGTAAACCTTTGACTTCAAATATCCCCACAAGAAGAAGTCAGGCGGCGTCAAAACGGGCGAACGCGGTGGCCAGTCCAAATCACCACTTTTCGACATCAAACGGCCCGGAAACAATTTCTTCACCAAACTGTGACTTTTTCGTCATGAAGAGGCACTTCTTCAATCTCCTGAGGATTTTCAGTGGCGTAAATACGGCAATTTTGCTTATTTACGGTCCCATTCAATGTGAAATGGGCTTCATCGGACATGATAATTTTGTTCCAAAATTTTTTCACAATTGACTTGTTCTGTTGAATGTAAATTTCAACTATTTCAGAGCGCTCGCGTCGCGTGTATTGTTCCATGGTAAAAATCTGCTTGGACTGACGCTTCAAACGCGGTATGTCATTAAGCGATCTGACATCTCTGTCAAAAGTTATGGAGTTGCCAGATGGGTCCGTCGAATATGGGCAACCCTGTATATTTTTTATCTTTTTTTGATCGTCTCCGTCCTCATAAAATATATAAATGCATTCTTGATCTAGTTTAAAGAGACAACAAGAGCTAGAGACATCAGACTTGGTATGTAGATTCTCCTATATTTGTAGTATATCTAAAAATAAATCAGAAAAGAAAACCAAATATCAGAGCAGCTTGAAATATATTGCCTTTAGTTTTGATCTTGTCAAAATCTGTCCAGAAAATATATTTATATATTTCGCTTAAGCTTGTTTAAAATATTCCAAACATACTATAGAAGTACATGGGAAAACAAATGCGAGCTTTAAATAATTGATTGATTATTTCTTTTTGAGTGCCTTTGATTTAAATGATTTCAAGCTGAAAGCTTACAGTTCTTAGAAGAATTGATGCCAGAAAGCACATTAAAGCTTTCAAGTCATTAATGAATTAATCAAAGAAGTCAAATGCTTAAAATCACATTAAAGCTTGGATGCATCTTAAAGTGATTAATCGATTAATTAACTAATCTGTTAACTAGATTCTATCTTGTTGACTCGTGCTTAAGTCTTTACACATTCATTTCAAGTCTTTAGCAAAACTGTTGAAGCGTCTATCTAATCGGCGTTTTATTAAGTTTGAAAGCTCGTTGTTAACGGCTTCTACAACTGCTGCTGGGGCAGCTGCTGGCTTTGGCATTTGGCTTGTTATCAGAACGGGTTTCGTTATCAGTTACAAGCTTATGTTTGAACACTGGTAAATGTCCTGGCCAGGTTTCTTGGCCTGTCAATGGCAATGCGGACACTCAACACTCCACACTCCACACTCCACAAACCCGAATGGCAATAAAATATGCTAAAATTGGGGCCAAAATGCATTGGCTGGCTGACTACTGTTACACTGTAGCGAGTATTATGGACATGGTGCAAAATTGTAAGCAATTTGCACGCAATGCGATAAAAATCGTCTTAAACGCGCGATTAATGTCAATTTTATCAATAAAATTATAAATAAAGACATGAAAACGAGCCGAGACGAGACGAGACGAGACGAGATAAGCGCGAATGAAATGTGAACGCAAGTCACAACAACAACAACATCTACAGCAACAACAACGACAACAAGATCAGGACAGGCAAATTATTGAGTGTTGCAGCTCGTGTTGCATGCAAACGGGGCAAACGGGGCAAACGGGGCAAACGAAGCAAACGCAGCTGTGGATTTGAGACGGATACTTTGGTATCTCTCCCTCTCTTCTCTGGGTGTCTCTATGCTTATACCTCTCTCTGTCTTAATCTCATGCAAATGCGCAGCTGCTGCTGCAACTGAAACTGCAACTGCCACAGATCCACATCCACAACCACATCCATATGTGCAACAACAGCAACAACAGCAACACCAGCAAAGTGGCAATTCGGCTAAAAAATTTATTTCATTTCATTCAACAAGCTTAGCACTGTTGCACAGTGGTTCAAGACGTGTCGAGAACTCTTAATTTGTATGGAAATCAATGTGCATATGGGAATTTCCAGAAAAAGGTCCACCTTGCCAAAAACGTAAAATTGATTAAAAACTCACATCTTGTGAAATTTTCTTCCAAAAATGTATTCAAGTTATTTATTTTATCAATATACGCTAGAAGAAATTCAATAGGATGAACATATAGATTCTACATTGGAATAAATTCACTTTTTCCATATTTTTGCCTATTTTCTTAAAAATTGATTTTCAAAATGGACCGATTGTATTTTAACGATTACACTTAGTAGGACAGTAAGATTGTAACATGAACCATTTTAATTCTTAGGAATATATTGAAAGTTTAATTTAAAACAAGCACTAGGAGCTATATATCGAAATATAGAATAAAATTTGATGAACAAACTCTTGGAAAAACTAGGTGGAAATCTTGTCACGTTCGCGATGTCACGTTACAAATTACTAAGAAAACTTGTAAAATATATAAAACGGTAGTTACATATCAAAATTATTTCTAAAATGGAAAACTACATTATTTTATTAAGGTTTAAGAGTATTTTCTTCCAAATCACTCGCCACATTTCGCAGACTTTCGCATTTGTCAAGATGAAGTCAAACATGACTTCCATTTTTCGTCGCGTTCGCGATGCATTGTTTTCTATAAATAATTAAAAAACGACAAGTCTTCAAAGATTGTCTTTTATCATAAGAATAGAGTTGATAAAATGCATTAAACACGTGAGAAAACATTTTTGAAAATGTCAATATTTGCCTTTTTTTTTTTCATTTAAAGTCGTTCGAATGTCGAGTTCGCGATCCTGGAAATACCCATATACATTTTTCCTAAAAATATTTTCAAATTTGACATCAATTTCTATACATTCAAATATCTCTACAATAGTTAATTATTGTTATTGCTTTTTAAAAAAATTCTTGTTTTTATGACAAGACATTTTTGTTAGATTTCGAATAAATAAGAAACATGTATTATTAATTGTTATATTTTATGTATATTATTAACTCATATATTCATATATTTTGTTATATTATATGTATAATTAAGATCTTCAGACTTTACTTTTTTATATCATTTCAGGTTTTCAAAGTTTCACTCTTAGTGTTAAAATCTCTTTTGATAACTATGGGCAGCACCAAAAAAAGTTTTTACTAAAAAATAGTTAATGTATGTATGTAAAAAGTTTGCTAAAATATTACAATAATTGTTCAATCTCATGAATGAAATTTAAATTGTTTGATGAGCATGTCTAAATTTTTTGTCAATTCAGCAGGTTAAATAATAAATTGCAATTTCATATACAGTTACAATTTTATCTAAAATTACAACTTTAATTTCATAAGATTTTTTTGGACTATTGTTAAAATAAAAAAATAAATAAGAAATAGTATAGAATTTGAAAATGAAATAACTAATGAAATGTTAATTGACTAAGCTCTGAATAAAAAAATGTGTTTTCACCAAATAATATTAGGAAAAATATTAAAAACTTAACATTTTTTATTTGCATTATAATTGAAAAATAATTTTTGAAAATAAACAGGTTTTTAAGTTATAAAAGTTGAGATTAACAATGTTTGTTTAGGGGCTTTCTGGATAAATACTAGAGACACTTGTCTGCTTTTTATTTACTTTACACATTTCAGGCAATTTGGTGTCGTTTTCGCACAGTTTGCGACCACTGTGAGCGGGGCCGTCGGTGCTCGTTGTTCCCACGCCAAAGGCTAAGCAGCGGGTTCAAAACGTTTTGGCCGCTGCTAAAGATTTCAGCTTCCAATTACACAAAAGATTGCTGAGAACAGACGCCGACGAAATGTGCAGCGTTTGGTTTTTCGCGCGAATGTTTCCCCCCACCCCCTTCCACCTTAACCCTTGCCCCAATCCCCAGTCTGTGTTTCTTAAGTGTCTCACACAGCAGCCACAGATCCAATTCCAATTCCAGTTGCAGTTGCATGTGCAATGACGTCATAGAGTGTCTATGACAATTTGTCATGGCATAGTCGAAGAATGAGTCGCAGTCTCAGTCTCAGGTTGGGCTTAAACCACTTGTTGGCCAAGATCACAGTAGCCATCAGCACTTGCCACTTGCATGCCAAAATGCCCTTTTTTTTGCAAGGTATTTGTGATTTGCATAAACTGTGCGATTTTGATTTTAAATTATGCCTAGCCAAGTTAAGAGCTGTTAGTTAGAAAGGAGTGGGGGGGGAGGGGAGGGGATTGTTTTCGTTTTTACCAACTTTTCCTTTGTCGGCAACTTTTTTCTTTGCAATAACAATAACAATAACATTAACAATAACAACATGAAACGTCGTCGAAGCGCGCAACATTTTCCTAATGAGCGACAAAAACAATGAAAATGTGTGTGTGTGTGTGTGTGTTTAAGTGTGTGTGTGTGTGGCAAAGCTTATACAAATTAATCGGTGAAGAGCATGCGATTCTAATTTGTTATTGTTAGTGTTACGGTTATTGCCGCTGTTCGCTGCCAATCGTCAAATGTTGCCCCAAGTGGCAAGTGGCAAGTGGCAAGTTGCAAGTGCTGTCAACATCTTTAGCTGCTTCCTATCGAGGAGACAGCTTGTGAATTTTACAATTCTCCTGGAAATGCACACATTCATCAGAATAAGCCACCCTTCAGACACAATCATCAAAGATTGTCTGGTGAATCATTAGTGAATGTCTCCCTATGCTCGGTGAATCATCGATGAATTTGTATGAAAATCATCGGTGAATTTAACATTGTGATGTCCTACAGTCGATGAAAAGGGAACTTTCCCAAATGATTCACTTGCGTTTCATGGGAGGGAAACCTTGAGGAACTCTGCCGAGAAATCCCCAATGATTCCCTAACAATTCTTGTGCCATTTTCATTAGGGAATCTCCCATGAATTTAGCGGAAAATTCCCCAATGATTCCCTAACGATAAAAAAATTAATAAAAATTAAAAAAATTTAAAAAAAAATTAAGAAAATTATTCTTTTAATTATATATTTTTATTTAAAATTTTTTTTTTTCACATTTTTGAGTTAATTTATTAGTAATTTTTAATGCTATATTGGGCAGTTTATCTTGCCAAGCAGATGCAGCTCCCACCATATGCCATCGACCACTGCCCTCAGAGAAATCCCAGACGAAGCTCCTTGCATGGTTCCAAGTTCAATTCGTTCTCTATATAAAAAAAAAATGCATTAGTTTTCTTATTTTAAAAATTAATACATTTTATTATAAAACACTTACGATTTGTTTTAGCCGTAGCAGCAGCCGGCAGCGACATTGTCAAATTTTTTCCTGTTGTTTTTTTCTTTGACACGTGCGCTTGCTGCGTTTTGTTGCAACAACTTTGTCCCGCTGCCTGCTGCAACGTTCGACGTTCGTTCGACGTTCTCTGCTTCCGTCACACAATTTTGGTCGACGTCAACGCCGAACCAAAACTTGCACGATAGAGAGGGAAAGAAACAAGAAAAAACGAACAGCAACAGCCTCTGCCTGCGTCGCTTAAGCAGCGCACGCACGACGTGCATTTTTTTTGGACGTCGGCACGCAACGAAACAAGAAAAACGAATAGAAACACACGAAAAGTAACTCTGCCTGCGTCGCTCGAGCAGCGGCCGGTCGACGCTGGCAGAATTATTAGAAAAATAACAACAAAATGTCAAAATATAACAACAACATCAATGAAAAGGAATTTCATATCTGC